>CM076571.1:732755142-732925101 GCA_034641835.2 Pinus albicaulis | reverse complement strand
AGAGACATATATACAAAAACCTATCTCATGTTTTTCACAGTGATTTCAGAATGAGAGATACATGCACATATTTACAGGCTATTTTTCAGACTCTGTAAAACTCTGTTTTCCACATATTTTTGCAGAGACTATTGTGCACAGCTGGAGAGGAATTTTGGGAAACTGAAAGATTTTTATCTCACCAACATATTAATCCAAAATAACCTCTTTCACTTTTTACATATCTATTATGTATTGAGAAATAAAAAGATATCATTGGACCCCAAGTTTGCAGAATTGTTGGAGTAGAATGCACAAAGAAAGGAAGCAGTTAGTGACTTGGATGCCTCATCATCAACTAAGAGTTGGATAAAATTCGAATTCTCCTCTTTGTCATCACCTATCCATCAAAAATAGTGCTAAACATATGCATTAGTTTGAGTGTCATTTACTTAAGTTCTATTTATGTAAAATAGTTGGAGAGATTTGTGAACCAATTTTGATATTTTTTCAAGATATTTTAGTTTAGAATTTGTATAAATACTTCACTATTGGAAGTATTTTGGGTGGATTCTTCTATTTTTCTGTAACATTGAATTTTTGGAATAAAATTGTTTTAGAGAAACTTCTTTGTGGCTTGCTGGATGATGATTTGAAGCTCAAGACTTTTTGCAGGATTCATGTGTCAGACTACAGTTCAATAAGTCTTTTCTATCCTATGTTTTAAGTTTTATATCTGTTTATAATATCACTGTGTTCCATTTCTGAATAATTGACATAAAAGAATAAATTAGAACTTACTTAAGTGTATTCTGATTTCAATTTTGATTATTCTAAATGTTTTCTTCTAAACTGGTTATAAGCAACGAATTCTTAATTGCTCTTGTTTCGCTGGTTTAAAAATTTTGATTACTATAGTAAAGAATTCTTAACTTCTCTTAATTTGTAATAATTCACTTTCTTTCTTTGAATATGTTGAAATATTATTAATTGCCTTTCATCCCTTCAAAATCCATTCCATTCACTTTAATTTCTGAAATTGTTCTCTGTTCGACTATCTTGCCCTGCATAGCCATCTTGTGTGTAGAATATTAATCCAGTAAAGCCATCCTTTCGAATCCATAGCCCAATGGCCTGAAATACTTAATCGTACCCTTAGTTGGCGGATTCCACCATTCAAATTCAAAAAAAACTCTTGGACTTATAACTAGCCTAATATTTTCAAAGAACAAAAGCTAAATTTTAAAGAGAGAGCCCTCTCTGGATATAGATTGGCTAGATTCTGTATCTAAAGGTTGGTTTGTGGTTACCTCAGATTTACTTTCCTTTTCAACAACTTCAAGGAAAATCTGAGAGATAACATAGTGACGACTCCACTGGGGATCTGAATCATTTTATTGTTACTATTGTTTGCTTATAAGCTACAGACAGAGTCTGAAGATCAGCTAGGTAGCCTTTGAAATGCTTTTGCTCTGCAATTGCATAGTAAATAAATGCTGCTTCAGTCTATCTCTGGTTTAGCTTAATAACTGAAATTTAGTTTCAAACATTCAATCAGACTCTCTAGTTCAATAAATCTTTGAGAAAATTTTAATTAAAAATCTAAAACTTCTTGAAGAAAATTGTCGAAGTTGTATTTTTCATTCCATTTAAAATCCAAAAAAAAAAAAAAAAAAAATATTATCTAGAAAACTGACTGGGGAAGACTAACCTTTTTTCTTCAGAAATACTTTACAGGTTCAGATCTGATCTATGATGGTGGACAGTGATCAGACACACAGAGGTTAAAATCATCCACCTGGTGAGTCCAAATCCATTTCACAATCAAGACTCCACTAGAGGAATGAACCTGGAAGAACAATATCGAAAGATCAGGCTTTCAACTTGGATCTTAATCCAAGACATTATGTTCTTTCTCGTTAAGAACGTTTTTTCAATATGTATTGTATTTTATAGAAGGATCTAACTTGGTTGTATAGATAAAGTGGCTTTTCATTATGGCTGATTTTCAAGATGATCCAAGAATAAAACGAAGATATGCTCCCATGAGCAGAGATCACATACCTGGATTTCCACACAAACTACCGAAGGTAAATTGGGGTGAAAATCTTCCCATGTTTCAAGATGAGAATATTGATGATCCTTTAATACATCTCATTAAATTTCATATACACTCATCAAGATTGAAGGGTGATTGGCATGAGGATTGCCTCATGAAGATATTCATGGGAACCTTAGAAGGAAAAGCAAGGGAATGGAACGAAGCTCTCAAACCTGCAAGTTTGTTTTCTCTAAAAGATTTTCATAAGGTATTTTATGAGCATTACAAAGAAGATTTTCCATCTTTATCATTAGCTAAAAATTGTTGTGATCAAGCTGAAGATCTTATAAATTACCTTAAAAATATTGATGAAGATTTTGGAAATTGGTTTCCCGAAAATTTATTAGAAGAAGTCCAAAACTTTCATTCTCAAGTTAAATGTCATAATAATCAAGAGGAGTTAAACAAAGATGAAATAAGTCATGAGATAAATCAAGATCCACAAAACCCCTCTGTATTAACAAATGATGTTTCATTTAATGTTTTGAATGGAGTTAAAGACAATAATCAACTTCATGATCAACTTTTAGATAAGGGAAAAAGCAATTGTCATTTCAATATAAGAATTCAGAGATTCCCACCCCCCCTCACCGAAGAAGAAATAAATTTGCTTCTAAACATGCAACCATCCTCAAAATATTTACATAAAGAAGAAATTGTTTCTACTTCTTCTAATTTTTATGAATGTACAAAAGTTTTTATCCATGAAGGGACAGAAGAACAAGTTGATGCTCATGTTATTCTACTTTCCCAAAAAGGCCCATTGCTTGATAGCACTCCTATTGAACAAAATAATGACTTTCAAAAAGAATGCGACCAATCTAATCAAGACATATTGGGATTGTTGGAAGAGAAATATGCTGATCCAATGTTTATAATTGATGACATTCCTTATTCTGAAGATTTGCCTAAATATGATCAGTATGATGATAATTATGATAATTTCACAAAACAATCACTAGCTATTTTGAGGGATGAGATATTAGAACTTCAACTTGATGAGGATTTTCTAAGAGCTTTCTTTCTTATTTTTAAATCAAGAAAATGTTCTCCTCGAGTTAAAAAATGGCTTCTTGATATAATTTCTGAAAATTATGAAAATGAAATCAAACTTTTGCATTCTCAAATTCAGTCATACAATTTCCGAAATCCTAAAGAATTTTTTGAAAATCTTCCTTCTCCAAAGCAAGAGGAAATTGTACTATCTTTTGACTTGCATATTGAAGATGATTATTCTTTCAAACACAAGACTGAAGAAATAAGTTCATGGTTTAATATTCATAATTCAATTGAACAATTAGTCATTGAAGGCCTAGAAGTAAATAACATACATCATGCTTTTATTGATCCTATATCAGATTATATGGAGAATCTTTTGAGCCCAAATTTGCAAACATGTTTTCTCTATAAGGATCAAATATATCAAAAGTGGTCTTTACACATCATATCATTTGTTATAAAGGCACATGATCATAACATACTTCCAATTTTGATCACAAGCAATCAAGTTATCCATTTATTTTTACAGCTACTTGATTGGCTTCATTGGCATTTTTGTATTACCTGATTCAATAAGGTTTTTAGTAGATTAGAGTAGGTAAATGAGTGCTAATAAGCTCAGAATTTTGAGCATTTTTTTTAGTTTTCAATTTTAAGCTATTTTTCATTAAGTTGGTTTGAAAATTTTTGTGTGTTGTTTTAGTTCCAAATAAGATTTTAGGTTGCAGAAAAAGGACTATATTCAATTCAAGATTTTCAGCCACAGCAAATGCATGTTTGAAATTGGACCAAGGCAGAAGATTTACAAATGGGAAACACAGTTTGGATTGGATGGTGACTTGCTGGAGTTGAAGCCCGAAGAGAAGGCCCTAAGCTCCAGAGATTTTACTATCATACATAAAATAAAGCAACAAAAGAGAAGAAGATTCCATGGTTCAGATTAAGACATTTTGAGGCATCTGACCTGTTGTTCTTGACTTTTCACCAGGAAAAGCCATCCCCAAGTGGAGCCAGTGTTAGACTCCTATACCAATAGGTGTCATTTTTCATGATTGTCTTATTGAACTATGCAATATGTTCAAACCTTTTTCTTGTGCAAAGGTGTTCCATATTCTTAAAAAATCAAAAAATCAAAAAATTTAAAAAATGTAAAGAGGGTATACCCTAAAAGAAAAATCAAAGGGTGAAAAAATAAAATTGGCCAAAAAAGTGAAAGAAAATGAACCCCACCAAAAGAAGGCCAAAGAAAGTGTGCAAGTCTAAATGCCACTACTTTTTGCTCTGATATAATAAACAAAATTGTGTGCAGCTTGTCAAACTTTTGCCACAATTTATGAAGAGTCAAACTGTTTAAACTTGACTCATTCATTTTTCAATTTCATGTTGTAGAATAGAGAATAAATATCTAACCAAACAGTTTAATCTTGGCAGATAAGTAGATAGGTAGAGTTAATAAAAAGGTGCTCAACAGTTTAATCTGAGCCCTTGGATGTAATAAGTGTAGATTAGATAGGTTTGCCATGTAAAAGAAAAGAAGATTGATAAGGGTTTGCCAGAATAAGTGCACCCTAATAAAGAAGACAAAATGATAGGGTAAAGTAAGTAGGGTAGGTAGATGTTGTTTCAGAATTACATGTGATGAATGATGGTTCTAAATGTGTTCAATTTTTACTTTCATCACAAAGTAAAAAGGCGGATACTACATTGGAAAAGTTCAGAGCAGAGCAAAGTCAAATTATTAATTTCCCCTCTCATTTTCCCTAAACATTTCACTAATTTCCCTAAGCACTAAGGTATTTGAAGATTAAAGGGGCTCAAAGCATTTCCTTGACTTTTGGAGGGACCAGACCCTCGGCCCAATAATTGAAAAACCTAAGTACTTGAAATCATCCATTATCACATTCATTCACCTCTCAAAATCTTTTCCTAAGTAAAATCCCATTTTACTTAGGAAAATCCTTCAATTTTTCATGAAAAACCCTCAAAATTGCTTTTTATTCTAAGTCTAAGTGATGAAAGTATAATAATGATATTTACTTTGAATTCTCACTTTCTTGGTTATATTTAAGTATTTTGAGTTTACATTGTCCTTTGTCATATTAACTCTAATTTATTTATTAAATCTCTATTGAAAATACCTTATCCTATTATATATAACTCCCTTTTATAATAATATCCCCAAAACCATCTTACTCTAAGTTTTTAGCCAAAGTATTTAACCCACGTGATTAAATAAAAATCCCACATTACAATTCCCTTTGGCTAAAAATATATCTATATAATTATCCCTGTCCCCTATGGTAAAGTGAATCATCTTGGTTTATTACCATATAAATAAAAAATATTCAAAAAATGGTTTAAACATATATTTTTATGTTTTAAATGAAAAAATAAATAAAACCCGAAGACTTTAAACCATCCGTAACACTGACCCTTTATAAACCAACGAAGAGATTAATTAGTCATCAGGATTAATTAATAATGTTAATCCCTCCAATCAGAATACTCCCGGAATGATTAAATCGATAAAAATCATGTTGGGCCTGCTCGTTAACTTCCCCGCCAACTTCACGTCCCAATCACCATCTGATCGCTCCATCGAAGATCCACGACGCTTGTTCATTCTGCTGTCCATCCTTCGTCCAATAGATAACTCGCGAAATCAAAGTGGTTTTCAAATAGTGTCTCGACCACATGTCATTCAATTTGTGGAATCACTGCCGATTCACATAAACCCACCCTCCTCCAAAGGTGGTGCGAAATAAACCGCTTACCACCATTCCCCCGTGACTCGCCTCCCGTACGCTGACGTCATCCCATAAAATAATAAAATATTCCCCACCCGTTTGACTTTGTAAATAAAACAAAAACTCGCGCATTTTTCATTATTCTGTCTACTGAAAGCGACTTTGTCCTCCATGCAAAGAAATTCAAAAATCAACTGTCAACTACTATTCAACTGAATTATACTGAAAGCTACTACTAGACTAGTGTTCCAGTATTCACTCGCCACTAGCTGGTATCTTTTAATCACAGTTTTTCCTATAAAAATAGGTATTTACTCCATTTCACCGTGAACTCTGAAAGAAACTCAACTTTCCTTGTTTTTCCACTAAAACGGAGTTAAAGTTGATTGCTAGTTCATTCCTTGATCCTAAAAAATGTAAATAATATTCCTGAACTTGCAATTGTACCCGTTTCCCCCGTCGGAACCTGAAATTGTGCTCCATTTTCATAAAAACCCTCGAATTTCTGTTTTTGAATCCACAAGAACCAAAAATGGAAGTCCCGGTGGCTTTAAATGTTGCCCCATTGAACGCCCCTCATAGAGAATTGGAATATTTGCCATTAGTGGATAAAGATTTTCAGATCAAAGACTTAGTTTTCAGTGAAAGCCCTCTTCAAATTCATTATCGTTGCAGAGATAATTATTTGAATGGCTTGGATGTTATTGGGTTATGGGAATCTAATTTCCTGAGATACCTTTTACCCTCAGTCCATATCTTCCCTGAAATTATCCATTATTGCCATGCTAATTATGATCCAATTGAGAGAGCAGTTTTATCCCCAAACCAGAATGTCCTTTTCCCTATTACTACTCAGTCTATCAATGATATGCTCCATTTTGAACCTGGTCAAAACCTCACTCCATGTCCATAGGAGATATGCTTGAGAAATCTGCCAAGTTGTCTCATGAAGAGTTAAACCTTCACAGACTGATCTCATTCCACATGTCTTCGTAAAGCCTACAATCACCTCCCCCGTTGCACTCCATCTTCATTAACAAATTGAGCTATCTAAAATTTTACATTTTGAATTCAATATCTTCATCCAAAAAATAAAGGCTTCTTTTATACAAAGCTTCCAGAGAGATTAGAATTGATGAAATTTTCACAAAGTGAATGGTAAAAGTGAAATGGAGAATTTACTAGGATAGTAAAAGCATAACAATTAAAGAGTATCAGTGGTTAAAGTGTATCCGGTAAAAGTCAGAGTGAAAGTTAAAATGAAGTTACAGAGCAGTCAAAGGTAAAATAGTGAAAGTAATTACAGAGGTAGTAAAATGGTAAAAAGAGATGAAAATAATTTCACCAACATTGAATTTTATCTGAAGTGAAAGTAAATCAGTTAAAAGAACAAAAAAGTGAAAAGATGAAAAACACAACAATAAGGAACATTTTTGCAGAAATTTAATGTTTTAGTCATTGTTTTGCAGAAACTATTGTTATCAATCCAAGATGAATTTTTCAAAATTGAAGGAGGTTTATGTTCTTAAGAGGACCATCTACAAAAACCTCTCTCATATTTGTAACAACTATTATGGTTTTGGAAATATTAAACAATGATGGAAAGCACGTTTTGCAGAAAATTCTTGTTAAGTCATCATTTTTCAGAGAAGATTGTGGCCAATCCAAAATACATCTTACAAAACAGAAGAATTTTTTTGTTCCTAAGAGAACAATATACAAAATCCTATCTCAGTTTTTTCACAGTGATTTCAGAATGAGAGATACATGCACATCTTTACAGACTATTTTTCAGACTCTGTAAAACTCTATTTTACACATATTTTCTACAGAGCCTTTTGTGCACAACTCGAGAGGAATTTTGGGAAACGGAAAGAGGTTTATCTTACCAAAATATTTATATACAATAACCTCTTTCAATTTTTACATATTTATTACGGATTGAGAAATAAATAAATACGTAGATATCATTGGACCCTGTAAGTTGTGAATTGTTGATGTAATGCACCAAGAAAGAAGTAAGTAGTGACTCTTGATGCCTCATCATCAACTAAGAGTTGATAAATTCTGAATTTCATCTTTGTCATCACCTATCCAGTAAAAACAGTGCCAAACAGATGCATTATTTTGAGTGTCTTACGTCTAAGTTCTATTTATAAAATAGTTGGAGAGATTTGTAACCAATTTTGATATTTTTTCAAGATATTTTAGTTTAGAATTTGTATAAATACTTCACCTCTGTATATTTTGGTGGATTCTTCTATTTGGTTTAACAGTGATGTTTTTGGAATAAAAGTTCTTTGGAGAAATTTTTGTGAGGCTTGCTGGATGATGATTTGAAGCTCAAGACTTTTTGCAGGATTCATGTGTCCGACTACAGTTCAATAAGTCCTTTCTATCCTATGTTTTAAGTTTTATATATGTTTACTATATCACTGTGTTCCATTTCTGAGTAATTGACATAAAAGAATAAATCAGAACTTACTTAAGTGTACTCTGATTTCAATTGTGATTATTCTAAATGTTTTCTTCTAAACTGGTTATAAGCAACGAATTCTTAATTGCTCTTGTTTCACTGGTTTAAACATTTTGATTACTATAGTAAAGAATTATTAGCTACTCTTTATTTGTAATCATTCATTTTATTTTTTTGAATATGTTGAAAGATTCTTAATTGCCTTTCATCCCTTCAAAATCCATTCCATTCACTTTAATTTCTGAAATTGTACTCTGTTTGGCTATCTTGCCCTGCAAAGCCATCTTGTGTGTAGAATATTAATCCAGTAAAGCCATCCTTTCGACTCCATAGCCCAATGGCCTGAAATACTTAATCGTACCCTTAGTTGGCGGATTCCACCATTCAAGTTCAAACAAAATTCTTGGACTTATAACTAGCCTAATATTTTCAAAGAACAAAAGCTAAATTTTAAAGAGAGAGCCCTCTCTGGATAAAAATTGGCTAGATTCTGTATCTGAAGGTTGGTTTGTGGTTACCTCGGATTTACTTTGCTTTTCCACAACTTCAAGGAAAATCTGAGAGATAACATATGGAACTAAGGAGAGATTAGTGGATGATCATTATGAGTTTGTTACTCATCCCATTGTATAAATAGGAGTACAATCTCCTCCATTTGTAATCTTGAAGTTTTTGTAATCTTAGAATTTTGGAGTATGTAATCTTAAAAGCTTAGAGTTGTAACTTTAGAGTTGGTTTGTAATGGAGATTTTGAAATAAAGAATTATACTTCGATTTTGCTTCTACATTTGAGTCTCCTTTGAGGTGGTGTACTTGTGGAGTTATGGAGGGCCCCCATGGCCTCACTTGCATGCTTATTTGCTTATTTTAGGTATAACTTAATTTATGTTTTTGTTTGATTTCAGTTTTTAAGTTTTGTTAAATGTTCTAATATTGGAAGAGTCTTATTTGAAAGTGTTCTTGTAAGATAACCGTAATACCTCATACAATTATTAGATTTAGGTTTGTTTCATTTCATCTTTTAAGTTTTCGTTAAATGTTCTAATATTGTAGGAGATCCTAAAATTCAGGAGTTCTTGTAAGAGAACCTTAGGATCTTGACAATTGTTAGATCTAGGTTTGATTAGTTTTTGAAAGAGATCTTGATGAATATGTTCTTGTAGGGGAACTTTAAGATCTCGGACAAATTAAAAATATTTCTAGATCTATGTATTTTAGATAAACACTTCTAAGTTTACCTTCCCGGGTTGACATTAAATTGAAATCTGATTGAAATCATCAATCGGAACCAAATATTTTGGTGTCGTTGTTGGGGAAGTGCAACTAGAAGGATTTAGTAATTGTTTTATGCAATTGTTTTTATGGACTAATTTTTGGAACTTGGTGAAAGCAGGTTCATAAAGGAGTTCAAAGTTTGGAGCATTTTTATTTTCACACATAGTTAATTTAAACTCAGTTTTTATTTTAAACCCCCCATTTCTCACTAATCCATCTACGGATGAGGACTTTGACAATGTTGAACAGGTGTTTCTTGGAGAGCAAGAACAATAACCTTGAGCCAACTCTAAGACAGGTTACTCACATGCTTGTAAAACGTAATGTAAAAATTTTAAATCATGATGTGAGCATTTTTTAACTTTTAATCCATAGATGGCTTCACTGGAAGAATTATTTTACTTAGAAAATAAACATCTTTCAAGTTAATGTAGAATAGCTTAAAAATAAAAAATAAAACGAGATCTCGTAGAATTTCATTGTAGAATTTTCTCATAGAATTTCCTTGTAGAATTTTCTTTTAGTCTTGTTTTTTTTTAAATATCATCATTAATAAAAAGAGCTAATTCATCTTTGCATTTCTGTGTCTTGTTTCAGTATCATGGGTGAGCCAGGAGCTTGATTATCGGAAAGCTTTGTCTTCCGAGAGTCTAAACGCCCCCGTGACATTGCAGAAAGAGTATAGACAATGCGAGGTTTTGTCGCAGATTTTAATTGTGTTTTAACCATCTACGCTAACCTGCATAAATAAAAATAAATCAAGAGATTAGTATGTTCTCTTCCTGCACTTGAAAATCTATCGATTTATTCAAATAAAAATACTCTGCTGGAAAATTAATCTGCGATATGACAATAATTTTTTTTTGTGAATAAGAAAATTCAATTTTATTTTAATTTTAGTTTAAAAAATAAAAATTAAAAAAAAAATATTCCCACAAAATAATAATAATATATATATCATATATATATTATTATTAATTTTTTTTTTTTTTTTTTGAAAACTAACATTTTTTTTAAAAATAGGATTAATTCTATTTTATTAAAAAAAAAAAAAAAACAAAATCTTAAAAAAATATAATAACAAAAACAATAAAAATAAAAAAATCCACCCAACGTACTCAAAAAATAAAACGAAACTATAACAACACTATGCAATAACTCCACAACCAAAGACCATTTTTCAACCGGATTAAAAGAAATGGAGATCATAAAAAACAAACATTGCATAAAAAAATTGGGGTAAAGAGTTTCAACAACAGTTTACTTTTTATTCACTGTTCATTATTTACTGTCCAATGTCTCGGCATAGATATTCTAGTTGGTTGCTTCTGTTGTTATTTAAACTAATTTCTTGCTACGCCTCCCAAGACTGCCTTACAAGTTCTTACAGTACCGGTGTTTTAGAGCCTTACTTACATACCGTGGAGATTGGAAGGCTTGCTTGAATTGGATGAGCGCTATCTTCTATTTTCGCGGGAACCATTAATACGGTGCTTCAAAGAAAGAAGGTGCGCTGCATGCCTCGACCAAAAGGAACATACACAAAATGAACGACTTGGGTACAACATTTAGTCAGAGCCTTTACGCTATTATTGGAATACGGTGGGTGATCCCAGCTGAAGCAGATATACACCAGAATTCATAATGCCTCCACAATTGAATAACAACTGCTTGTAGGAAGAATCTGCTGAAATAAAAATTTTTGATCGCCTGATATCTATTCTTCTTTCTTCTCACTTATCCGTTTGCGAATTAATCCATCCCTAAAGGATCATGTGGGAGACATTGGATGGTGTTTTCTTGAATTTCTGATATTCCTCCGCTCTACAAGGGCCTGGAACCCTTTCTCCATTCACAATGCAATTGATATAGCCTGCACAATCTCTTTCAAGAACCGTCCTCCTCTTCAAAACTGCTAGCTGAGTTATAAATAATTCTCACACACCTTCTCTTATGCTGCAGTCATCTCCTCTCCCTCTGCCATTGCAGCTTCCTCAGAAAAGCCCACAAAATCCTCCAAAATCCATAAAAAATTGGGCTAAGAGATTTCAATTGCTTGATATATATCAATATCTCTATTTTTTAGGCTCGATCGAGGAGACACAACAATTAGTTGGGAGAATACATTATTTCTTCAAACACATTCTTCACTGTTGGGGAGGAAGAATATATACGTTGTTCAAACACACACATTTCCATTTCTCGATTTCTGGTGATATATATGGAAACTAGATTATTTTCACATTTTTCCAGGATGAACATTTTGGGTTTTGTTTTAATATTATTGATCTTTAAAGAAATCGCTAGGGAGAAAAACATCGTCGGTACATACTTTTGGCCCTGCCGTGAATGGGATATTGTAGGGAGAGGGTAGAAGCTTGGCTTCCGCGCCGCCATCGTGTGTTGGTATATGTGCAGGGTGCAAGCCTTGTAATCTTGTGGAGTGTGTCCTCACTCCCAAACTGCAGTGCGTTGGCAGCAGTCTTGATGCCGATGTGTATCCCGTGGTGTGAAAATGCAAATGCAGCAACTAAAAACACCCAATATTAACTTGAAAATTAAGCTTTTCTCACCCGTGACATAAGAAGGAAAATTATTCAATGACAGTTTTTTGCAAAGAAATGAAGGAATACGAGAGAGAACCCACTTGAAATTCATGCCGTGATAACCATTATTTAAAAATTGGACTGGTAGGAAGTAGTAAGAAAAGGTTGTTGTATCGACTTGTTTCTCACACGAAGGTGTCTATAATACGAGAATATGTTTTGAAGCTTGACCCTGCAATCATAACACTGCCTTTATCGACATTCCCAGCAAGTTCAATGACCAATACATGATTTGGCAAATTTTATTTATGTTTGTTGTTTGTTTTTTTTTTTAAAGAGGGTTTGTTCATTTTTAATTAGTTTCTTTGTTGCCATTAATATAAAAAAATAAAAAATAAAAAATAAAAAAATCAACATAAATAATAAATTAAAAAGAAAATTGTTTTTTTTAATTTGTTTTTCTTTTGTTGCTTTAAAAAAAAAATTATCTTTTTAGTTGTTTAAAAAAAGAAAAAAACACTTTTCACAAAATTCAAGCAGGTTTGCAAAAAAATAATGAAACACTTGGAAACAAATTACAAACATTTGGAGGATTCTATAGATAATGATTATCTTGTTTCGATAGCTTCAAGTTGGCATTAAACTCATATTATATTTTTGTTGAATGCTTTTATATGACATACTAATATGCAGAACAAAATAGAGCTTTCTAATGCCAATCATTTTGTCGAGCATATTTCATCTGACACAAATAGGGAGTATTACTTTTCATGGTTATTTTTCAGAATGGATTGATATTAATATCATGATTAAGTCAATTTCAACACTTTGATTGTCCTTAATATGTTTTATTTGGTACGAAATTTTTGCGTAAGAATCATGAAGGAACTGGCCATTTCTTCTAGAGCACACTTATTTATTCTTTTTGACAAGTTTTTTACAGGTTACAGGATAATCAAGTGATCATTAAGGATATTACATTATGCGCACAATTGGTCTTCAAATGACTAAATTCATGAAAAATTCTAAAGACAAATCCATGTCCACAACCACTACCTTGCACCTCCCTTTTTGCAAAAGATTTTGAATTCCACCAATTGTCAATCCATAAAGCATACCATTTCCATGTCCATTTTTCACAACAAGAGTTCTTGTTCATTCACCATGCATTTCCATTCATCTATTCCTAACCCATCAATAAAAGCCAACAATTTTACTTACAAACTTCTTGCCATTTTCCATTTCCTACCATTTTTCATTTCTGCCAATAAAACCCTGCTTCTATGTATATCATTGAGTCAAAGTCCTAGAGTCTAATTATCTTTGTAAAAACACCTACAGGCTTGCATGCCTTAATGGCAAGTACTCTTGCCAATGAACAATGGGAGTACATTAATATCACCTTTTCGTTGGATATTGTAGGTGACTCGACCACAACAAACTTATTCGTACCTACAAAGATGTGTTAGGCATCTTGACTCCCATTGGAATCAATGGTGGGAGCTCTCGCGTTGGCTAGTGGCATTCATTAATGGCCACTAAGTCAACAAATTCTTACTATGTTCGAAACCAACACATTTAATCACATAGTAATATTTGTTCCAACGATCGTTGAAGACTTGAAGACCCATATTTTGTAGCAGATGAAGAAAATTTCCTTTCGTTTGTTTTTTAGCTTGTCATGACTTGAGGACAAGTCAATAAATAAGGCTAGGGGGAGGAAAATGTAACTTTTGTATTTTGTATACCTTCCAAGCCTTATACATTTTCAGCTATATTCAGCAAACTCATCAGATTCATCAGACTATTCAGCAAAAGATCCAGCAGCAGATACGACAATACAGATCTGTCTTTCATCCACAACTTGCAGAAGAAGCTTCAGATCAGAATTGCAACAAATAAACATGCATGATTCATCCACTTCTGTAGGTAATTAAGGTATGATGTTTCTAACCTTTAATCTTGAAATTCTTTTTAGATGCTAAAATGATGATATTTGGAAAATATTCCACTATTTCACTATTCCCTTTCTCATTAAAAAATTGCCAAAAACCATCAATTGGGGAGGGGGAATTTCACACTTCATTTTTTTCCTCATTCACATTACATCTTAACCCACATAGTCTTCCCACAATAAAAACTACTACAAAATGATGAGCATATTAAATGAATTCTTAAAATGATTGATCTCAACAAAGTGAATAATGATTGTAAACACAAGAACCAATCATTGAAAAGAGATCTCAACAAATTAAATAATGATTGTAACACAATAACCAATCATTCAAAGATGTAAATGCTTTGCAAAATAAAAGTTATCGAAAGATGTGCAAAGTTAAAAGGAATTCCATGATTGAAAGATGTTTTTTACACAAGAACCAAACATCTTGTAAAAGGAAGCTCATCTAAGAATCAAATCAAATAAGTCATTGTAGTAGCTTGCATGAGGAAATGCAAGAGATTCAGTTGGGGAGTATGTTTGGGCTTCAAAATTTCATACAAATATCACTCATTACCATAAATTTTTTACCTATGCTTCCATTATATCACTCATTATTCACCACCATGTCACTTCATTTTCCCTATTATTCACCATTAATGGGTCTCATTTATATTTTCCAAACATTATTTATTTTTAATCATTTTTAAGAGAAATTATTGATTAAATATTAGAAAATAATATATTTTACTTTATATATGGAAAGTGGATTGTTTTTGTGACATATGTAGGTTCCAAGGAAGCTTCCAAGACACCTTTATGTGGCCTTGAATGATCAAATTCGAATTTGAGAAGATACATCTCATGGAGAAGATCATGATCTCATGGAGAAGATCAAGGACAAAAGGGGGTTATGTGTCTAGATGGTTGAGAGATGTATGGAACTAAAGAGAGATTAGTGGATGATCATTATGAGCTTGTTAATCATCCCATTGTATAAATAGGAGTACAATCTCCTCCATTTGTAATCTTGAAGTTTTTGTAATCTTAGAATTTTGGAGTATGTAATCTTAGAAGCTTAGAGTTGTAACTTTAGAGTTGGTTTGTAATGGATATTTTGAAATAAAGAATTATACTTCAATTTTTCTTCTACATCTGAGTCTCCTTTGAAGTGGTGTGCTTGTGGAGTTATGGAGGGCCCCCATGGCCTCACTTGCATGCTTATTTGCTTATTTTAGGTATAACTTAATTTATGTTTATGTTTGATTTCAATTTTTAAGTTTTGTTAAATGTTCTAATATTGGAAGAGTCTTATTTGAAATTGTTCTTGTAAGAGAAACGTAAGCCCTCATACAATTATTAGATTTAGGTTTGTTTCATTTCATCTTTTAAGTTTTCGTTAAATGTTATAATATTGTAGGAGATCCTAAAATTGAGGAGTTCTTGTAAGAGAACCTTAGGATCTTGAAAATTGTTAGATCTAGGTTTGATTAGTTGTTGAAAGAGATCTTGATGAATATTTTCTTGTAAGGGAACTTTAAGATCTCGGACAAATTAGAAATCTTTCTAGATCTATATATTTTATATAAGCACTTCTAAGTTTACCTTACCGGGTTGACATTAAATTGAACTTTGATTGACATCACCAATCAAAACCAAACAATAGCCCCAGAGCGCTACAAATGGGTGGGATTCTTGAGGAGGTCTATTAGCACTCTGTAATTCTGAAGGATGAAGATAGAATCCTAGAGGCAACATCAAAACCACTATGATCCTAGGATCTAGCCCTCCTAGCCCTAGAGAGGGATATTTCTATTAGATGTAGCTTTTTTTAATTGGGAATTTTAGGCTAGTTAATGGGTTCAAGGTTTGGATTTTGAATTTGGTTTGGTGGGGAAAGTAAGGGAAAAAGGCCATTGGGCAATGGAGTCAAAAGACTTGGGTGATCAATTTGTAGAAGTAATCAAACATGACTGAAAGAGGGCAAGCTAGGTGTACTAATTTGGATCTTTGAGAATAAAATGGAATGGGAAGTTACATGAAGAGTGGAATTCAGTAGAAATTGAGGAGAAATTAAGAATTTCTCAGTTAGACTAGAATGTAAGGTTCAACAGAAATCAAGAAGCAATTAAGAATTCCTTGATTTGGCATCAGTAGAAAACATAGAATATTGTAAACTCGGCTAGAATAGGGTTTCATAGTAACAAATCCTATTCATCATTTTTTGTTCTAAAATTAGGATTCAGAAATATTAATAAAGGAAAACAATATATAACACATTAAATAGGAGAAAAATTCACCATTTGGTACACCACGTGAATCGTAAAAGCTTCTCTTATATTACTTTGCAAAATTTCACTTAAAATAAAGTGGAAAACATCTCTGGAATTGAACAGTTTCTCATTACAAATTTTCCCAACCCCTGCTCTTTCTTTTACATCAAAATATATAGACTTAACTACAAGATCTATCTTTTCACTCAAACCTTCCACCTACTTTCTAAAAATAGAGAAAATGTTAAAAAATAATGACACGTGTATAACTAATCACCATTCTTTAAGGAAGTTATTTCCATAGGGGTAACATGTGTAAAAATTCCTCCTACTTCTCTAAAAATAGAGAAATTGTTATAAAACTAATGACACATCTATAACTAATCATCAATATTTAAGGAAGTGATTGCCACAGCGGTGACATGTGTAAAACTTCCTCCTACTTCTTTGGATGTTGTTATTAACAAGATCTTCTTTGTCATTCGAGAGATGGAAAACATATATGAATAATAATTTGCATTCAGTGGTTGCTCTCCATGACATCTTAAGGTCGAGTAAGTGAAGGGACAACTGGAAGATTTCAGCAACAAATATTTCAAATTTTCCATTTGTCCCTCATAAACTTATAACACTATTGATTTGGTGCCTGAAACTCTACTACCTATTCCTTTGAATTCTCAAATGCTGCCCCTTGGCTTCTCTTTCCTGAATTAAAAATATATTACAAAAATTTGTTCCCTTATTTTGTTCTAACAAAACCTTTTGCGCTGAGCTAGGGGTAACATACATAGCATGCTGCAATAACTAGGAGAAGTGGTTTCCTTAACTGAATTTTCCTAGTTTCTATAAGATCATGAGCATCAGAACAAATAGGGGCAAAATGCTTTGTTACTTCTCACATGTCCAATGTTCTTACAGAGGCCTCTGCATCAAGATCATATACACGTGTAGCAATTGTCACACCAAGCTTTCAGCACGGTTGCGGAAAGTGGACATTTTCTTCAATATGGAAACAACATCAACACAGTTTATGCCACTGGCTTGGTTGACAAAATATACATCTCCACAAGGCATTCCACACTCATGGAGAAGCCTTAAAATTTGCTCCATTACTATGATAACAGTGAGAACAGGGCCGAATGTTAAACCTTCTAATTTCCTTCTCTTAGCAAGATATTTCAACTTGGGTACAAGACTGGCAAAGTTCTAATTGTCATGAATGAATATCATTGATTGCGAAGAACATTTTTTCCCACTATGTGCATAAGAATCCTCGTTGCAAACCCATGCAACATAATCAACCTCCTAGATACCAGGGCCAATAATTTTCCAATCAGATCCTACCTCTTCTAATTTCACACACTCCATTCATATCAACAAAACGTTTCTCAGTAACCCTTGAAATTCCGGTGAAAAGGGTCATGCGTGGATCTCCCTCTAGCAAAATTCTAGTCATAATGCTACCGTCACAGTGGACATCGTTGTCTAGAATATTTCAAACCTCCCATAGGCTTGAACTGAGTAGTTACATAACCATAACATAATAATCCCCGATGATGTTGTTTCTCTTCACAAATTCCCTGCAATCCTGTTTCTATGGAAGGAAAACTTGATGATTTGGAGAAATCTCTTGGCACCTTTGTGTTAATTTCTTTCCATTGATGCACTTATTAACAAAAAAGGACTTAATTTCAATTTTCATATATAAGCATTCATCCCACGTTCTATATTATTGAAAACTCCCTTACATTCCTTGGTGGAAACCAAAAATAGAAGCATGTTCATGAATTGTCTAAATGATACCTTTGCGTTGGAAGTGAATTTATGGTTCAGGGGTTCCTTGTGATCTCCCATGGGATTCCCATGTCTTCGTGATGGAATAGGATCGCTTCATAGACTATTTATCATCTCATTTCCTTAATCCTACTGCTCAAATACACCAGCTAAAATAGTATAGGTGAACACTTCATGGTTTGCTATGCGTTTGAATATTTTTACGTTGAATTGTCTTCATGGTTGTAGTGACATTTTTGACAGATCGACCATCCATATTTTTGACACCCACACCCACTCTTCTGACAACCTTGAGCCTCCGCACGTGAGGATTCAACACTTTGTAGGTCTCTTTGGAGCTAGTTCTTTGTTGTTCACCACTCTCTGCCATGAAGAAAATTAAGGCGAAGTCAAATTCAATTTCAATAAAATTCACCAGTGTTGTTTTTGACCTACAAAGACCTGAAACATATTTCGAAGGGGGGCATATCTGGTTAGCGGTATTGTGATGGGGGATGCAAATTTTTTTGGGGATGACAGGTGGGTGTAGGAGTGGAGACCGAAACCATTTATTTCGGACCCCCAAATAGTGAAGTTTGAATGGTGAAGGGTGGGGGGCGCAAAAAATCATATTGGCTATTGGATGTGAAGCAAGGGTTTAATATGGGCAAATATATGACAGAGGCTTCTATGATGAGACGAGATGATGAATGGAAGGAACTAGGCTTATATCCTAAGTGTATTGCAATGTGAGGGAGGTAAGGAGTTTCACCTAATGCTTTAGAATTTTTCAAAAAATTTCTTCCATGCACCTGTGAAGGGATTTCCAAACCTAAGAGAAACCATTCTTTGTCCTTTTGACCAACATTACCCACTAGAAAATAAATGGAGCATTATTTTCAATATGAAAAATCTGAAGAAAAATAATTAGTCACCTTGAGATCCTATAGATTATAGAATATAACAATGGCTCTAATTGGGCAAGGAAAATTCAGAGGAGGTGTCAATAACACCATAGATCAGTGGCCTAATCCATTGGGTTGATATTAAATATGCAACCTGGTCTGCTACAAAACCTCTGCGGCTAAAAATCTTTAAGCTAAAAACATAACTCCCTGCAACTGAAGTTTGGAGCACTCTTGAACTGAACACTGAAAATCAATCTGAAACTAAAACAGGAAATATGCTCATAGTAATAAGCTTGTTTGCACACCTACCTATCCTACTCTACTAAAATAATTTTTGTTCTAAATGATACAATAATACAGTGCATCTAGTCATGCAACTGCTCTAATATATTTTTTATTTCATTGTTTTTCACCATGTTCAGAGACAAACATGATAATGATGTTTGATAGAAATTCCCAACATGATATTGTTTACATGGATCTTGGCACACTTGAGAAATCACTGACTTGCTGGAAATATGTGCTAGATTTGTAAAGAACAATTTCTCCATATAGACAGCCACTGTATCAAGATACACTTGACCCATTTATGGGAATTTTGACTCAGCCAACTCAAATTCATTACCTGGTACTACAAATGTGTTCTCCATGTATTTGAACAATTCGGAACATATTTGCATATTATTTGATGAGTTTTGTGCCCCTTTTTTGCTATTTCAACCAAAAATTTTCAAACAAACCTCTATGCACTAATAACTAGCCTAAAATGCCAAATCAGCAAAGCTATATCTAACAAAGAGATCCCTCTCTGGGTCTAGGAGGGCTAGAACCTAGGCCCGAAGTGGTTTGATGTTAGCCCTCTAGGATTCTGTCTTCAAATTTTGGAATTACGGGGCACTAACAAGGTCCACCCCTTGAATCGGTACCTGGCTATACTATGTAATACCAGGATGGACCAGTGGCAGTTGGTGCAGCTATATTCCAGAGTGATAATTGCAAATACTAGTTGTATTAAGATGTTGGGGAATGCAGTGCAGAGTTGGAAACAGTGAAGTTGACACAGTGCATAGTCAACAACAATGCAAAGCCTTCAGTGAAAACACATATACTAGTAGCAGTCAAGACTCATGTGGCATATGCATCATACTGAACACAGTTGGTTCAGTATTTTAGATGTTTTCTGTTGTAGATGTTGTTTTTGCAACAAAAACAGATAAAACAAAGTTTTAGTGTAGATGTAGTGATGGCAACAGTTCAATAGGGTCAGTAGCAGAAAAAATGCAGCACATATTAGAGTTGCACAATAGTTGGTGGGAAGCAACCCAGACATCAACAACATGACAAGAGATGGTGTAGAAGTAGAATATTGCTACCATAGGTGCAACAATACTAGAACACATTCCTCACTAAGAGGGAGTCTTAGTTTTTTTAGCATCATATGTGTTCTAGCCATGAAATTTTATGGAGAGGCTTGAATACATGAGATCTCCAAAACCCTGAAATTGTTTCTGGAAATTCTTCCTAGAGATGACTTGATTAGATTATTAGTGTGTTCTTAAATATTTATTAAGTATAAAATTAGGGAATATGATTAATTAATCATAATTAATTAAGTCAAGGTGTGAATTCTTTAGAGACTCACATGGATCGATTGTTAGTTAATCCTAACCATGGATTAATATCGAAACTTGGACGTTCAAGTATCAACAAAGGATTAAGAGAAATTGATGCGGCTTAGAGAAGATACACATGAGCAGTTTGATTTTACTAGGAAATTGATTTCCAGAGTAGCAGTTGTTTTTTGTCAGAGAGAGATTCAGTAAGGTCGAAGAAGTGAGAGAGGGGTAGAGACAGTGAAACCATATGAGGCATTCTAGATCTGATGAGTGCATCTACAAAAAGGCATAATTTCCACAGAGAGGTTGACGCAGTGGTAGCGTAGTAGCCTCTAGAGAAAAATTCATATTTACTGGGGAGAAGCAGTGATTCAGTATTGAAAGCTGGGTAGAGGTTCTAGAGGTCAAAAGAGTTAGTTTCCTAGATAACAGTTGATCAGACAGCTTGAGGAGAAGTTGTCTCGAGATGGGTGACGTAGAGCTTGCGGGAGACTAACACAGTGACTGTGCATGGGAAGTTTAGGGGACTCAATTTCAAGCTGAGGTGAGTGCTCAGATTCAACTGTGGAGTGAGGAATTTTCTCACTAGTTTTTCTATATAGAATTGATAGTTTGGGCATAACTTTTTACTTAGGTTATTTCACTGCCACATAATATTAAAACCCTCAGTTGTTGCACTGATTTTCCTGAGCTGGGCTTTTTGGGGACATTGTCCAAAAATAACTATGTTATTTTATGTGTGTATGCTAGAATTTTCTTCCAACATTTATTTTCTTCTGCAGTTTATTGGTGAAGGTTGTAGTTTATTTAATTCAATATTTTTTGTAGGAAACGAAAGATAAATTGTTAAGTATAATTAAAAATTAGAAGAATTTTTATCAGTTGCTGCAATAGGATTCAGGTCTCCTAATTTTCACACATTAGTCCCATCCTACTGTCCATAGCTGATTCGGAGTGGTCCTTGTCTCTGCAATTCTGAATAACTCTGAAGAATCACTACATTCAATTCTTCTTGTTTTTCTTGTTCCTACATGATTATGTCATTATCCTCTTTACAACTCCTTATTTATTCCTTCAAAATCCTCAACGTGTCTACTAATTCAGAAGAGTGAGCAACCCCACACTTCTCATCTAATTCATAGGGAGAATATTTGTATTCTACCATATTTCTAGTCAAATTGACTTCTTTCCTGCAAATCATACTATGTCAGCTAAACCAAATCATAAACAAACCAACGTAACTTAGCATCATTCAGGTAGGATATCTCCTGCGAGATCAACCCATCAATGTAATACATGTATAGACATAATAATAACAACATGTAATTATATATAATATATATAAAACAACATATAAAAATAATTCTAACCATAGCCCAATCATTAATGCACAACCATATCATTCACATACCATGGCCTCATGCATGACAACTGCTATCCTCCTATATTCTACAGATTTTAGTAGATGACTGTGGATGTCCTACAAGCACCTAAATATAGCATTATTTTTCTATCAACTATCTTTAGAAGTCTCACTTCCTTGATCATCCTAAATTTGACTATGTTTCACTAAAATTTCCTATCTTTATGCCTCCTCAAAAGTTCACCCTATTGTTCTAAAGAAACTCCATTTTTGGGCCTAATTCCCTCATTCACCCCTCTACTCATACCTTCATTTATCCTTCTTCCTTTTCCTCTAAAAACCCTCAAAAATCCCCCTCATCCATCATTTTCTCATAAAAAAACCCTTAAAACTATGTAAACACCCCTTTTACATTGTTTTATCCTAACTTTATAACCTATTGGAACCCTTCAAAACCCCATAAAAACCCAGTTTTTATGTTAAAAGCATTGTTTTTCATATAATAGGCCTTAAGCCCTAACCCCTTCACTCTCATCTAACCCAAAACCTTGACCCTTCGCTAAGCCCTAGCCATTTCTTTCCCGACACCTGGTCCCCTCTACCTCATAGGACCATTCCCCCGCCTATCTCCTAAACCCCTTCTCCCGTTTCACTTCACCACGCCTTCTTTGTTTCCTTCCCATCGCTATGTTCATCTCCTAGGCCATCCTCCACCATTGATTTCCCTGATCCAATGGCCATCAGTCTCCCACCCTTCATTTCGTCTCTCGATCAAACCCGTGCTACCCGAAAAAAGAGCACACGTCACCACACCTGGCCCCACCTTCCACTCAAATCCCTCACCCCAATCATCATCCATCACCTGTACCCCACTTTCCCTTCCGTCAAACCTGCACCCACTCCTCGGGCTCCATCCGCACTGTAGATCTCATTGCCTGAGATCTAATTGTTAGGAGAAATACTGAGAGGGGGGGGGGGGGTGAATCAGTCTTTAGATCTGACTGAAAACTTTTTATCAGAGATCTTATTATGCATTTAATTCTTTACTTAGATTATTGCATCATTCATTCATCAAAAGTTTAGTAAGTAGTAAGCATGTGTAGTAATAACATAATTAGCCATCACACATAAGAAACACACATGAACACGAGTATTTAAGGTGGAAACCCAATTTGGGAGAAAACCACCGCTGCTGTCGTCTCTGTCTTTAATATTTATTATAAATAAAACTTCTTACAATTTTTGTGTTGGTGCAGACTTATACCAGCATGCAGGCACCCGCCTGTAGAAGGCTACAACCTTCTCTCATTCTCCAGTCACTACTGGAAGGGAGCTCCAACCCCCTAATTTTAACACCAGCTTGTATTGGCAGAAGGCTTCCTCAGATCCACCAAATTTCTTCAATTTATTCATCAGACTTGCATCAGGTCTTCATTATTTCATTGCAGATCTTCCTAAATATTCATCATTTTCTCAATCTAGAGGTCTTGAACCTTCATCAACTTCATAGGTGCATCATAGATTCAGCTTTATCAGACAACAGAGTTCAATCATGCAGATATCTCTTAAAGAGATTTATTCATTGACAATCCCTCCACATGCACACGTTCTACTATAATCATCTTCTCCTTATATAGTTTTTTCCTTTATTAAAACCATGAGTCAAAACCACTCAACCACTGATGGTATTCCTGGACAAGATCAAATAGATAATCCAGCGGGGTTTACCCAAGCCCCAAACAGCTTCTCATTGTTCTTATTTTCTTGGTCAGGCAATTAGATAATTAATCTAAGGCTTTTTAATATCTCAATATGAGATTGAGATATTAATCCAAACTTCTCCTAAGGTTCAAGCCCTTACTCATCCCTCGACAAACATGTATATTAATCATATCACATATTTGGTGAATTTTTTTTTCCTCAATACTTCTTTTAGTCCGCACTCTGGTTACAATTTCTGAGCTCGACCATGGAAAATATCACCACCTTTGGAATAACATTCAAAGTGATGGCCCAATCACTTTTCGTCATAAATTATATTTAATTTAAACAAACCTTGGTTAAACCCACAAACATTAAAAATTACCAATCAATATAATTTAAACTGGGCCCACATATATGATCAACGACCCAATCACATACTCGCACCATACCGTGGTTATCCTTTGTGCACCTTCCTCATACGGCCACCATCCGATGGCTCCCCTTCAAATCGACGACACTTAACCATATCACGCGACATCCTTGGTCAAACTTTAACGTGTGATGGCGTGCAGTGATGGCGGTTTTGCAGATTCGTTTAGGGACGCATGTCGCTCGTTCTATGGAATCACTCCCAACCTCTTGAATACTGCTTTCCTGTTGAAAGCAGTGCGATGAAAACCGAAAACCGCCTTTATTGTTCCTCCTTTGTGGTTCTGCCCTTCTATTCCAGGTTCCGTTGTGCTTCCTTTGTTATGATCCACCGCTTCCCTTCCAGGTTTTGTTCGTAATTCTGAAGCGTTGTTCCAGCGAGAGTTTGACGGCCTATAATCACATAATTCAGTCACCGAGTTCCGTGTTGGTTGCAGGGATTCAAAATTCCTTCATCATTAACACATTCATATATTATACCTGCTCAATTCAATAAAGGCACGGACAATGCCGAGATCAATCCCCAACATTGATCCCAATTTACCTTCAGTCTTATATTCAACAAATATATATAACTCCACTGTCTACCAGTTTGGGATACATTGCCGATCGTATTAGCATTGTCTAACTACATATAGATCACCATCATAGGGTTTATTACTTATCACGAATTTCAATTATCCTCCATCAGGATGCATACATATGTTCACACATGAATTAATTCCACAGGGACTCAAATATCCTTCCTACTGAATTCAATTTTCTCCTTGACTGATACTGCTCTCTGTAAATGCACTCTTTCTCTGTTCTTCTCTGCTGACCTTTGTTCTTTGCTACATTTCTTTTCTCTATTCCTAGTTACTGTTTCAGATGCTCCTTCTTTGCCAATTCCTTTTCCATCAATGACAACATTTCCAACAATCTCCCCCTTTGGCATTGATGGCAATACTCTTCCTCTGTTTGTATTATAGAAGCCCCCCCTTTTTTTTTGCTTTTCCTCCCCTTTTGACATCAATGGCAAAGGGTTGATCAAGATCCTCTGTACCGACAATACCATGTTCCCCCTGAGATTATGCTGCATCTTCAAACATAATATTCAATGAACTAACAGAAATGACTCATTCAATCAAGATCAAGGATTCTCAAGCATGAGATCAGACTACAATAAATAATTAGAACGCCAACAATGCATCCTTGCCACATGACCAATGCTCCCCCTTAGCCTGTGCCTTCTGAACACTTTCAACAGGAGCGTATCCAATTTAGTCTTCTGAATTTAGCAGATCTGATCTTCTGCATGGCAGAGACTACTCCCAGCTTCTGTCTGAGATATTCAAACGCTTCCCTAGGTAAAGGTTTGGTAAATATATCAGCAACTTGTTCTTTGGAGGGCACATATTCCAACTTCACCTTTTGTTCAAGCACTTGTTCACGTAAGAAGTGATACTTGATGGGAATGTGCTTGGTCTTGGAATGCATAACAAGATTCTTTGAAATACTGATGGCACTTGTATTATCACACATAATGGAGATAGGAGGTGAACATTTGATTTGAATGTCTTGTAAGGTTTGCATCATCCAAAGAAGTTGAGTGCAACATGATGCGGCAACCACATATTCTACTTCTGCTGTAGATAAGGCAATAGAGCTTTGCTTCTTGCTGAACCAAGATACTAACTGGGGCCCCATATAGAATGCACCACCACTAGTGCTTTTCCGATCATCAATACTTCCAGCCCAATCTGCATCAGTGTATGCATGAAGAGTAAGATCAACATTCTTTGGATACCATAGTCCAAAGTCTTGAGTTCCTTGTAGATATTTGAATATTATTTTCACAACCTGAAGATGAGACTCTTTTGGATTAGCTTGGAATCGTCCAACAATCCCAACTACATGCATAATGTCTGGTCTTGTCCCAGTGAGATAAAGTAGACTTCCTATCATAGATCTGTATTCTGGTTGATTCACCGTGGGGGAATCATCATTAGAACTGATATTACATCCGATTATCATTGGTGTACTTATTGGTTTGCAATCTTCCATGCCATACTTCTTCAAGATTTTCTTAAGATATTTTGCTTGTGATAAGAATATGCCATCTGTTGCTTGTTGCACTTGCAAGCCAAGAAAGAATGTTAGTTCCCCATTTAAAGAAATTTCAAATTCTTGCTGCATATCAGAAGCAAATTTCTGACTCATAGACTCTTCATTACTTCAAAAAATAATATCATCAACATATACAACCACAATCAATAGTTTATTATTTTTAGTTTTTGTATATAAGTTGCTATCAGCAGACCCCTTAGAAAATCCTTGTTGATGAAGATATTTGTCAAGACGATAGTACCATGCCCTTGGAGCTTGTTTGAGACCATATAGAGCCTTTTTAAGTCTACAAAAAAGTTTTTCATCATTTCCCAAAATGAATCCTTTTGGTTGTTCTATATAAACTTCTTCTTCTAGATCACCATTGAGAAAAGCAGATTTAACATCCATTTGATAAACTTTTATTTATTGGAAGCTTGAAAAAGCAAGAAACATTCTTATGGCTTCAAGTCTAGCTACAGGGGCAAAAGTTTCTTCAAAGTCTATACCTTCTTGCTGAGCATACCCCTTGCAAACAAGTCTAGCTTTATTTCTTATAACATCCCCATTCTCATTTAACTTATTTTTGAATATCCATTTAGTTCCAATGACATTTTTGTCATGAGGTCTTGGTACTAATTCCCAAGTGTGATTCTTTTCAATTTGATCAAGCTCTTCATTCATGGCTTGAATCCAACATTCATCTTTGTTGGCTTGATTGACATTTTGTGGTTCAATAGTGGTTAGAAATGCCAGGTAACTAGAAGATCCCACAAGAGTCCTTCTTCTTTGTACACCTGATCCCTTTTCTCCCAAAATTTGAGATTCTGGATGATTCTTTTGAACATATCTGGATGGAGCTTTTTCAGATAAATCATCTTCGGGTTCTTCATTGGGTTCACTGTCTATATCATTCCTATTTGATGTAGAAGGATATATGTCATCATATTCTTCATCTGTTGTTTTTTTTTCTTCTTTTGGAGCTGCAAGAGACTCATCAATAACAACATCTATACATTCAACGATCTTCCGAAGTCTTTTATTGTAACATTTATATGCCCTACTCCTAGAGGAGTAACGAAGAAATATTCCTTCATCTGCTCTGGGTTCAAACTTGCCAAGTTTTTCATCATTATTTTTGATAAAGCATTTGCTCCCAAAAACTCTAAAGTGCTTCATAGTGGGAGGATTGCCATACCATAGTTCATATGGAGTTTTATCACTATTTACATGAACATGTGCCTTGTTAAGAATATTTACCGCTATATGTGCTGCTTCTCCCCAAAATGTGTCAGGTGTTCCGGAATCATCAAGCATAGCTCTAGCCATTTTTTGAACTGTTCTATGCATTCTTTCTACTATGCCATTTTGTTGTGGAGTTCCAGCTACAAAAAAATGTCTTTTTATGCCATGTTGTTCACAAAATTCAGGGAATTCATCTTATGTATATTCTCCTCTTCGATCAAATCTAAGACACTTGATTTTTAGATCTAATTCATTTTCAACCAGTTCTTTGAAGATCTAAAATTTCTCAAATGCTTCATCTTTGTGTTTAATCAACCCAATCCAACACATTCTAGAGAAATCATCAATAAATAAGATATAGTATTGTTTACCACGTGGTGAATTTTTCTTCACAGGTCCACATATGTCAGTATGAATGAGTTCAAGAGGCTTACTTGATGAACCTTCCTTGGCATTAAATTGCACTCTGGTTTGCTTACTGAATTGGCAAGATTTGCATATGATACTTTCAGGTGGTGTAATATTGGGAAGATCACGAACAACTTTAAGTCTTCTTGATTTGTTGATTTGAGAGAAGTTCAGATGCCCCAACCTTCTATGCCATAGCCAGTTTTCTGAATATTTAATCATGTAACATTGTTCTTTGTGGTTCTTTAATACATACAGATTGCTTGGATTTCTGTTTCCTTTTATAATTTTTTTACCTGTATAAAGATCATGTACCACACATTCTTTTGAACTAAAGACAACTTCAGTTCCTTGATCACACATTTGACTTACACTTAACAGGTTATGCTTTAATCGATCCACATACATGACATTATTAGCTTTCACCTTTTCTTTTAGAAAAACAGATCCTTTTCCCTTAATGACAGTAGGAGTATCATTTCCAAATGTAACATTCTTTTCCTTTTCTAGAGCATTATATGCAAGAAGTTTTTTTTTTCACCTGTCATGTTTTGAGCATCCACTATCAATGTACCATTCATTTTCTTCTCCTTCTGCAAATAAAGCTATGCCACGATTTTCAACCTGTAATTCCTTCTTTTTCCATACTTTGGAGCTTGAAGTAAGATGCTCTTTTGGCTGGACTTTGCTCCTGAAATTAGCTTCTTCATGGCCAAAGTTATTGCAATAAGCACATTCAACTTCACTTTGAAGAGGAGAAAAGTTGTTATATGTATTCTTCTTTGTTCCAATATCAATCCTTTTCTTTCTTGCTTCTCTTGTCATGATGGTTTTATATGCAACACATTGAACAAATTTATGACCAAAATTGTGACATGAGAAACATTGTCCATTGAAGAAGAAATTTCTGCGATCATGAAATCTTCTACTTGAATTTACCTGTTGATTGGTGTTTCTTTGAAATATACTCCTGTTAGTGTTATTTGAATTGAGATGGTCTTGCTTTATCTGTAAAGATTCTTATTCCCTTGCTGAGGGGCAGAATGTTGTGTACTGGCTGTAGCTGCTTTTAGATAATTTGGTGTTGAAGGCTGAGAAGATTCTCCGATATATCCAAGACCTGTCTTTAGAAGAGGAGAAATTTGTACCTTGATAATCTCATCTAAGGTTTCAGATCCTTTAGCAAATATAAGATTCAAAGTCTTTACTTTCTCAATTTCTTTTCTTAGACTTACTATTTCACATTCTAACTTCTCATTATGTTTCTCCTTTTCTTGAAGCTGGTTTTTCAGAGTCTCTATGATTACTTTACTTTCTTCTAAGCATATTTTGAGTTGATTGATTTCATCAAGAAAATCATTTTCCTCTAAAGCATCCATAAAAGTATCCTTTTCTTCTCTAGACTCCTTTTCAAATGCCATGATAAGTCTAAGATCTTGTTCACATTCTTCCTCACTGTTTGATAACCCATCACTGTCTTCATGAGTATAGTAAATTTTTCTAGTGCTAAACCGATTCTTATTCCTTCTTGCTACTTCCTTTCCTTTTTCATGTGTTTCTTTGTGAGGACACTTAGCAGCATAATGACCAACTCTTCCACAAGAAAAACATTTGAAAGGAAGCTTACCTCTGAACCGTCCCGTACCAAGTTGGAGTTTCTTTACAAAATTTACCTCATCTTCTTCTGAGATATACCCTGATCCTTCTGTCTCTTGTACTTCTTTCCCTTTTGTAGAAGCTCTAAAGATGGCTTCTTTGACTTCAGATGGTCCTCCTCTTCTCATTTCACATGCAGTTAGTATGCCATGAAGTTGCACCACAGTAAGATTTTGAAGATCCTGCTTTTCTTCAAGAGCATAAACTTTTGACTCAAATTTTGCCGTTAGTGATCTTAAAAATTTCTCAACCAAAGTAGATTCGGTTATTGTTTCTCCCAGATTTCTCATACGATTTACAATATCATCAAGACGTAAAAATAAATTGGCAATGCTCTCCTCATTATGCATTTTTAGGTTCTCATATTGAATTCTGAGAGTTTGGAGTTTAACACTTTTTACCTTTGCATCACCTTCATAACTTAGAATTATTTTGTCCCATATTGCCTTTGCTGTATTCAGCTGCATGACTTTGAAAAATTCTGATTTAGTTAGACTTCCCAATAGAGCATTAACCGCCTTTGCATTTGTTTCATAATTCTTTCTTTCTGTTGGATCTGTTGGTATTGCGGTTGGATATTGATATCCTGCTTCAACAATAGCCCATACATCTGCACCCAGAGACTGAAGATAGGATCTCATCCTTATTTTCTAGAAGATTAGATTGTTTCAGTTGAAGAGTGGAGGCCTGATAGATGCTAATCCATCTTGATTGCTCATCTTCATTGATCTTCCTTCTAGCGGCTAAGCTTTTCAGAAGGACCTGCTCTGATTCCAATTGTTAGGAAAAATACTGAGAGGGGGGGGGGGGTGAATCAGTCTTTAGATCTGACTGAAATTTTTTTATCAGAGATCTTATTATGCATTTAATTCTTTACTTAGATTATTGCATCATTCATTCATTAGAATTTTAGTAAGAAGTAAGCATGTGCAGTAATAACATAATTAGCCATCACACATAAGCAACACACATGAACACCAGTATTTAAGGTGGAAACCCAATTTGGGAGAAAACCACCGCTGTTTTCGTCTCTGTCTTTAATATTTATTATAAAGAAAACCTCTTACAATTTTTGTGCTAGCGCAGACTTATACCAGCACGCAGGCACCCACCTGTAGAAGGCTACAACCTTCTCTCATTCTCCAGTCACTGCTGGAAAGGAGCTCCAAACCCCTGATTTTAACACCAGCTTGTACTAGTAGAAGGCTTCCTCAGATCCACCAAATTTCTTCAATTTCTTCATCAGACTTGCATCAGGTATTCATTATTTCTTTGCAGATCTTCCTAAAGATTCATCATTTTCTCGATCTAGAGGTCTTGAACCTTCATCAATTCCATAGGTGCATCATAGATTCAAATTTATCAGACAACAGAGTTCAATCATGCAGATATCTCTTAAAGAGATTTATTCATTGACAATCCCTCCACATGCACACGTTGTACTATAATCCTCTTCTCCTTATATATTTTTTGACTTTATTAAAACCATGAGTCAAAACCACTCAAGCGCTGATGGTATTCCTGAACGAGATCAAATAGATAATCTAGCGGGGTTTACCCAAGCCCCAAACAACATCTCATTGTTCTTATTTTCTTGGTCAAGAAATTAGATAATTAATCTAAGGCTTTTTAATATCTCAATCTGAGATTGAGATATTAATCCAAATTTCTCCTAAGGTTCAAGCCCTTACTCATCCCTCGATAGACGTTTATATTAATCATATCACATATTTGGTGAATTTTTTTTTTGCTCAATACTTCTTTTAGTTCGCACTCTGGTTACAATTTCTGAGCTCGACCATGGAAAATATCACCACCTTTGGAATAACATTCAAAGTGATGGCCCAATCACTTTTCTTCATAAATTATATTTAATTTAAACAAACCTTGGTTAAACCCACAAACATTAAAAAGTCCCAATCAATATAATTTAAACTGGGCCCACATATATGATCAACGACCCAATCACATACTCGCACCGTACCATGGTTATCCTTCGCGCACCTTCCTCATACGGCCACCGTTCGATGGCTCCCCTTCAAATTGATGATGCTTAACCATATCGTGTAGCATCCTTGGTTGGAATTTAATGTGCTATGGCGCACAGTGATGGTGGTTTTGCATATTTTTTCAGGGATGCGTGTCGCTCGTTCTATGGAATCGCTCCCAACCTCTTGAATATCACTTTCGCGTCGAAAGCGGTGCGATGAAAACAGGAAACCGCCTTTACTGTTCCTTCTTCATGGTTCCACCCTTCTATTCCAGGTTCCGTCGTGCTTCCTTTGTTATGATACACCACTTCTCTTCCATGTTTCGTTCGTAATTCCAAAGTGTTGTTCCAGTGAAAGTTCGACGGCCTATACTCACATAATTCAGTCACCGAGTTTCGTGTTGGTTGCAGGGATTCACAATTCCTTAATCAATAACATGTTCATATATTATACCTGCTCAATTCAACAAAGGCACAGAAAATGCCGAGATCAATCCCCAACATTGATCCCAATTTACCTTCAGTCTTATATTCAACAAATATATATAACTCCATTGTCTACCAGTTTGGGATACACTGTCGACCGTATTAGCATCGGTTCTTATAACTACATATAGAGCACCATCATAGGGTTTCTTACTTATCACGGATTTCAATTATCCTCCATCAGGATGCATACATATGTTCACACATGAATTAATTCCACAGGGACTCAAATATCCTTCCTACTAAATTCAATTTGCTCCTTGACTGATACTACTCTCTGTAAATGCACTCTTTCTCTGTTCTTCTTTACTAACCCTTTTTCTCTACTACATTTCTTTTCTCTATTTCTAGTTACTGTTTCAGATGCTCCTTCTTTGCCAATTCCTTTGCCATCAATGACAACATTTCCAACACTAACGGTCCAAACCATATCGCGCAGGATTTTTGTGCCGGGGTTTAACGGCCATAGTCCACATGAAAAAGGATGTTTAGCCTTATCACGCGGCGAGCGTTGAATGGAATCGCATTTGATTAGACCAAAACCATAAACCGCCGATAACCCGCACGACAAACCCCAATGGTTTTCCAAAAATGCTTTTTTCTTTGCGTGCCAAAATTCAAAGTTTTGCACCCCCATTCAATTTTCTTCATGATTTCGCCCCCAAAATCATTTCCCCGCACCTCCATTCCTCTGTAAATTGCCCCAAAAACCATCAAAAACCCACCAAAAGCAGTTTAATCCTATCCCACAGGTTTTAAGTTAATCATTTGTTTTTTTTTTGTAGGCTTAAATGGTGGTAGATGCCCAAAGAGGTATTTAAAATTATGAATACCCTCTAGATGATGATCCAAGAGGCAAAAACATATCAAAAGGGCCGAGGATTTACATAAAAGATTTAACCCATCAATGTGTCATGATCATTGATGGGTTATAAACCCTTCTGTGATGAAGAAACCTTGCATGCACATAAAAACAAATAGAGTCAGAGGAGAAATGAAGAAAATGAAGAACATTAAGCTTGAAGGGCTAAAAATATAGATTAGAAGACAAAACAGAGAATTATCCCTTTAAGCAGTGTTTAAAGATAAAATATAAAGGAATAAAACAGTTATAAAGCAAAAGAAGAGATAAAGACAGTAAGACACAATATTAAAGAAAAATGAAGGTTTAAAGGCCTAAAATAGTGTTTTAAGATGAAACATAAGTAGATTAGCCTAGGAAAGCCTTCGAATGACCCAGATCCACAAAAATTACTCCTTTAAATACTAATTTTCCACCTACAAGAATTATTTTCAATAAAGACATCAGATAGTTATTGCACAGTCAGAGATATTTTTGAAGCATCTCAACAGTTTTTACAAAGTTATTACTAAGCCTTAAAAGTCAAATATTTCAACTAAAATAACTCATAACTTATTATTTCAGAGTAACACTTTTAGATATTTTTGCCTTGGGCCTTGCATGGTCTCAAAGATCAAAAATCATTAACTCTGTAATAAATAACATTTAGACACCCTAGGTTAGCAACACATCATCATTTTGCATATAAATATTGCATATGAGCTTAATTTCAAATGTTATTTTCTTGATAAGTTATTGGACTGATTTCTACTGTTAGGCTAGTTGAGGAATGCTAGACTGAACCAAATAAAGCTCTGAGTTGCAGAGAGATATTGTACATGGAGTGATGTAACTAGTCTGATCATCAATAATACAAGCATGTTCACAGGATCCTTGAGCTATATCAATGGTGAAGTTTTCCTATTTGTTATTGTTTCTCCTTATGTTTTCATTATGTTCATCTTTCTCTAATAAATAAGTAGAATTTTTAGATTAGGATTTGTTGTTTAGCACCCTATTTCTGTCTGTATTCTTTATCTTGATGTTTTCTTCTGCAAGGTCTGATTAGAATATTCTGAATTGCCTTCTAGTTACATCTAGCTTGTTATCTTGGAAATGATTCAATAGAGTGAAACCAAGGAAATTTTGGTGAGCCCATGTTCCTTTGAGTAAGACTTGAGATATTGTTTGTAGGATGCTTCTTTAAAGTAAACTTATTACAGTCTAAACCAGAGAGGTCTATGGTATGCCCTGCCCTTTGGTCTACCTTGAAATGTTGCTTTGAAGATTCTTTGAGAGTTGTCAAAAGCAGATTAGATTATTTTTGTTTGATCTTAGTCCACTCTTGTTGTTTTCTTATATGTCTTCTTTATCTGAAGGTAGTCTGTTGATTGCTGGATTGTTGTCTGAAAGGTGATTATTAAAGGTTTGTCCAACGAGATTTATGGTTTTCCCTATCCTTTGGCTTGCTCCAAATAGTTACCTTAAAAGGATTTTCTTGTCTAACTAGAGCTAGAAGATTCTTAACTGACTATAGCTTTACTACCTTCACAACTTCTTAATGTTTGATATCACAACCTAATCTAAAGAATCCATTTGATATAATTAGATTTCCCTATGAAAGCCCTTACAGAGTTGATGACCAATTAAATCCTTTTATGAATCCATTTCCCAATGGATTGATGTTTCTTATAGTATATTTGTTTCAGTTAAAGAATTCCCTCAATCAATCACACCATTGATCCTTCAATCCATCATTTAATCCAACCAAAAACAAAACAAGCCCTTAGAACTTCATATCTAGCCTAATATATTAAAACAAAGAACACAAAGATATATCAATTAAAATACTTTATAGAGAGATCCCTCTCTAAATCTAGGAAGGCTAGGTCCTAGGATTCCAAAGTGGTTATGATGTGGCCCCTGTAGTGTTTTTTCTTGCCATTCTTTACAAATCACAGGGAGACAACAAAGTGGCAACCATACTGGGGAATATTGAGTAATAAAAATTTCAGATTCACTCAAACTCAGAAAACCTAATTAGTAAAGATGAACCAAGTATTAGCCAAGAATGGTTCAATATTGTTGATGGTGGACAACAACCAGTCCTATAAGACAAGTAGAAATCCTCCACCTGGTGACTCCACTGATTTCCATTAGACTCCATTGGGAAAGTTACCCTATCATCAAAACATTAAACAATACCTAGTCAAGAATACTTTGTGAGTTAAGTATCTCTTTTACAGTTTGGTTTGTGTCTTAAGACTATTATACCTCTGAAAACCTTTCTGGCTTGTTTGCATCCAAATCCTGGCTTCTAGAAGAATCCATTCTAGATCCCATCCTGACCCAAACCCTCTTGCAATAGTTGACAATACTGAAAGCATTCTTGGGAAGTCTCCTACATCTAAGAATAAAACTATTGTCAGACCCATCCAAAGAGAAAATTCTTTCCCTGAGAACCTTATCAACTTGAAAAATACCCAAGTTGACTTACCTCATACAAGAAACTTATCTAGAACTAAGTCACAAACCCATACATCCACTATTCAAGCCACTCCCCTTCATCATCTTCCTCCACTTGTTAATCCCCCATTATTTCCACAAGTTCATATCATGGCAACATGATATGCTCCCTTATTCCTTCCTTTACCTTTAGTTTCTTTACCACAAGACTATCAATCCAAGATTCCATTATATGATGCTAGTAGTTCTACTACAAATCAACAACATGTGGATAGAATGAATGATTACTTTGACGGACAAGAGATGGATGATGAAAATGTAAAACTTAGAATGTTTTCTCAAAGCTTAGGGGGAGAAGCAAGAAAATGGTTCAAAGGCTTAACCCCTAACAATATTAATGGTCTTCCTAATTTTCATCAACTATTCCTAAAAAAATGGGAATTCAAAAGAAATCCCCTTCAAATCCTATCAGAATACAATGACCTCAAAAGAAATAATGGAGAGAGTGTCCAAGATTATTGCACTAGATTCAATAGTGCTTACAATGCACTCCCTCCACAAATGAAACCCCCACAAGGCTTATCCTTAATAAAGTTTCCTGAAGTATTTTACCCAGACATGTGTTATCAATTAAGGGAGAGAGAACCCCTCACATTAGTAGATATGTAGAAAGGGGCAGTTAGTGTAGAGGCTAACCTAAATTCTAGAAGGGCTAGATTGAAAGCAGAGAAAAAGGTTACCTACAAAGATGAATCTGGACCCTCCACGTCAAACTCCAAAATTGATAGTCTGGTTAGAACCATTTATATGATGATGGAAAGAATAAACATGAATGAGAGAGCCTATCTAAAGAGAACCAAACAGCTCCTCAAAATAAGAATCAAAATCAGAACCAAAACTTTAGAAGGAATCCCCTTCAAATTAGATGAAGAGGCCCTGATCAACAAGTCAGACCTCCTTTCCAATAGAATTATGCTGATGAGGATGAGGGAGTGATTGAAGAAACAGAGGGAAATCACAAAAAATTACTGGGAGTAAACAATGAGGATATTGTTTTCCTCAATGAAGAAGAACAAGGCATATATACACCCTATGATGAGGAAATCTCAGAATCTGAAGACTAAAAACAAGGCTTTGAAAATGCTATAATGGAAGTGCACAAAAAATATGACCTTAGGAGTTAAAAGAATCAAGACATTCCCAAGAAGAAAACCTCTGAAATTTCTGCTAGAAACAATTATGAAAACACCCCTAAAAAGACAGCAGAAAACAACAAAACAATGGCTGAAAGTTTTGACAAAAAGAAAGGAGAAAACACCCAAATTTATGACAAACATAATGGTGAAAAAAGTAGCACTAGCACCTCACCTAATTCTCCTAATAAAACTATTTTAACTACTGTACATAATAAAAACCAGAAAGCTGATTTTGCTGAGAAAGAAGTGACTAAGAAGGATGATTTAAACATTTTAAGAACTTGCATACCTTTCAGCAAAGAGGGTGAAATTGCCAAAATCAAGATCCTTGTCCCTCTTACTGAATTAGTCATTGAAGATGTATATAAGACCCAAATTTTAAGAGCTTTAAACATAGGAGAGAAAAATGATTCTGTTAATGTGACTGATGACAAGCCTGAGCTTCTGTTTGGACCAGAAGTAGAAGGAAAATTTCAAGAAGGAGGTGTTCCTCCCTTTTATGTTAGTCTAAACATCCATGATAATATTTTACATAATGTCATGCTTGACTCAGGAGCCCCCCACAACCTTATTCCTAAAGTAGTGATGGAAATACTAGGCCTTGAGATAACTAGACCTTACAAAGATTTGTACTCTTCTGCTTCTAGTAGAGTTAAATTTCTAGGCCTAATCGAAGAATTATGTGTCAACTTATCACAAATACTAGCCAAGAGATTAGTGATGGAAATTGTAGTGGCTGATATACCTCCTAAGTATGGCATGCTCCTTTCAAGGTCATGGGGTGCTAAAATGCAAGGTACCCTGCAGATGGATATGACTTATGCAACCATCCCTGTTTTTAGTCAACCAAGAAGAGTATATCGGGAAACACACATGAAATACATGGTTAGTAGTCAATAAATACTAGACAATTCCCCTCTTTATTGTATTCACATTGAACTTGACTCATTCATTCTTTACAATGATGAAAATCTTAATGAGAAAGGGAAAGTAGATAACAAACCAGCAATAGGAAAAGGGGAAGAGAGGAGAAAGGATCAAAATAGTTTGCTAACTTAGAAAATCATAGAAGACAGGATAAAGATCATAACCAGCAAACCAACCATCAACCCAAGGTTGATTATAATAAACAAAGCCAAACCCAACATAGTGAAGACCATGAGGAACATGAAAAAAATGAACATAGTGCAGATCCTAAAAAGAAACACAATGACAACCAAAATAAACAGAATGAAGAGGACATAAATTAATTTAATTACAAATCTGAAATGGAACCTCTTTGGAGTATGATTTTTGATGGGTCTTGTAGTAAAACTGGTTCAGGAGCAGGTATATGGGTACATAACAAAGAGAATAATCATGTTGAGGGCCATTCATATAAACTAAACTTTCAATGCACCAATAACATAGTTGAATATGAGGCTTTCCTCTTAGGACTGCAATTGTTGAAAAAATTAGGAGCCAAGAGGATAACTATCCATGGAAACTCAGAACTGATTATAAAACAAGTGAATGGAGAATATACTTCCAAGAATCCAAGATTACAAGCATATAGAGATGATGTTGTAGACCTTTTAAAAACATTCACAGAATATGAGCATAATTTCGTCCCTAGAAACCAAAACATTCTTGCCAATGGTTTAGCATTTGCTGCTAATACATGTCTAAAACCTTATGAAAGAAAAAAATACACAGTCCAAGTTAAATATAGGCCAACAGTCCTTGATAATATCAAGTATTGGAAATTTTTTGAAGGAGATAAGCAAATTGAGGATTTCCTACAGTCCAAAAATGGGTTCGAAATGCCAAATTCAGACTCAGAGTATGAAGAAGACTATCTTGCTGAGGAAAAATCTTATCATGAAGAAACTCCCAACCTTTCTGATATAAAAATTGTTGATATAAATATGTTAACTAAAGAACATTCATAGAAAACAGAGTTGAGCACTAGTTTAGAACATGAAGACTTTGAAGTGCTGCAGTCTCACATTGATAAATTTCCAAAGGGAGTAGTGCCTTTAGAAGAATTGTTTGACTTCAATGATGTTGCCAAAAAGCCTAAAATGGAACCCACTGAAGCTGAAGTAGAAGAGTGCAATATAGGCAATAAAATCAAACCCAAAATGATCAAATTATCCAAAAAAATTCCAGCTCATATAAAACTGAAATATTTTGAGGATTTTAGAGAATTTTCTGATGTATTTTCTTGGAGTTATGAGGACTTAAAGTCATATGATACATAGATTATCCAGCATAAGATACCCCTCAAAGAAAACCAGAAACCTTTTAGACAAAAATTACACATAATAAACCCTGTACAATTACCTTTGGTTGAGGAAGAAATCAAGAAAATGTATGATGCTGGAATCATAGTCCCAATAAGATACTCAGACTGGGTATCCAATCTTGTATCTGTGAGGAAGAAAACAGGAGAAATAAGGCTATGTATAGACTTTAGAAACTTAAACAAAGCCTCTTTAAAACACAACTACCCCTTGCCCAAAATGGATCACATTTTACAAAGGGTAGTAGGTTCTAAGATAATTTCTTTGCTAGATGGATTTTCAGGATACAACCATGTGCTAGTACATTCCGATGATCGGCTGAAAACAAATTTTACTACACCTTGGGGAACTTTCATGTATGTGAAAATTCCCTTTGGTTTAATGAATGTTGGTGCCACATTACAAAGAGCCATGGATATTTCTTTCTCAAAAGAGCTAGGCTTCTTCATTGTGATATATTTATATGACATCACTGTCTATTCCAAAATAGATGAAGAACACCTTGCTCACTTAAGAACAGTCTTTCAAAGAAGTAGAAAATGTGGTCTATCCTTGAACCCCAAGAAGAATTTATTTGGCCTCCAAGAAGGCAAACTTCTAGGCCATATCATATCTGAAGAAGGAATAAGAATAGACCCAAAGAGGATTGAAGGAATATTGCAAATCAATCATCCTAGAAACATAAAAGAACTACAATCTTTCATTGGAAAGATTAATTTCTTAAGAAGGTTCATGCCAAACCTTGCTGAAATCCTTATAAACATAACAAACATGCTTAAAAGGGAAACAAGAGTTAAATGGACCATTGAAGCAAAGCAATCCTTTGAACTAGTTAAACAAGCACTCACTCAAACACTAGTTCTTATTAGCCCTGATTTTAACAAATATTTCTTAAATTTTTTTTTGAGAATGATGTAGAGAAAATCAAGCATGAATTTCATGAAGGAGAATGTGGAGGCCACCTCTATTGGAAAACAACTGTCAACAAAATCCTTAGAGTTGGTTACTATTAGCCCACCTTCTTTCAATATATCGATAAATTGGTAGTTGCCTGCCACAAATGTCAAATATTTGAAGGAAAAAGAAAAAATTTACCCTTACCTCTGCATCCTATCTCTGTTGAAGCTCCTTTTCAATAGTGGGGCCTAGAATTCATTGGGGAAATCCATCCTTCTTCATCTGCCCAACACAAATGGATCCTCACAGCAACTGACTACTTTACAAAATGGATAGAGGCCATCCCTTCTAGAACTACCACTGATCTAGTCATCATCAAATTCCTTGAAAACCATATTTTTTCTAGGTTGTCCTAGAAAGATTATCACTGACAATGCAACTACCTTTAGATCCAAGAGGATGGTAGACTTGTGCCACAAATATCAAATCATATTGGGTCATTCCACAACTTATTACCCTCATGGTAATGGGTTGGTACAATCCTCAAACAAAAGTTTTGATAAAAATCATTAAGAAATTGTTGGAAGGGAATCAAAAGTCATGGCACAACAAGCTAGTACATGCATTATGGGCAAACAGGTTAACATGCAAGAAATCAATTGGAATCTCGCCCTACCAGCTAGTTTATGGAGCAGATGCAATTTTTCCAATAAGGCTAGGAGTGCCAGTCATGAAGCTAATTCAAGAAGTAAAATCTGAAGAAAATGACATGATAAGAAGGGTAAATTAGACCATACAGTTGCATCAAACAAGAGAGGAAGTCTATAAAAAAACATAGCAAGTACAAGAAAACATCAAGAAACTATTTGAAAAAAGGACAAAAGCAAATGAATCCAGCGTTGGTGACAAAGTACTCAAATGGGATTCAAGAAGAGAAGACAAGGGAAAGCATGGTAAGTTTGAAAATATGTGGAAAGGTCCCTATATTATCCATTATGCCATAGGAAGCAATGTATTTTTCTTAGAGGAGATGGATGGAACAAAAATTTTTGGAGGTCTTATCAATGGCAGGATGCTCAAGCATTATTTCCATTGAGAGGCCTAAGTTTAAAGCTTTTTCCATTGTATATGACATTATTTTGAAAAAGATCAGAAAAAATAAATACAAAAATAGAAAAAAAAAGAAAAGAGGGCAGAAAAAGAAAAGGTACAGCCCCATACCAAAAAAGAGTAAGTTTTGAAAGTGTGCAAGTCCAAATCCCACTACTTGAAGAAAAGCCTATTTCGTCATACAACCTAATCATGACTAAATGGATTTTAAATTTCCTGCTCATAGGTTAGTGAATGGGGATTTGCCAAACTTTCTAAACTTGGCTTATCAGTAAGATTAGATTAGATTAGGAAAAGAATTTGGTTCTAAAGCTCAAAATCTAAACCAAGAAAGAAAAAAAGGGATAAAAAGAAATCTCTAAAATTCAGCCCTCAAAATTATGTGATTAATTTTCTGCAAAATAAATTCTATAAGAATATTTGTACAAAGTATCACTACCCATAACCAATCAGATTGTTCAATCCCGATTCGATTATGTTTTTCAATTTTTTGTCGTAGAATAGAGAATAAAATCTGTCAAACAGTTTAATCTTGACAATTAGAATAGGTAGAGAAATAAATGAGTTCATCAGTTTAATATAAACTCTTAGATGATATAAGTGTATATTTTGTTTAGTTTCCTGTTTTCAAAAGAAAATAATGTCAACGGTTGGCTAATTCAAATACACCCAATGAGGAAAAAATGTTAGAACAAGTATCATGGGTAGGTAAATTGTTGAGTTGGAATTAGTCATGTTATAATTTAGATGCTGCAAATAACAAATTTAAAGCAGTAAATCATCAAGTTAAAGAAGGTCTGTCAAGGTGAAAATCAAGGCAAAAGTCTACTTCTTCTAGAGATCTATTTTCTGAGGTTCTTGACACCTCCTAAAAAGGAGTTGCCCTCCCTAGTTGGAGCCACTGTTATCCTCTTGTATTCTACAGATTTCACTAGATGATTGTGGATGTCCTACAAGCACCTAAAGATAGCATAATTTTCCTATCATCTATATTTATAAGTCTCATTGCCTTCATTATTCTAAATTTGACTATGTTTCACTAAAATTTCCTATCTTTATGCCTCCTCAAAATTTCACCCTGTTGTTCTAAAGAAACTGCATTTTTGGGCATAACTCCCTCATTCACCCCTCTACTCATACCTTCATTTATCCTTCTTCCTTTTCCTCTAAAAACCCAAAAAAATCCCCCTCATCCATCATTTTCTCATAAAAAATCCCTTAAAAATATGCAAAAACCCCTTTTACATTGTTTTATCCTAAATTTCTAACCTATCGAAACCCTTCAAAACCCCATAAAAACCCTGTTTTTATGTTAAAAGTGTTGTTTTTCATATAATATGCCTTAAGCCCTAGCCCCTTCACTCTTATGTGACCCCAAACCCTGACCCTTCGCTAAGCCCTAGCCCTTTCTTTCTTGACCCCCGGTCCCCTCTACCTCATAGGACCATTCCCCCGCCTATCTCCTAAGCCCTTTCTCCCATTTCACTTCACCCCGCCTTCTTTATTTCCTTCCCACTGCTTTGTTCATCTCCCGGGCCATCCTCCACTGTTGATCTCCCTGATCCAATGGCCATCGGTCTCCCACCCTTCATCCAATCTCTTGATCAAACCCATACTACCCGAAAAAAGAGCACATGTCACCACACTTGGCCACACCTTCCACTCAAATCCCTCGACCCAATCATCATCTGCCACTTGTACCCCACTTTCCCTTTCATCAAACCTGCACCCACTCCTCGGGCTCCATTCGCACCGTAGATCTCATTGCCTGAGATCTAACGGTCCAAAACCATATCGCGTAGGATTTTTATGCTGGGGTTTAACAACCCTAGTCCATGTGAACAAGGTGGTTTAGCCCTGCCATGTGGTGGGCACTGAATGGAATAGCATTCGGTTAGACCAAAACCATAAACTGTTGATAACTCACGCGATAAACCCCAGTGGTTTTCCCAAAACTTCTTTTTCCTTTGTGTGCCAAAATTCAAAGTTTTGTGCCCCCATTCAATTTTCTTCATGATTTCGCCCCCGAAATCATTCCCCTGCGCCTCCATTCCTCTACAAATCACCCCAAAAACCCTAAAAAACCCACCAAAAGTAGTTTAATCCTATCCCGCATGTTTTAAGTCAATTGTTTGTTTTTTTTTGCAGGTTTAAATGACGATAGATGCCGAGAGAGGCATTTCAAATGATGAATACCCTCTGGATGACGATCCAGGAGGCAAAAACATATCAAAAGGGCTGAGGGTTTACATAAAAGAGTTAACCCATCAATGTGTTATGATCATTGATGGGTTATAAACCCTTCTGCCATGAAAAAATCCTACCTGCACATAAAAACATATACAATCAAAGGAGAAATGAAGAAAATGAAGAACAAGAAGCTTGAAGGGCTGAAAATACAGATCAACAGGCAAAACAGAAAATTAGCCCTTTAAGTAGTGTTTAAAGATAAAATATAAAGGAATAAAACAATTATAAATAAAAAACAGAGATAAAGGTAGTAAGACACAATATCAAAGAAAACTCAAGGTTTAAAGGCCTAAAAAAAATGTTTTAAGAGGAAACAGAAGAATATTAGCCCAGGAAAGCTTTAAAATGACCCAGATCCACAACAATTACTCCTTCAAAGACTAATTTTCCACCTACAAGCATTATTTTCAATAAATACATCAGATAGTTATTGCACAGTCAAAGATATTTTTGAAGCAGCTCAACAGTTATTACAAAGTTATTACTAAGTCTTAAAAGTCAAATATTTCAACTAAAATAACTCAGAAGTTATTATTTCAGAGTAACTCTTTCAGATATTTTTGCCTTGGGCCTTGCATGGTCTCAAAGGTCAAAAATCATTAACTCTGTAATAAATAACATTTAGACACCGTAGGCTAGCAGCACCTCCTCATTTTGCATATAAATATTGCATATGAGCTTCATTTCAAATGCTGGTTACTTGATAAGTTATTGGACTAATTTCTGCTGCTAGGCTAGTTGAGGAATGCTAGACTGAACCAAAGAAAGCTCTGAGTTGCAGAGAGCTATTGTACATGAAGTTATGTAACTGGCTTGATCATCAATAATACAAGCATTTTCATAGGATCTTTGAGCTATCTCAATGGTGAAGTTTTCCTAATTGTTATTGTTTCTCCTTATGTTTTCATTATGTTCATCTTTCTCTGATAAAGAAGCATAAGTTTTAGATTAGGATTTTCTATTCAACACCCTATTTTTGTTTGTATTCTTTATATTGATGTTTTCTTCTGCAAGGTTTGATTAAAACATTCTTAATTTCTTTCTAGCTACATTAGCTTGTTATCTTGGAAATGATTCAATAGAGTGAAACCAAAGAAATTTTGGTGAGCCCATGTTCCTTTGAGTAAGACGAGATATTGTTTGTAGGATATTTCTTTAAAGTACACTTATTCGAGTCTAAAGCAGAGAGGTCTATGGTATGCCCTGCCCTTTGGTCTGCCTTGAAATGTCGCTTTGAAGATTCTTTGAGAGTTTTCAAAAGCAGACTAGATTATTTCTGTTTGATCTTAGTCCACTCTTGTTGTTTTCTTATATGTCTTCTTTATCCAAAAGTAGTCTGTTGATTGATGGATTGTTGTTTGAAAGGTGCTTATTAAAGGTTTTTCCAACGAGATTTATGGTTTGCCCTGTCCTTTGGCTTTCTCCAAGCAGTTACCTTAAAATGATTTTCTTATCTAAGTAGAGCTAGAAGATTCTTAACTGACTATAGCTTTGCCGCCTTCACAACTTCTTAATGTTTCATATGACAGCCTAATATAAAGAATCCATTTGATATAGTTAGCTTTCCCTATGAAAGCCCTTGCAGAGTTGATGACCAATTAAATCCTTTTATGAATCCATTTCCCAATGGATTGATGTTTCTTATAGTCTATTTGTTTCAGTTAAAACATTCCCTCAATCAGCCACACCATTAATCCTTCAATCCATCATTTAATCCAACCAAAAACAAAACAAGTCCTTAGAACTTCATATCTAGCCTAATATATTAAAACAAATAACACAACAATATATCAATTAGAATACTTTATAGAGAGATCCCTCTTTGAATCCAGGAAGGCTAGGTCCTAGGATTCAAAATTGGTTCTGATGTGGCCCCTGCAATGTTTGTTCTTGCCATTCTTTACAAATCACAGGGAGACAACAACAAAAAAAACCCTACCAATATACACTGACAATACATAAGAACTTGACATGCATGAACAAATCATAACCAATCATACAATAATGACGACACATTCCATAACCATCCCATCAAAATTCACATGGAAAAATCACTGTAACCATGCCCAACACCATGCATAAAAAACAAGAACATATACAAAAATTATAAGGAACACATTTGCAACTGACATGAATGCATGACCAACACATTTCCCATCTAGTTTGAGGGGTGAAACATGCTCTGATACCACTCTGTAACGACCTCCTCCCACATCTACCCAACAAATTGGCCAGCCGGGGTAAACATGTGACGAAGAATAACTATGATTTGATTCAACCTCCTAGGTCACCTTAAGGAAGTGGAACCGGCACCACACACCTACATAGACCTTTTGCATCTCCTACAGGACACCTAGGAGCCATCCAAACCATCTAGGATGCTAGCCCGTGGTACAAAATAGGATTTTACTGCATCAACCCCCCACTTTATCCCTTGACATGGGAAAGAGCATGATTGGAAACCTTTAGTCACTCACACAACATAAGCATGCATGCCATTAGGGACTTTTCCATGCAGTTATGTGCCTGCGAAACCAATTTTTGTGCCACTTTTTTGGGCCCAAGGATGATTTCACTACCCAAAACTCCTTGACACTTTTAAGAATGAAATATAACAATGGAATAATGATACAAATGTAATTATTGGAGCAAGGACTTGACTGGACCCCTACTGGCCATGACATAAATTTCATCAAACATGTCACAAATATGTAATCTACAAGTTTAAACAACATATCTGAGCATAGGGGTCTCATACTTATCTGAGAGTCACTAAGAAGCATTGATTCCTTATATCATTAGATTCATTTTCATCCAATAGGTCATATATTCATTGCTCATTCATTTACAAATCAAAACATGATGAGAACCATAAATTTTCACTATCATAAAACACATCCATAACCAACATATAAGTAACATAAATATAGAGTATACAACAACCATAAATGTTGCATGTAATCCAATAAATTTACACATAAATTACCAAGGAAGGAGCTATTATTCATGAATTCAAAAGAAAAACCAATATGGGACTACCATATTCCCTCAGATCATAGATTGGTTGAGCCAAATCTCTCTTCAACCAATTATCCATGTTCCATATTCCAAGCATGAATGTGGGACTCAAACTGAAAGAACCAACAGGGGCTTCACGAGACTAAACTAACACACCCTGATCAATAAAAATTGGCTTTAACGCAATCCTCAATAGATCACTAGGCCATAAACAAGCATGGATGCCACTGAATTTATCGACCTACATAGCGAGGAATTTTCCTGTCTTCTAGTCTCTAGGATTTACAACAATCCACATTCTAATATAGGGATCATTAGGCCATAACTGAGACACCACCCTCCAAGCTTTATCGTATATCCAACCATTCACAGAAAAGGATTCCTAGGCCTGATCATGGGAAACCACCTCTAGGATTTACTGTATACCCCACCATTCAACGGTCGAGGATTCCTAGGCCCACCAAGGCATGCAATACCTATCTTTACCACAACCCACAATCTAGTTTAGGGCTCACTAGGCCAGTGGCTTTATCGCAATCCACAGTCCACTTCAGGGATTATTGTGCCATGTGTTCTTTCATTGAGAGATCCACCTCACTCAGTTTCAAATCCATCCGGTAATCTAGCTAAACCAAAACATGAGAACCCTATCACACCATGGCTGTCTAGAAATGGCAAGGTTAGTGATATGATACCAACCTGATCTGAAAATGATCTGGATAACTTGTATGTATTTCAAGAACCTACCACTTAGTTTAAATTAAAATGATCTAGATTTTACTTGACAACTTTGCGGAATTATTTACTAGAAAGTGGTGTATGAATTTATACTGTTTATGTGACTTAAATTCATTTTTTATTCTAGTAATTTAACATGTATGATAACAACATAATGCAACAAATAATCATTCAAACACAACAAAAATTTTAATCCAGGAGTTCACCCGAAATATCGTGGGATACGTCTTATTTGAGCTTTGTCATCTTGACTCATCTCTTTGGGATTATGGTAAGGTTTTTTAAAAATTAAATACTTCATTCCAATGAATAAAAAAATTATACAAAGGACTGAAAATACCATAAATATCCCTCAATTGGATGTCCAAATTCTGCAAACAGCTTTAGGCTCTTATTGACATGATTCCTTCTATCAGTGCACTAAGCTACTCTAAGATTATAAATGGCACAAAATCCCTCAGAATTCTATTTTTCTTCAGTGAAACCACTATTTCTGTATCCAATACACATCATTACCAACTGATAAATTTCTTAAATTGAGCATTGCATTCCCCAAATAGGCTATCCTCCATGATTTGCCCAAGGCTGCCCAAAACTTCACATCAGATTTTTGAGTTGTAGAAGTTCTAAAAATGTTCTAAATACACTTCCATTGATTCCAAAATGACTGAAATAGTCAAGATAGAGTTTTGGTTCATCAAAAATAGCCTCTGGCTGCTCCTGTTTCACCTTAATCACCTATCGGCACCCCCTGGCACTAGGGTCAAGGAAAAATTCTTTGTTGAGTTTTCGACGTCTAAAAGTATTTAACACATGCTAAAAACCTCTTTAAATAGATTTATAATGATTTTTTCAGTCAAGAATGACCATTGGTTCACTACAAATGGTCTCAAACAGCTCTTTCTAAGCCTTGCACTGCTGCTGGCAAAAGATGGAAATAATGACCCTTGGAACTTTAATAAAGCTTTTTGGCCTTAAAACGTTCTCTACAGGCTCTCAAAACCATTTAATAATATTCATAACATCTTAATTATCCAATTTAACCTACTAGAAAAGGACTCTAACTCCCCTGGTTAGGCCTCAAACTGAATTTGTCTCATGGTGGCCCTGATGGCTCCTTCATCTTCCCTGAAGAAAATTACTCTTAAGATCACCTCCATTTGACCTGAAACCTATCCCAAAGTGTTTAGGAGTTCGAAGAGACCCAAAATTGACTAAAATTTCATCCAATTTGGTTCAATAATGAGGGAGTTATGGTAGAAACAAAATTTGCCCAATGTCCCTCAAAAACCTTCTCCAAAAATGGAGGAACTCTAGTTAATTTCGACAAGAAAACCCATCAGAAATGGTGAAATTTGCCCCAAAATTAGTAGTAACATTTAATTTGGTGGTTAGATGTTGTGTTCACATGCAGAAATTCCGCTAACTATCAACTGCTGGCGGATAAGCTTAAACTCGACTGATACGTGCACTGACCCGAACGCGTGCACTGTGACCCAAATGCGTGCAAGGTGACCCAAATGTAGGCAGGGTGACTTGAATGCATGAAAAGTGACCTAAATGCATGCAGAGTGACCCAAATGCATGCAAGGTGACCCGAATGCGAGAAGGGTGACCTGAATGCATGCAGAGTCACCCGACCTTCCAATAACCAAAAAATTTTCCTTGACCCCCTTTTTTTTAAAACCATTAGGCCTGGGGCCATGTGGAAACCAAATATTGGCCTCCACCAAAATTTAACAAAAATCACTTTTAACATATAATTTCTTGCTAAAATGTCAAAAGTCAAACCAAGTCAAACATTCCTTTTTTGGAGTTTACTAGAGACTTCATAACTTTCACATATGGTGTCAGTTTTGAGAACCGTTCATAGTGCCAGAATTGCAACGACGAGACCTTTCTAGTCATTTAGGTTCAAAACTTTTTTGAGCACTTTGAATTTTGGGCTATCATCCTGGTCCATGATCCAGTTCTGATCACACCTCCCAAATGAGAATCTTTTGGACCCCAAAAGACTGATATACTGATCTGTACAGTAAATGAGAGTACATCACCCTATTCTCTTCAGCCTCCAAACACTTGCCTTGCATGGCTAGTGAATTTGAACCGCAACTAGAAAGCAATTCACACTTCGTTTACTCAATCCACTTGTCCTTCTGTCAAGAGCTATCTTTCTTGCACTCACTCAGAAAATTTCTGGTGAGAAATTTGCAGAAGTAAACTGTACATCGCTGACTTGATCAACGATCCAAGGTGGCTCAAACATAAGTCGTGCAAAATGCGACATCAACAACAAGTCATCATAAAATTTTCTATACAATTGACACAAAATCAATGTAAAAAAATGTGCAACACAATTGACACAAGTTGACAAACATGTGCGACACAATTGACACAAGTCGATAAACAACATGATACATATTAACAAACATATGTACATGTATCTATGTATAATGAACCTAATTACTGTTCGCTATTTACACATACAACTTCCATACACATGTACACCTTCAACTCTTCCTTTCAAGTACCAAAAAGTACATAATCCCAAAAATGTATGGGTGACTAAAGAGCTGAACTAAACATATTGCTGCAATATAAGTGAGTATCATACTCATATTTTACACCTCCACGACGAAATTTTGCAACAACAAGGAAATTCCTTCAATTGAACGGCATTTATATGCAATCTTACATCAAAATTTTCAATAATAATACATGCATACAATCAAAATGTGCATATGTACAAAGGAGTATTTCTTACTGTGTTAAGAAGTCCATCCACTTCTTTCCAAGCCACTTCCATGTCGACTTTTGCTGCTGCAACACTTCTTCATGTGAATCTTCCATTTTCACATCGATAATGGAATCCTTGATTCCCTCTTCGCCAATATTTTTGTCCTCTTGCTGCATTTGCTTTGGACGACTAGTTTGATGCAAAGTCCAACAATGGGAAACAACATGTCCCCTCTTTTGGAAAAATGTGAAAATATTATGCACCTTCTTTCAAAGTTTTCTTTGCCTCATCTACTTCCTGTATGCTTTCTTCTTCATCCAGCATCTCGAAACATGATGGTTAAATCGACCACAATATGTACAGAAAATCTTTCTTCCATTTAAGCATGCAAAATTATCATGCTTTGCAGAAACACAATCAAATTGATCATGAGAAGATTTATACCTCTTGTGTTGCTTTGAATGTTCATCCTTTTTGTCTTCATGAGAAGATGAAATAGTAGAGGCTACATCTTTCATTTGCAGACTAACATCATCATTCTTGTCTTGAAAACTGTATGAACTTGCATGCTCGCCATAAGCTGCATGCCTTCCATCTTCTTGCTGCAACAAAGGCTTAAAGCAATGGAAATCATCTTTGAAACAAATTTGACATATTTTCATCTTAGAACTTGGAATGAAGGTTCTCTTTAAAGTAGCATCACATTCCTTCAAGGATTTGGAGTCTTTGCCATTAAACTACACATAACCAAGACCAAGATTCTTTGGTCGTTCCTCAACAAGAATAGGTTCAACCATGCCTTGTGCATGCTTTCCTAATAATTTTCCTTCATTGCCCATTTTAATCATTAATTTGGACCCTATACCTCTCGTATGTTTTTCAAAAGAACCAACACATCTTTCTAAAGAGGAAACTGAAGACAAGTTAGAATGGATTACCTCTTCCTCATGCATTTTCTTGGTCAAAGCCTCTTAGGCTTGATGGAGTTGCCTCTCCATATCATAAAATATTTTAAGAATTTCTTCCTTCTCTTCCTTCATGGAAAAAAAATATTCACAAAGTTCAGTTCTTTCTCGTTTATCCTCAAACAAAATCTACACCATGTCCTTCAATATAATAAAGTCACACTTCATATCATCATCGAAGGATCTTGTGAAGGAGGAAACTTCACTTGTAGAAGTTGTCATTATGATGTCAATGAACAAATTAACTTCAACAAAGTTCTCAAAGCTTTTCAAAACAAATGAAAAATATTTTTTAACCAAATGGCTGTAAAGACCAACTCTTATTCAAGTAGCCAAACAACAAAAAAACTCCCAAAAGCTTCTTAACAAACAATTGTCAAGAGGGTTTGTGTTCCAAAAGTGACCTTGAGGTCCCTTGAGGTATGGAATATGCCTTAATGCCTTTTCTTCCTTTTTTTTTCCTTTCCAGGACTTAGCTAATCATTAGTTATCCCCAAATCTCAAGCAAACTCAAACAACAATCAGTTTGAAAACAATAAAACAATCAATATTTTACACTGTTTAACACCTTTCAAGCTATAAAATCAAGCAAAAAAATTCTCTGTCAAGCAAGAAACTATGCTCTGATACCAACCTGATTTGAAAATTGTCTAGATTACTTGTATGTATTTCAATAACCTACCACTCAATTTAAATTAAAATGATCTAGCTTTTAATTGACAACTTTGCGGAATTATTTACTTGAAAGTGGTGTATGAATTTTTATTGTTTATGTGTCTTAACTTCATTTTTATTTTCTTTAATTTAACATGTATGACAGCAACATAATGCAGCAAATAATCATTCAAACACAACAAAAATTTTAATCTAGGAGTTCACCCGAAATCTCATGGGGTAGGTCTTCTTTGAGCTTTGTCATCCTGAGTCAGCTCTTTGGGATTATGGTAAGTTTTTTTTAAAAGTAAATAATTAATTCCAACGAATACAGAAATGATCCAAAGGACTGAAAATACCATAAATATCCCTCAATTGGATGTCCAAATTTTGCAAACAACTTTAGGCTCTTGTTGACACGATTCCTTCTGTTGGTGCACTAAGCTACTCTGAGCTTCTAAATGGCACAAAATCCCTTGGAATTCTGTTTCTATAACTGAAACCACTAATTCTGTATCCAATACACATCAAACATCAAATACCAACTGATAAATTACTTAAATTGAGCATTGCATTCCCCGAATAGGCTATCCTCCACAGTTTGCCAAGGGTTGCCCAAAACTTCACATCAGCTTTTTGAGTTGTAAAAGTTCTCAAATTGTTATAAAACGACTTCCATTGGTTCCAAAATTACTGAAATAGTCAAGATAGATTTTTCATTCATCAAAAATAGCCTCCGACTGCTCCGGTTTCACCTCAATCACCTATCAACACCTCATGGCACTAAGGTCAAGGAAAACTTCTCTGCTGAATTTTTGACCTCTAAAAGTATTTAACACATGCTGAAAACCTTTTCAAATAGATTAAAAATTATCTTTTCAGTCAATAATGACCACTGGTTCACTGCAAATGGTCTCAAATAGCTCTTTCTAAGCCCTGCACTGCTGCTGACAAAAGTTGGCAATAATGACCCCTGGGAATTTACTGAAGCTTTTCGGCATTAAAAATTTCTCCACAGGCTCTAAAAACAATTTCATAAGATTCATAACATCTGAATTATCCAATTTAGCCTATTGGAACTCTATAAAATGACTCTAACTCCCCTATTTAGGACTCAAACTGAATTTTTCTCATGGTGGTCTTGATGGCTCCTTTATCTTCCTTAAAGAAAAATCCTCTGAATATCACCTCCATTCTACCTAAAACCTGTCCAAAAGTGTTCAAGAGGTCTAAGAGACCCAAAATTGACTAAAATTTCGTCCAAATTGGTTCAATAATGAGGGAGTTATGGCATAAACAAAATTTTCCCAATGTCCCTCAAAAACCTCCTCCAAAAATGGAGGAACTCCAATTAATGTCGAAAAAGTTGGAAAACCCGTTGGAAATGGTGGACTCCACCCCAAAATTAGCGGTAAAATTTAATGTGGTGGTTAGATGTTGTGTTCACATGCGGAAATTCCGCTAACTGTCAACTGTTGGTGGATAAGCTTCAACTCGATTGATACGTGCATTAACCCGAACGCGTGCACTGTGACCCGAATGCGGGCAGGGTGATTTGAATGTGTGTAGAGTGACCCGAATGTGTGCAGGGTGACCCAAATGCGTGAAGGGTGACCCGAATGTGGGCAAGGTGACCTGAATGCGTGTAGAGTGACCCAAATGCATGTAGAGTGACCCGAATGCGTGCAGAGTGACTAGACCTTCCAATAACCAGAAATTTTTCCTTGATCCCTTTTTTTTAAAACCATCAGGCCTGGGGCCACGTGGGAAATAATGATTGGCCTCCACCAACCTTTAAAAAAAATCATTTTTAACATATAATTTCTTGCTAAAATGTCAAAAGTCAAACCAAGTCAAACAGTCCTTTTTTGGAGTTTACTGGAGACTTCAAACCTTCATAACTTTCACATACTGTGTCAGTTTTGAGAACTATTCATGGTGCCAGAATCGCAGCAACGAGACCTTTCCAGTAGTTTAGGTTCGAAACTCTTCTCAGCACTTTGAATTTTGGGCTATCATTCTGGTCCATGATCTAGTTTTGATCAGCTAGGCTGGAAAACACTGTGCAAAACCCATGCCAATGAAAAAAATATAACTAAGAATACACATGCATAACCATGCATGCAAAATCTAGGAAATAACACATGTAAATCGATGCCTGCAAGTAAACCCACTATAGCTGCTTAACCCTTATCTTCCTTGCTTGATATTTTCTTCTTCTTCTCCTTCTTTTCCTTTCTTGATCCAATGTTGAAATTATCAAAGAAAACTCTAAGTGGCCAAGAGTGTGAGAGAGAGGGAATAGAGAGAGAGCTCCAAAACTGAACTGACAAAAGGTACCAACTAATCCTCAGAAGCATTCTTATCAATTAGGCCTCTATTTTCTTCATTTCCCATTATTTTCATTCATTTTCCCCCTCACATGCAACTTCTGACCTTTTCACCTTCCTTTTCTCCTAATTTCCATTATTTTCATAAATCAATTGCCAAAATTGCCATTTTTCCTTTCCAAAGCCTTTTCCATTTCCTTTTGTAATTTCTTTAGCCATAATAAACCAAATGAACATCCACACTAGGATTTTTTTTCCCCAATATTCAGCTTGGAATTAGTGTCCCATAACCATGGTTATTATTTTTCCTTTATTAACTTTATTTACATGGAATTTTCACTAGGGTTGTTACATGCAATCACTCAATATCTAGGGAATAATAAGGGGATATAGAGTTAACATGTGGATTATATAGGGATTAAAATCCCCCCTACAACTTCAAAAAAGTGTTGTTTTAAACACTTGGATAATTAATAGTAATTCTGCATGAAGAATTCATCTTCCTATGTGACCTCTTTCATTAGTGGGTTATTTTTTTTTTATGAGGTAGTCTATGATTTCTAGATTACTTGACTACTTAATCCTTATTTTAAGGATTATTTCTAATTATAATGTGATTTTCCCTTCTTCATTTATCTCTAGTACACTTCCAAGTTGCAATGAAATACTTAGTCATGATCTCATGTAGTTGGAAGACCATTAGGCGTACTCCAAATAGCCAAATACAGTCATACATGTAAATCACATGTCCTCCATAATGAATACATGATCCTTATATATACCTTTGTACACGTTGCAATGTGGTTTATTAATTATTAATATGTCCATGTTACATATACTTTTAATGTACATTTGACCCCAGATGTGCCTCCTCTTGGGTCATACCATATACATTTAACCCAATATAGGCTCTCCTTGGAGTCATAACATAATGTTATGAACCTTGCACCTTAAAAATGATAAGAAACCAATAAATACAGTCCTTATATATATATATATATATATATATATAGGGAATAATTATAATAAAATGGGACCATGAGAGGTTCTAACCTACATAATAATATAACAATAGAAATGTAATCACTCAATATCTAGGGCTTAAACAAGATTTTAGGTTAACATGGCGCTTATATAGGGCATAAAAAGTTTTGAAAAATGGAAATGTAATTTGAAACTTATTTAAATCATCCATGAAATTGTATATAATTTTGGTTGTGTTAGCTCCTTTGTTTCCATTATTGAAAGTTTGTCCAATTCTTTCTTGTTACAATTTTTTTTTGGATAAAAGTATCTCTTTGAGATCTTGTCATAGTTTGAGGAGTTGGGCCTTTTAATTTCGTCTTATTCAAATATGCCCTTGTCTATATTGTATTTTCTTGATCCATGTTAAAAAATTCATAATATTCTTTAATCAATTGTTTTTCGGATAATGACATGGCATCATTTTCAATATCCATATATTCTAGGATAGTTGTATTTTCATCATTATTGACCTGAGGTAATTTGACAAACTAGTCTTCTTTTTCCAATTCTTTATCATCCATTATGTAAATACTCAGATTCTGAAATTGTGGGGAACTTAGTCCCCTTCAAGGCACATTATCAACCTTTTGACCTATTTATGGCCTTTCCCTGAATCCATATGTTGGTCCTCCAATATTTTATTGCACTTGAGGCCATTGATGTTCTCCTCTTGTTAATCTGACTATCTCATTTTACACTTGTCTCATGATTATTTTTAGTTGTATGAATTCTAAAACTACTTTTCAAGTGGAATGTTCCTCTAATGTAAGAACCTTTTGTATTATGGGGAACACCAAAAAAAATTCTCTCGACTGCTATATCTTGTACATTTAAACCTGGTATTGGTATTCCCACCTCTAAAATTTTCATAGAAGACATTCCTCTTTGAACATTTCCCCAAATAATTGCAACAACAAAATCTCTCTCGAGCACGTCTTCTTCCATCTCTTTTTATTTACTCATAGCTTCCTGCAAGGTGTCGATATGTGTAAATTTAATGCATATTTGGAAATGGAAAACATTGTATTCTTGAAACATCCAAAGATAGATGGATCATTGGGGTGAGACTCTTAAGTTATTTTTTGTATGGTTTTGAAAAATTAGAGAATGAAATATCTATTTTTTTCATTGTTTTCCAAATTATTTTAGGTAAATTTGGTGAGTAGAGTATTATATGCAATGGGTTAGACATACATTTCTATGAAGGAAATTTCTATATCCTCAAGATAAGCAATTGATCTTGTAGGAAAGAAAAGGTACCAATCAAAGGAATATCCAATTAGGGTGTGAAGAAACTTTGTTACGACGACATATTCATGTACTGTTTAATGTGTATTACATATAGCCAATAAATGGTCCATGTGTTTATCTAGATTTATAATTCCATCCCATTAAACATAGGTAAGACTCCTTGAGGTAAATTTGGAAACTAATGTTCCTCACCTTCCAAGGATAAAGGACATACCTAATGTCTTCATCTTAAGTATATTTGTCTTTCATTATTTCCTTCTTCTTGTCTTTCTTATAATCTCTTTTCATTATCTTCTATTTCATCCTTTTTAACTGGGAACAAGAGTGATATTCCTTTGTTCTTGGAGTTTCCTTCTTCCTCAATAATCTCATTAATTATTCTTCTCCTGGTCGAAGGACCCTTTAGAATCTTGTTTTTCTATAGATTCAAGTCTTTTCTTTAGTAGAATTCCTTTCCATATTTTGTGGCATTGAGAGTTCTTGTTGGGTAAGAGTTTCCGAGGATATTTCAAATTCTTCTATATTTTTCGTTGTATTTAAGACCAAGTTGTATAATTGATTCAAGATACTTATTTTATCTTCCAATCCAATGGGAATATGAGAGTGGAATGGATCAAAACAATTCATCTATTGAGAATGAGATAAAAAATCATTATCTCCCTGGTGAAGTCAACAAATGTGTTGATGTATTTTTCTAGTAGGAAAAGATTCAACCTCCTAGGGTGTTGTATAGGTTCCCTCTACATTTTTATATAGGTGGTAGTCATATTTTCATTCACTAAGATACACAGAATAACTCGAAGCATATAAATATGATCATTATGCACATTTACCTGTGAATGGACTAAGTGTTTTAAAAGGAAAAGAAAATAATAATATAAGAAATAAATATGACTTGATGATTCCTTTCATGTTACACATCAATTCATGAATTACAAGGAAAACAAATTTCAACCAAATCAATAAACAAAAAATAGAGAAACAATCCATATATTCGAAAAATTCAAAAATGATTTCATTCATTCAAAGATCATAAAGCATCATAAGAGAACATTCATGAGATTTGATTTCTCAACAAGTCTTGAAACCACAAATAAAATGCACTCCTAAAAATAAGTCTTTGTGAGAGTCAAAGAACAACTGACTGAATTTAATTTTTGAATAAAGAAAGTTCCCAAAGCATGAATTTACAAATTCTTGATACTTAAGTGTAAATGGAAAGGAGTTCACCACTAAAAGACTAGCACCGTAGCTTCAAAACAAGGTAAATGACACTCCCAAAATTGTAGAAGGATGATTGATGGAATGAATATTATTTCTTTGAGTAGTAAGTATTATTGAAGTATATATTAGCTTTTGAATATCTGTAAATATAACTGACAAGGAAAATTTTCATGATTAGCAATTTCATTTAAGGATTTCCTAATCCAATCTTCAATGTACCTCATCAATGGGACAATTATGTCTTGCTTTACTCATAGTGAAAATATTTTCTCCTCTATATCATTTGCATCTGACCATAGTTTCTTAGTAGTTGCTATCTGATTTTTATTTTCATTGCTGTATCTAACCAACCACTTCTTGGTCTCATCCTCTAGAAAATTAGTCAAGTTATTAATAATAAATCTTCTAGGAAATCACATAATAAATCATAGAGTTGACTCGTTTCGAACTACTGAATGTAGTTCATCATCAAGATAATGAATATTGAGTTGATCAACTATCAAAACCAATTAAAAATAATAAATTAATAAAATTAGATGTTAAATAAATAATTTTTTTCGAAATAAGTCTAATTCTATCATATGGTACAAAAGAAATACATATCAAGACATTCTCGCTGAAACTGCAAAACTAGCCAATTCCAGCGAGAAGAATGTTCAAAGTAGCAAAATTGGGATTGCCCCTGTTAGGGAAACCAGTCCCAAGATTAAGCCAGTTCTGAGTAGAAGTGCTACCCCAGTTGGGGAAACCAACACAAAACTTAGTCAACCAAAATTTAAGAAAATTGTGCATGAAAAAGTAAAGAAAAAAAGTAGCATTGGAATTGTTACTAGCAGAGAAGGGTGGCCTCGTGGCATTATTCCTGTCTCGACATGTCATTATTCATTTCTTCTAGAGGTGGCTCTTCCATAATGAAGCAGTCGTAGTCATATGACAAGTCATCATCCTTCTTTGACATCTGGGTAGTCAGTTTAGGCATGGAGGTAGAACGCATTCCTAGAGCTACAATGTTGTCATCCTTGGTAGAGCTATCACCACACTCACTCTTCGAGGAGTTCTCAGTATTTTTGGTGGGGATAGCCTCGATTTTTCTATGGAAATGATAATGGGTGGAAATCAAGGTAGATTTCTGCAGAAGCCTTTGAGAGCTCAAGCTGGAAGAGACATTTAGGAGGCGCAGCAAGAAGAGGGCCGAGACTTGATGCAACTTCATGGCTTCCATAAAATTCACGTTGGTAGTGAACTCAACGGGTCTATAACATTCATCACGGAGGGAGACATAGCTATCATCACAAAGTGAGGAAGAACCATCATCGCAGAGAGGGTGAGGAGGGCAAGAGGGCTAGCCACGTCCTCGACCTCTGTGGCACCTCATTCTATGTCGACAAGGAATGGAGGCATCGCACAACACATGTGTGGAGGGATGGCGGACGGGCTTGCGGATGGTGAAGAGGTAGGAGGATTACATCTGAAAGGTGGGCCAAATGGAGGGATGAAGAGATGATTTTTCAGATCAATGGTGGATGGAGGGATGAAGGACCCAATTCGCTTGGACAGAAAAACGACAGTGAGAGGCGGCATAATAGAATTTGCTCAAGGCCATGAAGTAATGCAAATGACAGTTGTGAGGACGGATAAAAAGGCCATAGTAATGGCATTGTGAGGATAGAGTAATGGTGCCAGAGTTTTGTCTGTGAGCATTAATAGCCCCCTCGCGTGAGCCATGTGCGACCATGTGGCCATGCCAGCTGCCATGCGGAGGAGCGACCCGTCTATGTAGAATTGTGGACACCCGCATCGAGGAGACGTTAAAGAAATATTAATAAATATAAAACTTACCTATTTTAATTATATAATAGAATATTATTATTAAATATAATCCATAAAGATAGAAAGAAATATCAAAAATCACCAAACAAAATAAAAGGTCAAAATCAAAACAAAAAATAAACCAACAAATGAAAGCATAATTAAACAAAATAATAATAAATAATAATAATTTATAATACAATAAAAACAAATGAAGACTAAGTCATCAAACTAAACTACCAAAAATCAATATAATTTGTCAAAATAAATCTAATAGAATAGAATTAAAGATAAAAAATCAATTAAAAATCAATTAAGGATAAATTAAATAAATAAATGAATAAATACAAACCTTCAAAAAAACAAATAAATATGGTTTTCAAGCTTCTGTAGTTATCGTTTAATGAAGAGATCTTTGGATTATCCACAGTGTATAAATATATCAAGAATAAACCCAGAAAAAAAGGAAAATATAGGTTAACATCAAGGAATAGGAAAAAGGAACCCAATTATGAGCACAGAGACGGGATCCAACAACTACTAATTTTCCACCTGTCATCCCTATTAGAGACATTTTCTCAATTTCAAGAGCAACTACTAATTTTCCACCTATCATCCCTATTCAGTGTACAAAACATTTTCTCAATTTCAAGAGCTTCGCTAAATATAATGATGGAAATGACTTTAAATTCTTCCACACAAATGTGGTGCTTAGTCTTCTCTACATGCTCAACTAGAACTAAGAACTAAATTCTCATAACTAATTTAACTCTTTTTCAATATATATAACCCTTTATATATATATATATATATATTAAAATTTATATTTTATAACTTATACTAAGTTATTTTATTTTCATGATGAAATAACAATTAAATACACATCATAAATTATAATTACAAGTTGCTTAATCATCAGCCCACATGTGCTTTATTATTAATCGATATAATTGGCTTCTCAAACTAATTATGTGATGAATCGATTATTATTTGAAATAATTGCATATCTTTGATAATAATGTTTCCCCTTCTACAAATATATCAAAATATTAAAAAAAAGTATTATCATTATTTTTTAAAAATTATTATCAAATCCACCCATTATTGTTACTTTTTTACAACCTAATCATAATTATAATTATTACCTATCATTATAACGATCAACCCACGATTTATCATTAACTTATAATTTTTAAACGTCTTAAAAAATATTCAATAAATTCTTTATAGAATTGCTCAAATTCAGTTTTGTTTTCATCAAACAATCTAAAAACATTAAAAAAATCAAATTTCATTAATAATTTAAATTTTTTAATTTCATTCATAAAATTATTTATTTCAATCATAATTCAAAAATTTATTTCTCATATAATTTAGATATTAGAGATAAATAGATTATAATTATCTATATTATTGGTTTCAAGGCAATTACGATTAAATTTGTAGTTTTTTAATATGTAATATTTATTTATAATTATCTATGTTATTGGCTTAAAGGAAATTAAGATTAAATTAGTAGTTTATGAATATGTAATAGTTATATATATTATTTGTTTAAACAAAATTAAGATTATATTAGTAGTTTATCAATATGTTGATAGTTATTTAATGTATTTTTTAACTCAGATTTTGGTTAAAATTTCATATATATATATATATATATATATATATATATATATATATATATGAAATTTTAACCAAAATCTGAGTTAAAAAATACATTAAATAACTATCAACATATTGATAAACTACTAATATAATCTTAATATATATATATATATATATATATATATGTTAAATTGTGATGTTTTGTTGTTTAAAATTTGTTCTTGATTACATATTTGGATTTAGTATAGTGAAAAACTTGTGGGTCACATGAACTGTGGAGAGTTCACAACTAGAACTTGTGATTCCAACAAATTTCTTCTAGGATTTGGGCAAATTCCACGAGAAAATGGCTATTTTATTTGCGAGCTTCAGAATTAGCCAAAGTTAGTCTTGGAACTGAAATTGCCTTTTTCTTTATATTGAAGATGACTTTATATTCACTAATTGTAACAGGCAATACAGAGTTCATGAATGGCATTCCAAGAAACAAACTTGCAGATGTGTCATAATGTTGTACTGCAGAAAATTTGATAATACGCCCCCCTAGTTTTAAAGAGACATTATCCACATAGTGGGTGAGATTTACAGAGACACCAATGGTCTCAAAAACAAGAATATTTTGCAAAGGTTTCCATAAACCTTTGAAGAGAGAAGGAAGAGCCAGGTTATTAGAACCTCCAGTATCGATGAAGGCATCGACATTAATCCATTCTCCTTTAACTTGAACTTCAACAGGAATATACAAAAAAATGTTAGTTTTAACAATCTTTTTGAGAAATGAACTTTCTTCAGTATTAACAGTCACTGGGGCTGGTAAAGATGACGATTGAGAGACTGTCTTCGGATAAGGGCAAAAAGAATTCAGAGTGGGTTGTGGAGACAAGGAATTTAAAATGGATTGTGAACTTTTTATACCGATATCTGTAGGAGTAGATAACGTGGGAATAACAGAGACACTATCATCTGAAAGATATTCAGATGTTTCATCAGTATAATCATCAGAACTAAATTCATCACTGAAATGCAATTCATGTTCAGGCTCTGGTTCAGAGCAAGTATCTCCATAGCATCTATTCATTTTTTGACAGGTGTCAGGAACTGACTCAGAATCTGAGAAAGAAGCATCAGTCAAGATATATACATATGATACTTCGTCATTTGATTCAACCATAGACCAATTATCTACAAAATCATCTATTTCAATACAGGCTTTTAGTTTATCGGATGACATTTTGGGGCACTTTCAACCAAATTGACCTTCTTGCTTGCAAATGAAACATGCGTTGTCTCTTTTTGGTTGCCTTTTCTTTTTTAAGTATTTTAACTTTCGAAAAGGCCTTCTGGGATTAGCTACTCTCTTTGGCTTGAATTTTCCATACCGTTTAGATTTTCTTTTCTTAAACAGTGTCCAGGGTAATACATATCTGCAAACATCAAGACCAGGTGAAAAGTCTTGTGCTTTCTTCTGCCAACAAAGATATTTAACTTTTTCTTGACAACGAAATAGAAGATCTACCCAATAAGTTTGTTCAATATTCTCCCCTTGGACTTCTAAATATTTCATAATCAAATCTCCCAAATTACCAGGTAGTTTAGACAAGAATTAAATCTTCTGAGTGGAGTCATTGGTAAGATTGGCTTTATAGATTTTGGCCATATAATCATTACCAAATTGATCTAGAAATTTTAAATCTTTTAACTCCATTCGTGCTAGATCTGTTATCAGTTGTTCCTTTTCATCTGCCAGTTCTGGAACAAACTAAGTTTTGAGTAGCAATTCTAAAGTGGCTAGGCCTGAAGCAACAACATTCATTCTTTCTTCTTTGGATGGCCCCATCCACTAGTCATATACAATTCTGGCCATTCTTTTCTCAGCTAAGGAAAAAATAGAAATATTATCTAATCTAGAGACAACTTGCATTTGGTACAAGGCACCAATCCAGACTCGGATGGACTCGGCTGGATTTGATGATCTATCTAAATCCAGAACATATCCACTAGAATTAGTAGCAAACAAATCTTCTTCAACCCTTGGATATTTTGGAATTTCAAGGAACACATGGACCTTTTGGACAGATGGCAGGATAAAAGATGGAAAATTGGTAGCAGCATTTTCTAAAGTGACTATTTCACTTTTGGGTTTTTGAAAATGTAATGTTTTTTTTGGTTCTAGTTTAGTTTCAGAAGCTTGGGCAGTACTAGACTCAACTTCACTTCCTGCTTGTTTTTCATCAACATCCCAACAATTCGGAGTATCCATAGAGATTGAAAATTTTGGGGTTTTATATTCTCTCCATTTTCTCTCTTTTTTCTTTTTCTCTTTGGCTTCTCTACATTGGCGTTCTTCTTACTGTTCATCATGGAGAAGCTTAAGATTAGCAAGAATTTTTTCAGTCTGGGATCCTAGATCATCCAAGACATCTTCGGCATGTGCACACCAGGTAGCAAGATAATTACCAATCTGATAAGTTTGATCTAGATCATTAGTATTCAATGCATTGTGCTCTATCAAAGGGGCACAATCAGCTCTTGTAGCGGGTTGTTTGGACATAGAAGAGGTGGTGTTGAATTTTTTTTTAGGAGGCCATTTCCCACCTTTCACAAAATGATAATTGGCATATTGCCATTCTTCAACAGGAGAAAAATGAGTACTAGAGATACGATGCATTTTATTTACAGCAAGAAAAGGCTTAGACTCAGGTATATACAATTCATTAGAAGATAAAACAGGTTCAGAAGGAAAAACTTCTTCAATTGGAGGAAGATCAATTCTGTTTGAAGAAGATGCTTTAGTAGCAAATACGGGTACAACATAGTGACGAGGTCTGACGATAGGTCTAGGAATCTCTAGTCTTTTAGGAATAAGCTTGACTTGGCCATCACTGAGAGAGACTCACTTAAGTTTATTTTCAGGCTTCTTGTCATCAAGAATTGACTTGTATTGGAAAGACCAGTTATTAGGTAATTCAGTCAGATCATAAAGAACACCTTCAACTTGGGTGTTAGAAAGACCAACAGTGACAGAATCTTTCAAGACATGTTGTTTAAGTTTAGGATGAGCGGTATTGGTCAATTTAAAAGAGGTTTGAACCAATACAAAAAGATAATCACTGTCTTCAATCATTTGGAGTCCTTGAACTCCAACCATAAGTTTCCAGCACTCCTTCAGATGGACATCAGTCAGACTGATTGAGTAATTAGGGAATATAGTCCCATATTGACATCCAGTAGACAAATTACCCATAATAGTTCCTATTCTGGGATGATCATAATTTTGATGACGGGTGTCAAAGACTTCAGTTATATAGGGAGTATTTAAGCCATGTCTAAATAACAGAGCAAGACCAATTCTTATACCACCAAAATGAAGATAAGAATACTTTTTATCCTTTTCATATTGGTGGAATTTCTTGATTTCATCTTCAGAGAACAGGTTTAAGGCCACTATTTGGACAGAGGGACCGGAAATTTTTATAGTGACTTCTACTTCTTTCAGAAATGACTTCCTCTTAAAAACATAAGACAGTGGAATTTTATACACATCAGTAGCATGAAGTGCAGGCGGATTTCAATTTTCAGGATTTTCAACAGACTCATGCGTTTCATTTAGATCTTCAGACTCAACAGTTCGAGAAGTAACTTCATTGATAATTTTTCGATCTATGGATGAGAAAGAGCGTAATAAATTTGCCATTTTTAAGAATCGAGAACAGGGCTTTGATTCCATTTATCCTGCCATCTCTCCAAAAGGCCCATGTGTTCCGTGAAATTCAAAAATATCCAAGGGTTGAAGAATATTTGTTTGCTACTAATTCGAATGGATATGTTCTGGATTTAGATAGATCATCAAATCTTGCCGAGTCCATTCGAGTCTGGCTTGGTGCCCTGTACCAAATGCAAGTTTTCTCTAGATTAGATAATATTTCTATTTTTTCCTTAGCTGAGAAAAGAATGGCCGGAATTGTATATGACTGGTGGATGGGGCCATCTGAAGAAGAAAGAATGAATGTTGCTGCTTCAGGCCTAGCCACTTTAGAATTACTACTCAAAACTCAGTTTGTTCTAGAACCGGTAGATGAAAAGAAACAACTGATAACAGATCTAGCACGAATGGAGTTAAAATATTTAAAGTTTCTGGATCAATTTGGTAATGATTATAAGGCCAAAATCTATAAAGCCAATCTTACCAATGACTCCACTCAGAAGATTTCATTCTTGTCTAAACTTCCTGGTAATTTAGGAGATTTGATTATGAAATATTTAGAAGTCCAAGGGAAGAAGATTGAACAGACTTATTGGGTAGATATTCTATTCTGTTGTCAAGAAAAAGTTAAATATCTTTGTTGGCAGAAGAAAGCATAAGACTTTTCACTTGGTCTTGATGTTTGCAGATTTGTATTACCCTGGACACCGTTTAAGAAAAGAAAATCTAAATGGTATGGAAAATTCAAGCCAAAGAGAGTAGCTAATCCCAAAAGGCCTTTTCGAAAGTTTAAATACCTAAAAAAGTGAAGGCAACCAAAAAGAGACAATGCACGTTCTATTTGCAAGAAAGAAGGTCATTTTGCTCTAAAGTGCCCCAAAATTTCATCCAATAAACTAAAATCTTGTATTGAAATAGATGATTTTGTAGATAAATGGTCTATGGTTGAATCAAATGACGAAGTATCATATGTATATATCTTGACTGATGCTTCTTTCTAAGGTTCTGAGTCAGTTCCTGACACCTGTCAAAAAATGAATAGATGCTATGGAGATACTTGCTCTGAACCAGATCCTGAACATGAATTGCATTTAAGTGATGAATTTAGTTCTGATGATTATACTGATGAAACATCTGAATATCTTTCAGATGATACTGTCTCTGTTATTCCCACGTTATCTACTCCTACAGATATCGGTATAAAAAGTTCACAATCCGTTTTAAATTCCTTGTCTCCACAACCCACTTTGAATTCTTTTTGCCCTTATCCGAAGACAGTCTCTCAGTCGTCATCTTTACTAGCCCCAGCGACTGTTAATACCGAAGAAAGTTCATTTCTCAAAAATATTGTTAAAACTAACAATCTTTTGTATATTCCTGTTGAAGTTCAAGTTAAAGGACAATGGATTAATGTCGATGCCTTCATCAATACTGGAGGTTCTAATAACTTGGCTCGTCCTTCCCTCTTCAAAGGTTTATGGAAACCTTTGAAAATATTCTTGTTTCTGAGACCATTGGTGGCTCTGTAAATCTCACCCACTATGTGGATAATGTCTCTTTAAAACTAGGGGGGAGTATTATCAAATTTTCTGTAGTACAACATTATGACACATCTGCAAGTTTGTTTCTTGGAATGCCATTCATTAACTCTGTATTTCTTGTTACAATTAGTGAATATAAAGTCATCTTCAATATAAAGAAAAAGTCAATTTCAGTTCCAAGACTAACTTTGGCTAATTCTGAAGCTCGCAAAGAAAATAGCCAAAAGAAAGTAGGTGCAAGAAGATCTTTGAATGACTCTAACAATTGGAAAGAGGTAATGCAGATCTATGAAGAAAGGAGTCAAACAAGTAATAAACAAAAGGAAACAGAAATCCTGATTGGTCCCCAGCACAAGTTGCTATTTTTGAAGAATTGTTGAAAAGTAGTTCTGAAAATCCTCAAGCATTTTGGATTATAGAGAGTTCCCAACAAGAAATAGACACTCTTCATGACAATGGGGTAAAAGGAAAACAGATACCCTATACTCCAACAGATGAAAAATAAATTAAAAAACAGATTGAAGAACTGCTAAGTCTCCAGTTGATAGAACCTAGTTCTTCTCATTATTCCTGTTCTGCTTTCCTGGTTCAAAATCATTCTAAAATAGTCAGAGGTAAAGCTAGAATGGTAATCAATTATAAACCATTAAATGCTATCACTAAAAGCTTTAACTATCCTTTGCCCAGACGGGAAACTATTATGCAGAAGATTCAGAACAGCAAGGTCTTTAGTAAGTTTGACATGATGTTTGGTTATTACCAGATACGGATAAAAGAAGAAGACTTTCACAAGACCGCCTTTACATGCCCCGCAGGATTTTACCAATGGAAAGTCATTCAATTTGGTTTGAACAATGCTTTTGCCTTTTTTCAAAGGCGAATCGATTTTATTTTTGGTAAATATGATTTTATTGTTGTATATATTGATGATATTTTGATCCACAGTCAAGATCTCGAATCCCATCTCAAGCATTTGCAGATATTCCTTGAAGGAATCTTTTGATTTATCCAAGATTCATTTAACCATTCCATGTACTCAAATTCCCACTGATGGTCCGGCTGTTCTTGAGCATCTTGGTACAGGTCTACGAAAATGGTTGCTTTATCCTCGGATACCTTTTCTTTTCCTTTCTTTGTAACTATTTTTCCTTTAGCTGAGACTGTAGAAGATTCACCTTTTAGTAAAGCCTTTGATGATTGTCATATATCAAACTTTATCGTGTCAGTAGTAACATAGAGATTCTTTTGTGGAAAGTGATATTTATCATCCGATTTATTCCACCTATTAACATAGACCATTGGGTCGATATCTATGTCTGCGAAAGAATATTTCTTGCTTTTACGAAATTCAGGCATTGATAGGACTGGCATCTCGACTCCATCTAATAATTTCCATTTGAAAATTTGGAACATGCTGACAAAGCGTTCTATGCAACATTGGATCCAATGTTTGCAAATATGATTGATGTCTGTCTTTTGTTGCCATCCTAATTCAAAAATCATGGATGAAAATACCTTAGTTGATAACAATAAACTTATCAAATAGAATACATTATCTGTCCAATTTCCGGCCATAACAGTAATAGTAACCAATACCTTTTGATTATTTAACAATTTAGTCACTTTTATCCTTCCTTGGAAATCCTCTAAACTTCTGATCATGGACAAATTTTCAGGCAATTTGAGCTTATGAAACTCTTTAAGCCATAGGGTCAGCTTCTTGATTTCTTCAGTATTGTCAACTAACACAGATTCTTCAATCCTCTCAGGTCCATATATTTGAGCGAAAGGATTTGGGACAATCAGATTTCTAAATTCTATACTCTGATAATCCCATGGAGTAGAGAAAGTTCTCAAATACTGCAATGTTCTTACCACACACTGAAATGCTCTAATCTGTGGTTTCTTCTTACAACAACCATCTCTGATTTCCCAGTCAAAAAAAGGTTCAAACAATTCATATTGAGGGAATGAATCTGTACTTGTAAAATTTTCATCATTTCTTTGCAGAAATGCAACATCAATTTCTTCAAAAAGATCAGGAATTCTTAAAGACTTCAAAAATATTTGAACTCCTCCAATCATGTTTATTCCATCCAAATGCAACATTTTGGTTGAAGTATAGATTGCAAAAGAGAAATCTACACCACCAATAATATGATAATAGTTTAAAGTTTGTAAAACTTTAATCATATCTTTGGTGTATTCTCTTGACCAGTAATCATCCAAAGTTTTAAAATAAAGCTTCACTTTCATATTATGTAAGGGATAGAATTTCACCAGTTCTTCATCTAAACCTAATAGAATTCCAACGTTCTTAGATTACCAGGCTTGAAATCTTTGTATCCACTGATTTCTTCTTATTCTAAGCCTAACAATTTTTTTAATCTCTGTAACCAGATCACCAAGAACTAATTCAAGTATCTGAAACCTTTTGACAAAAGTTTCAAAATTATCATCTTTAGAAGTTTTACCTAGAAGAGAAAACATATTAGTTCTTTGATTGGAGCAAAAATGATTGTGAGCTTTGTTCATATCTCTAGTCAAGGCATCGGCTAAATAATTAGAAATACCTAGAACCCATTCAACATCAAAATCGTACATTTGAAACCAAATCTGCCATGCTAGTAATCTTCCCCTTGCTAACTGTCTTGATATCTTGGCTGATAAAAAATACTTGAAATTCATGGAATCTGTTCTTATCAAGAACTTGGTAGGAGCTAAATACAACTCAAATTTTTGTATGCCATTGAAGATAGCAAGAGTTTCTTTTCCGGCTGTAAAATAATTTTTCTGGTGAGGCAAAAATTCACCTGATGCATAAGCACATAAAATTTCTTCACTGGTTCCCTCCTTTCTTTCAAAAAGGACGGCGACCCAAAAGGAATCAGATGCATCAGTCTGGAGAATTAAAAAACCATTACCAGGAGGTTTGAGCTCAGGGAGCTTCATGCATTTAGCTTTTAATAATTTGACTGCTTCAGTAGCTTCTGGCGACCATCCATAATGAAAATGTTGGCAGATTGGGGCAGTCTTCTCTGACATTCTAGGGATATATTTATCAACATAATCAAGCACACCTATAAATCACTGAATCATTTTAGTATCTGTTACCAATTAAAATGATGGAATCAGATTCCCTAAAAGAATTATTGAGGGTCCTTGTTAGGCATTACTAGCCTAGATGGTGTCTTCTCAATATTCTCGAGTACAATAATTGAAATAAAAGATGCACTACCAAGGTCCTTTCGGACTTCGGTCACTATCATAACCAAAATCATGGTTGGGTTCACTGATTTTGGATGAGGATGAAGGAAGCTTTTGATTTAGCCAAGATTGATTTAACCATTCCATGTACTCAGATTCCCACTGATGGTCTGGCTGTTCTTGAGCATCTTGGTACAGGTCTACGAAAATGGTTGCTTTATCCTCACATACCTTTTCTTTTCCTTTCTCTATAGCTTCTTTTCCTTTAGCTGAGACTGTAGAAGATTTGCCTTTTAGTAAAGCCTTTGATGATTTTCCTATATCAAACTTTATCGTGTCAGTAGTAACATAGAGATTCTTTTGTGGAAAGAGATATTTATCATCCGATTTCTTCCACCTGTTAACATAGACCATTGGGTCGATCTCTATGTCTAGGAAAGAATATTTCTTGCTTTTACGGAATTCAGGAATTGATAGGACTAGCATCTCGACTCCATCTAATAATTCCCATTTGAAAATTTGGAACATGCTGACAGAGTGTTCTATGGCACATTGGATCCAATGTTTGCAAATATGATTGATGTTTGTCTTTTGTTGCTATCCTAATTCAAAAATCATGGATGAAGATACCTTAGTTGATAGCAATAAACTTATCAAACAGACTACATCATCTGTCCAATTTCCGGCCACAACAGTAATAGTAACCAATGCCTTTTGATTAATTAACAATTTAATCACTTTTATCCTTCCCTGGAAATCTTCTAAAGTTCTGATCATGGAAAAATTTTCAGTCAGTTTGAGCTTATGAAACTCTTTAAGCCATGGGGCTAGCTTCTTGATTTCCTCAGTATTTTCAGCTAACACAGATTCTTCAATCCTCTCAGGTTCATATATTTGAGCGAAAGGATTTGGGACAATCGGATTTCTAAATTCTATACTCTGATAATCCCATGGAGTAGAGAAAGTTCTCAAATACTACAATGTTCTTACCACACACTGAGATGCTCTAATATGTGGTTTCTCCTTACAACAACCATATCTGATTTCCCAGTCAGCAAAAGGTTCAAACAATTCATACTGAGGGAATGAATCTGTACTTGCAAATTTTTCATCATTTCTTTGCAGAAATGCAGCATCAATTTCTTCAAAAAGATCAGGAATTCTTAAAGACTTCAAAAATATTTGAACTCCTTCAGTCATGTTTATTTCATCCAAATTCAAAATTTTGGCTGAAGTATAGATTGCAAAAGAGAAATATACACCACCAATAATCTGATAATAATTTAAAGTCTGTAAAACTTTAATCATATCTTTGGTGTATTCTCTTGACCAGTAATCATCCAAAGTTTTAAAATATAGCTTCACTTTAATATTAGGTAATGGATAGACTTTCACCAGTTCTTCATCAAAACCTAATAGAATTCCATCGTTCTTAGATTTCCAGGCTTGACATCTTTGTATCCACTGATTTCATCTTATTTTAAGCCCAACAATTTTCTTAATCTCTGTAACCAGATCACCAAGAACTAATTCAAGGATCTGAAACCTTTTGACAAAAGTTTCAAAATTATCATCTTTAGAAGTTTTACCTGGAAGAGCAAATATATAAGTTCTTTTATTGGAGCAAAAATGATTGTGAGCTTTGTTCATATCTTTGGTCAAGGGATCAGCTAAATAATTAGAAATACCTGGAACCCATTCAACATCAAAATCATACATTTGAAACCAAATCTGCCATGCCAGTAGTCTTCCCCTTGCTAACTGTCTTGATATCTTGGCTGATAAAAAATACTTGAAATTCATGGAATCTGTTCTTATCAAGAACTTGGCAGGAGCTAAATACAACTCAAATTTTTGTATGCCATTGAAGATAGCAAGAGTTTATTTTTCGGTTGTAAACTAATTTTTCTGGTGAGGCAGAAATTCACCTGATGCATAAGCACATAAAATTTCTTCACTGGTTCCCTCCTTTCTTTCAAAAAGGACGGCGGCCCAAAAGGAATCAGATGTATCATTCTGGAGAATTAAAAATCCATTACCGAGAGGTTTGAGCGCAGAGATCTTCATGCATTCAGCTTTTAATAATTTGACTGCTTCAGTAGCTTCTGGCGACCATCCAGAATGCAAATGTTGGTGGATTGGGGAAGTCTTCTCTGACATTCTAGGGATATATTTATGAACATAATTAAGCACACCTAGAAATTGTTAAAACATTTTAGTATATGTTAAAACATCTGGAAATTCAGAGATCTTGGTCAAGATATGAGGCTGCATCTGAATTTTACCATTTATCACTTGAATTCGCAAAAAATCAATACTCTCTTGAAAAAGAAGCATTTTATTTCCTGATAAAAATATACTGTGCTTCTTTGCTTCTTCAAGGAATATCTGCAAATGCTTGAGATGGGATTCGAGATCTTGACTGTGGATCAAAATATCATCAATATATACAAAAATAAAATCATATTTACCAAAAATGAAATCCATTCACCTTTGAAAAAAGGCAGGAGCATTCTTCAAACCAAATGGAATTAATTTCCATTGGTAAAATCCTGTGGGGCATGTAAAGGCGGTCTTGTGACGGTCTTATTCTTTTATCTGTATCTGGTAATAACCAGACTTCATATCAAACCTACTAAACACCTTGCTATTCTGAATCTTCTGCATAATAGTTTCCTGTCGGGACAGAGGATATTTAAAGCTTTTAGTGATAGCATTTAATGGTTTATAATTGATTACCATTCTAGCTTTACCTTTTCAGAATGATTCCGAACCAGGAAAGCAGAAGAGGAATAATGAGAAGAACTAGGTTCTATCAACTGGAGACTTAATAGTTCTTCAATCTATTTTTTAATTTCTTTTTCATCTGTTGGAGTACAGGGTATCAGTTTTCCTTTTACCCCATTGTCATGAAGAGTGTCTATTTCTTGTTGGGGACTCTCTATACTCCAAAATGCTCGAGGATTTTTAGAACAACTTTTCAACAATTCTTCAAAAATAGAAACTTGTGCTGGAGACCAATCAGGATTTCTATTTGCCTTTTGTTTAGTCTTTGTTTGACTCCTTTCTTCATAGATATGCAATACCTCTTGCCAATTTTTAGATTCATTCAAAGGTCTTCTTGCACCTGCTTTCTTTTGGCTATTTTCTTTGCGAGCTTCGGAATTAGCCAAATTTAGTCTTGGAACTGAAATTTCCTTTTTCTTTATATTGAAGATGACTTTATCTTCACTAATTGGAACAAGAAATACAAATTTAATGAATGGCATTCCAAGAAACAAACTTGCAGATGTGTCATAATGTTGTACTGCAGAAAATTTGATAATACTCCCCCCTAGTTTTAAAGAGACATTATCCACATAGTGGGTGAGATTTATAGACCCACCAATGGTCTAAGAAACAAGAATATTTTGCAAAGGTTTCCATAAACCTTTGAAGAGAGAAGGACGAGCCAGGTTATTAGAACCTCCAGTATCGATGAAGGCATCGACATTAATCCATTGTCCTTTAACTTGAACTTCAACAGGAATATACAAAAGATTGTTAGTTTTAACAATATTTTTGAGAAATAAACTTTTTTCAGTATTAATAGTCATTGGGGCTGGTAAAGATGATGACTGAGAGACTGTCTTCGGATAAGGGAAAAAAAAATTTAGAGTGGGTTGTGGAGACAAGGAATTTAAAACGGATTGTGAACTTTTTATACCGATATCTGTAGGAGTAGATAACGTGGGAATAACAGAGACAGTATCATCTGAAAGATATTCAAATGTTTCATCAGTATAATCATCAGAACTAAATTCATCGCTGAAATGCAATTCATGTTTAGGATCTGGTTCAGAGCAAGTATCTCCATAGCATCTATTCACTTTTTGACAAGTGTCAGGAACTGACTCAGAATCTGAGAAAGAAGCATCAGTCTATTCAATCTTCTTCCCGTGGACTTCTAAATATTTCATTATCAAATCTCCCAAATTACCAGGCAGTTTAGAGAAGAATGAAATCTTCTGAGAGGAGTCATTGGTAAGATTGGATTTATAGATTTTGGCCATATAATCATTACCAAATTGATCCAGAAACTTTAAATCTTTTAACTCCATTCATGCTAGATCTGTTATCAGTTGTTTCTTTTCATCTTTCGGTTCTGGAAGAAACTGAGTTTTGAGTAGCAATTCTAAAGTGGCTAGGCCTGAAGCAGCAACATTCATTCTTTCTTCTTCGGATGGCCCCATCCACCAGTCATATAGAATTCCGGCCATTGTTTTCTCAGCTAAGGAAAAACTAGAAATATTATCTAATCTAGAGACAACTTGCATTTGGTACAGGGCACCAATCCAGACTCAGATGGAATCGGCTAGATTTGATGATTTATCTAAATCCAGAACATATCCACTGGAATTAGTAGCAAAAAAATCTTCTTCAACCCTTGGATATTTTGGAATTTCACAGAACACATGGGCCTTTTGGAGAGATGGCAGGAAAAAAGATGGAAACTTGGTAGCAACATTTTCTAAAGTGACTATTTCACTTTTGGGTTTTTGAAAATGTAATGTTTTTGTTGGTTCCAGTTTAGTTTCAGAAGCTTTGGAAGCACTAGACTCAACTTCACTTCCTACTTGTTTTTCATCAACATCCCAATAATTTAGAGTATCCATAGAGATTGAAAACTTTGGGGTTTTAGATTCTCTCCGTTTTCTCTCTTTTTTCTTTTTCTCTTTGGCTTCTCTACGTTCGCGTTCTTCTTGCTGTTCATCATGGAGAAGCTTAAGATTAGCAAGAATTTGTTCAGTGTAGGATCCTAGATCATCTAAGACATCTTCGGCATGTGCACACCAGGTAGCAAGATAATTACCAATCTGATAAGTTTGATCTAGATCATTAGTATTCAATGCATTATGCTCTATCAAAGGGGCACAATCAGCTCTTGTAGCGGGTTGTTTGGACATAGAAGAGGTGGTGATGAATTTGGTTTTACGAGGCCATTTCCCACCTTTCGCAAAATGATGATTGGCATATTTCCATTCTTCAACAGGAGAAAAATGAGTACTAGAGATACGATGCATTTTATTTACAGCAAGAAAAGGCTTAGACTCGGGTATATACAATTCATTAGAAGATAAAACAGGTTCAGAAGGAAAAACTTCTTCAATTGGAGGAAGATCAATTCTGTTTGAAGAAGATGCTTCAGTAGCAGATACAGGAACAACATAGCGATGAGGCCTGACGATAGGTCTAGGAATATCTGGATTTTTAGAAATAATCTTGACTTGGCCATCACTGAGAGAGACTCGCTTAAGTTTATTTTCAGGCTTCTTGTCATCAAGAATTGACTTGTATTGGAAATACCAGTTATTAGGTAATTCAGTCGGATCATAAAGAACACCTTCAATTTGGGCATTAGAAAGACCAACAGTGATAGAATCTTTCAAGACAGGTTGTTTAAGTTTAGGATGAGCGGTATTGGTCAATTGAAAAGAGGTTTGAACCAATACAGAAAGATAATCATTGTCTTCAATCATTTGGAGTCCTTGAACTCCAACCATAAGTTTCCAGCACTCCTTGAGATGTACATCAGTCAGACTGATTGAGTAATCAGGGAATATAGTCCCATATTGACATCCGGTAGACAAATCACCCATAATAGTTCCTATTCTGGCATGATCATAATTTTGATGACGGGTGTCAAAGACTTCAGTTATACAGGGAGTATTTAAGCCATGTCTAAATAACGGAGCAAGACTAATTCTTATACCACCAAAATGAAGATAAGAATACTTTTTATCCTTTGCATATTGGCGAAATTTCTTGATTTCATCTTCAGAGAACAGGTTTAAGGCCACTATTTGGACAGAGGGAACATAAATTTTTATAGTGAATTCTAATTCTTTCAGAAATGAATTCTTCTTAAAAACATAAGATAGAGGAATTTTATACACATCAGTAGCATGAAGTGCAAGAAGATTCCAATTTTCTGTATTTTCAACAGACTCATGAGTTTCATTTAGATCTTCAGACTCAACAGTTCGAGAAGCGACTTCATTGATAATTTTTCAATCTATGGATGAGAAAGAGCGTAAAATATTTTCCATTTTTAAGAATCAAGAATAGGGCTTTGATTCCATTTATCCTGCCATCTCTCCAAAAGGCCCATGTGTTCCGTGAAATTCCAAAATATCCAAGGGTTGAAGAAGATTTTTTTGCTACTAATTCCAGTGGAGATGTTCTGGATTTAGATAAATCATCAAATCCAGCCGAGTCCATCCGAGTCTGGATTGCTGCCCTGTACCAAATGCAAGTTCTCTATAGATTAGATAATATTTCTATTTTTTTCTTAGCTGAGAAAAGAATGGCCGGAATTGTATATGACTGGTGGATGTGGCCATCCGAAGAAGAAATAATAAATGTCGCTGGTTCAGGCCTAGCCACTTTAGAATTGCCACTCAAAGCTCAATTTGTTCCAGAACTGGCAGATGAAAAGAAACAGCTGATAACAGATCTAGCACAAATGGAGTTAAAAGATTTAAATTTTCTAGATCAATTTGGTAATGATTATATGGCCGAAATCTATAAAGCCAATCTTACCAATGACTCCACTCAGAAGATTTCATTCTTGTCTAAACTTCCTGGTAATTTGGGAGATTTGATTATGAAAGATTTATAAGTCCAAGGGAAGAAGATTGAACATAATTATTGGGTAGATCTACTATTCCGTTGTCAAGAAAAAGTTAAATATCTTTGTTGGCAGAAGAAAGCACAAGACTTTTCACCTGTTCTTGATGTTTATAGATCGGTATTACCCTGGACACCGTTTAAGAAAATAAAATCTAAACGGTATGGAAAATTCAAGCCAAAGAGAGTAGCTAATCCCAGAAGGCCTTTTTGAAAGTTTAAATACCTGAAAAATTGAAGGCAACCAAAAAGAGACAATGCATGTTTCATTTGCAAGCAAGAAGGTCATTTTGCTCGAAAGTGCCCCAAAAGTTCATCCAATAAACTAAAAGCTTGTATTGAAATAGATGATTTTGTAGATAACTAGTCTATGGTTGAATCAAATGACGAAGTATCATATGTATATATCTTGACTAATTCTTCTTCCTCAGATTCTGAATCAGTTCCTAACACCTGTCAAAAAATGAATAAATGCTATGGAGATACTTGCTCTGAACCAGAGCATGAACATGAATTGCATTTTAGTGATGAATTTAGTTTTGATGATTATACTAATGAAACATCTGAATATCTTTCAGATGATATTGTCTCTGTTATTCCCACGTTATCTAATCCTACAGATATCGGTATCAAAAGTTCACAATCCGTTTTAAATTCCTTTTCTCCACAACCCACTCTGAATTATTTTTGCGCTTATCCGAAGACAGTCTCTCAGTCATCATATTTAACAGCCCCAGTGACTGTTAATATTGAAGAAAGTTCATTTCTCAAAAATATTGTTAAAACTAACAATATTTTGTATATTCCTGTTGAAGTTAAAGTTAAAGGACAATGGATTAATGTCAATGCCTTCATCGATACTGGAGGTTCTAATAACCTGGCTCATCCTTCTCTCTTCAAAGGTTTATGGAAACCTTTGCAAAATATTCTTGTATCTGAGACCATTGGTGGCTCTTTAAATCTCACCCACTATGTGGATAATGTCTCTTTAAAACTAGGGAGGAGTATTATCAAATTTTCTACAGTACAACATTATGACACATCTGCAAGTTTGTTTCTTGGAATGCCATTCATTAACTCTGTATTTCCTGTTACAATTAGTGAAGATAAATTCATCTTCAATATAAAGAAAAAGGCAATTTCAGTTCCAAGAAAAACTTTTTCTAATTCCGAAGCTCGCAAAGAAAATAACCAAAAGAAAGTAGGTGCAAGAAGACCTTTGAGTGACTCTAACAATTGGCAAGAGGTATTGTAGATCTATGAAGAAAGGATTCAAACAAAGACTAAACAAAAGGTAAACAGAAATCCTGATTGGTCTCCAGCACAAGTTGCTATTTTTGAAGAATTGTTGAAAAGTTGTTCTGAAAATCCTCAAGCATTTTGGAGTATAGAAAGTCCCCAACAAGAAATAGACACTCTTCATGACAATGGGGTAAAAGGAAAACTGATACCCTATACTCCAACAGATGAAAAAGAAATTAAAAAACAGATTGAAGAACTGTTAAGTCTCCAGTTGATAGAACCTAGTTCTTCTCATTATTCCTGTTCTGCTTTCCTGGTTTAGAATCATTCTGAAATAGTCAGAGGTAAAGCTAGAATGGTAATCAATTATAAACCATTAAATGCTATCACTAAAAGCTTTAACTATCCTCTACCCCGACAAGAAACTATTATGCAGAAGATTCAGAATAGCAAGGTCTTTAGTAAGTTTGACATGAAGTCTAGTTATTACCAGATACAGATAAAAGAAGAAGACCATCACAAGACCGCCTTTACATGCCCCACAGGATTTTACCAATGGAAAGTCGTTCCATTTGGTTTGAAGAATGCTCCTGCCTTTTTTCAAAGGCGAATGGATTTTATTTTTGGTAAATATGATTTTATTGTTGTATATATTAATGATATTTTGATCCACAGTCAAGATCTCGAATCCCATCTCAAGAATTTGCAGATATTCCTTGAAGAAGCAAAGAAGCACGGTATAGTTTTATCAAAAAAGAAAATGCTTCTTTTTTAAGACAATATTGATTTTTTGGGAATTCATGTGATAAATGGTAAAATTCAGATGCAACCTCATATCTTGAACAAGCTCTCTGAATTTCCAGATGTTTTAACAAATACTAAAATGATTCAGTGATTTCTAGGTGTGCTTAATTATGTTCATAAATATATCCCTAGAATGTCAAAGAAGATTGTTACAATCCGCCAACATTTTCATTCTGGATGGTCGCCAAAAGCTACTGATGCAGTCAAGTTATTAAAAGTTGAATGCATGAAGCTCCCTGAGTTCAAACCTCCCGGTAATGGTTTTTTAACTCTCTAGACTGATGCATCTGATTCCTTTTGGGCCGTTGTCCTTTTTGAAAGAAAGGAGGGAACCAGTGAAGAAATTTTATGTGCTTATGCATCAAGTGAATTTCTGCCTCACCAGAAAAATTATTTTATAGTGGAAAAGAAACTCTTGCTATCTTCAATGGCATACAAAAATTTGAGTTGTATTTAGCTCCTGCCAAGTTCCTGATAAGAATGTTGGAATTCTATTAAGTTTATATGAAGAATTGGTGAAAGTCTATCCCTTACCTAATATGAAAGTGAAGCTTTATTTTAAAACTTTGGATGATTACTGGTCAAGAGAATACACCAAAGATATGATTAAATTTTTACAGACTTTAAATTATTTTCAGATTATTGGTGGTGTAGATTTCTCTTTTGAAATCTATACTTCAGCCAAAATGATGGATTTGGATGAAATAAAAATGACTGAAGGAGTTCAAATATTTTTGAAGTCTTTAAGAATTCCTGATCTTTTTGAAGAAATTGATGCTGCATTTCTGCAAAGAAATGATGAAAATTTTGCAAGTACAGATTCATTCCCTCAATGTGAATTGTTTGAACCTTTTGCTGACTGGGAAATTAGAGATGGTTGTTGTAAGAAGAAACCACATATTAGAGAATCTTAGTGTGTGGTAATAACATTGCAGTATTTGAGAACTTTCTCTACTCCATGGGATTATTAGAGTATAGAATTTAGAAATCCGATTGTCCCAAATCCTTTCGCTCAAATATATGGACCTGAGAGGATTGAAGAATCTGTGTTATCTGACAATACTGAAGAAATCAAGAAGCTGAACCTATGGCTTAAAGAGTTTCATAAGCTCAAACTGCCTGAAAAGTTGTCCATGATCAGAACTTTAGAAGATTTCCAAGGAAGGATAAAAGTGATTAAATTGTTAATTAATCAAAAGGCATTGGTCACTATTACTGTTATGGCCGGAAATTGGACAAATGATGTAGTCTGTTTGATAAGTTTATTGCTATCAAATATGGTATGTTCATCCATGATTTTTGAATTAGGATGGCAACAAAAGACAGACATCAATCATATTTGCAAACATTGGATCCAATGTGCCATAGAACGCTCTATCAGCATGTTCCAAATTTTCAAATGGGAATTATTAGATGGAGTTGATATGCTATTCCTATCAATGCTTAAATTCCGTAAAAGAAAGAAATATTCTTTCCTAGACATAGAGATCGACCCAATGGCCTATGTTAACAGGTGGAAGAAATCAGATGATAAATATCTCTTTCCAAAAAAGAATCTCTATGTTACCACTGACATGATAAAGTTTGATATAGGACAATCATCAAAGGATTTACTAAAAGGCGAATCTTATACAGTCTCAGCTAAAGGAAAAGCAGCTATAGAGAAAGGAAAAGAAAAGGTATCCAAGGATAAAGCAACCATTTTCGTAGACCTATACCAAGATGCTCAAGAACAGCCGGACCATCAGTGGGAATCTGAGTACATGGAATGGTTAAATCAATCTTAGCTAAATCAAAAGCTTCCTTCATCCTCATCCGAAATCAGTGAACCCAACCATGATTTTGATTATGATAGTGACCGAAGTCCGAAAGGACCTTGGTAGTGTGTCCTTTATTTCAATTATTGTACTCGAGAATATTGAGCAGACACCGTCTGGGATAGTAATGTCTGACAAGGACCCTCAATAATTCTCATATGTTTTTAGGTTATATAAGTAAGTGTGTTAGCAGAATAGATCATAGCTGGTGTGTGTTGTGTGTGGTGAGTAAGTGAGTTTGTGAAAGAGTGTTGTAATTATGATTTAAGAGATCAGAGACTGAAAGGCTCTACTCTGAGGCATCACTTGGTATGTAACATTTTTATTTGAATTAATAGTGAAGCCTGCTGGGTCGCCTGTCTGAGGACAGTTTGTTCCAAGATCACTATAAGTTGGTATTGTAAAGCGAGTTGAAGCCCGGAGGAGTCGTGTGTGTTCTCGTATCTCCCGTGCCCGTAGTGGAAGGTGTGAGGAAGTTCAGCTAAAGTTTAGTAATTCAAGTAAGTTACTGAGTCCATCATTTTAATTGGTATCATTTTAATTGATCTTCCTCCAATTGAAGAAGTTTTTCCTTCTGAACCTATTTTATCTTCTAATTAATTGTATATACCCGAGTCTAAGCCTTTTCTTGCTATAAATAAAATGAACCGTATCTCTAGTACTCATTTTTCTCCTGTTGAAGAATGGAAATATGCCAATCATCGTTTTGTGAAAGGTGGGAAATGGCCTCCTAAAACCAAATTCAGCACCACCTCTTCTATGTCCAAACAACCCTCTACAAGAGCTGATTGTGCCCCTTTGATAGAGCACAATGCATTGAATACTAATGATCTAGATCAAACTTATCAGATTGGTAATTATCTTGCTACCTAGTGTGCACATGCCGAAGATGTCTTGGATGATCTAGGATTCCAAACTGAACAAATTCTTGCTAATCTTAAGCTTCTCCATGATGAACAACAAGAAGAACGCCAACGTAGAGAAGCCAAAGAGAAAAAGAAAAAAGAGAGAAAACGGAGAGAATCTAAAACCCCAAAGTTTTCAATCTCTATGGATACTCTGAATTATTGGGATGTTGATGAAAAACAAGTAGGAAGTGAAGCTGAGTCTAGTGCTACCCAAGCTTCTGAAACTAAACTAGAACCAGCAAAAAAATTACATTTTCAAAAACCTAAAAGTGAAATAGTCACTTTAGAAAATGCTGCTACCAAGTTTCCATATTTTATCCTGCCATCTCTCCTAAAGGCCCATGTGTTCTGTGAAATTCCAAAATATCCAAGGGTTGAAGAATATTTGTTTGCTACTAATTCCAGTGGATATGTTTTGGATTTAGATAAATCATCAAATCCAGCCGAGTCCATCCGAGTCTGGATTGGTGCCCTATACCAAATGCAAGTTGTCTCTAGATTAGATAATATTTCTATTTTTGCCTTAGCTGAGAAAACAATGGCCGGAATTGTATATAACTGGTGGATGGGGCCATCCGAAGAAGAAAGAATGAATGTTGTTGCTTCAGGCCTAGCCACTTTAGAATTGCTACTCAAAACTCAGTTTGTTCCAGAACTGGCAAATGAAAAGAAACAGCTGATAACAAATCTAGCACGAATGGAGTTAAAAGATTTAAAGTTTCTGGATCAATTTGGTAATGATTATATGGCCAAAATCTATAAAGCCAATCTTACCAATGACTCCACTCAGAAGATTTCATTCTTGTCTAAACTGCCTAGTAATTTGGGAGATTTGATTATGAAATATTTAGAAGTCCAACAGAAGAAGATTGAACAGAATTATTGGGTAGATCTGCTATTCCATTATCAAGAAAAAGTTAAATATCTTTGATGGCGGAAGAAAGCACAAGACTTTTCACCTGGTCTTGATGTTTGTAGATATTTATTACCCTGGACACTGTTTAAGAAAATAAAATCTAAATGGTATGGAAAATTCAAGGCAAAGAGAGTAGCTAATCCCAGAAGGCCTTTTTGAAAGTTTAAAGACCCGAAAAAGCGAAGGCAACCAAAAAGCAACAATGCATGTTTCATTTGCAAGCAAGAAGGTCATTTTTCTCGAAAGTGCCCCAAAAGTTTATCCAATAAACTAAAAGCCTGTATTGAAATAGATGATTTTGTAGATAACTGGTCTATGGTTGAATCAAATGACGAAGTATCAGATGTATATATCTTGACTGATGCTTCTTTCTCAGATTCTGAGTCAGTTCCTGACACCTATCAAAAAATGAATAGATGCTATGGAGATACTTGCTCTGAACTAGAGCCTGCACATGAATTGCATTTCAGTGATGAATTTAGTTCTGATGATTATACTGATGAAACATCTTAATATATTTCAGATGATATTGTCTCTGTTATTCCCACATTATCTACTCCTACAGATATCGGTATAAAAAGTTCACAATCCGTGTTAAATTCCTTGTCTCCACAACCCACTCTGAATTCTTTTTTCTCTTATCTGAAGATAGTCTCTCATTCGTCATCTTTACCAGCCCCAGCGACTGTTGATACCAAAGAAAGTTCATTTCTCAAAAATATTGTTAAAAACTAACAATATTTTGTATATTCCTGTTGAAGTTCAAGTTAAAGGACAATTGATTTATTTCGATGCCTTCATCGATACTGGAGGTTCTAATAACTTGGCTCGTCCTTCTCTCTTCAAAGTTTTATTGAAACCTTTGCAAAATATTATTGTTTCTGAGACCATTGGTGGCTTTGTAAATCTCACCGACTATGTGGATAATGTCTCTTTAAAACTAGGGGGGAGTATTATCAAATTTTTTGCAGTACAACATTATGACACATCTGCAAGTTTGTTTCTTGGAATGTCATTCATTAACTCTGTATTTCCTGTTAAAATTAGTGAAGATAAAGTCATCTTCAATATAAAGAAAAAGGAAATTTCAGTTCCAAGACTAACTTTGGCTAATTCCAAAGCTTGCAAAGAAAATAGACAAAATAAAGCAAGTGCAAGAAGACCTTTGAATGACTCTAACAATTGGCAAGAGGTATTGCAGATCTATGAAGAAAGGAGTCAAACAAAGACTAAACAAAAGGCAAAAAGAAATCCTGATTGGTCTCCAGCACAAGTTGATATTTTTGAAGAATTGTTGAAAAGTTGTTCTGAAAATCCTCAAGCATTTTGGAGTATAGAGAGTCCCCAACAAGAAATAGGCACTCTTCATGACAATGGGGTAAAAGGAAAACTGATACCCTATACTCCAACAGATGAAAAAGAAATTAAAAAAAAGATTGAAGAAATGTTAAGTCTCCAGTTGATAGAACCTAGTTCTTCTCATTATTCCTGTTCTGCTTTCCTGGTTTGAAATCATTCTGAAATAGTCAGAGGTAAAGCTATAATGGTAATCAATTATAAACCATTAAATGCTATCACTAAAAGATTTAACTATCCTCTACCCCGACAGGAAAATATTATGCAGAAGATTCAGAACAGCAAGGTCTTTAGTAATTTTGACATGAAGTCTGGTTATTACCAGATACAGATAAAAGAAGAAGACCGTCACAAGACTGCCTTTACATGCCCCGCAGGATTTTACTAATGGAAAGTCATTCCATTTGGTTTGAAGAATGCTCCTACCTTTTTTCAAAGGCGAATGGATTTTATTTTTGGTAAATATGATTTTATTGTTGTATATATTGATGATATTTTGATCCACAGTCAAGATCTTGAATCCCATCTCAAGAATTTGCAAATATTCCTTGAAGAAGCAAAGAAGCACGGTATAGTTTTATCAGAAAAGAAAATGCTTCTTTTTCAAGACAGTATTGATTTTTTGGGAATTCATGTGATAAATGGTAAAATTCAGATGCAGCCTCATATCTTGACCAAGCTCTCTGAATTTCCAAATGTTTTAACAGATACTAAAATGATTCAGCGATTTCTAGGTGTGCTTAATTATGTTCAGAAATATATCCCTAGAATGTCCGAGAAGACTGCCCCAATCCACCAACATTTGCATTCTAGATGGTTTCCAGAAGCTACTGAAGCAGTCAAATTATTAAAAACTGAATTCATGAAGCTCCCTAAGCTCAAACATCCCAGTAATGGTGTTTTAATTCTCTAGACTGATGCATCTGATTCCTTTTGGGTCGTCGTCCTTTTTGAAAGAAAGGAGGGAACCAGCGAAGAAATTTTATGTGCTTATGCATCAGGTGAATTTCTGCCTCACCAGAAAAATTATTTTACAGCCGAAAAAGAAACTCTTGCTAGCTTCAATGGCATACAAAAATTTGAGTTGTATTTAGCTCCTGCCGAGTTCTTGATAAGAACAGATTCCATGAATTTCAAGTATTTTTTATCAGCCAAGATATCAAGACAGTTAGCAAGGGGAAGACTACTGGCATGGCAGATTTGTTTTCAAATATATGATTTTGATGTTGAATGGGTTCCAGGTATTTCTAATTATTTAGCCGATGCCTTGACCAGAGATATGAACAAAGCTCACAATCATTTTTGCTCCAATCAAAGAACTGATATATTTTCTCTTCCAGGTAAAAATTCTAAACATGATAAGTTTGAAACTTTTGTCAAAAGGTTTCAGATCCTTGAATTATTTCTTGGTGATCTAGTTTTTTAGGAATAATCTTGACTTGGCCATCATTGAGAAAGACTCGCTTAAGTTTATTTTCAGGCTTCTTGTCATCAAGAATTGACTTGTATTGGAAATACCAGTTATTAGGTAATTCAGTCGGATCATAAAGAACACCTTCAACTTGGGCTTTAGAAAGACCAACATTGATATAATATTTCATAACAGGTTGTTTAAGTTTAGGATGAGCGGTATTGGTCAATTTAAAAGAGGTTTGAACCAATACAGAAAGATAATCACTGTCTTCAATCATTTGGAGTCCTTGAACTCCAACCATAAGTTTCCAGCACTCCTTGAGATGGACATCAATCAGACTGATTGAGTAATCAGGGAATATAGTCCCATATTTACATCCAGTAGACAAATTACCCATAATAGTTCCTATTCTGGCATGATCATAATTTTGATGATGGGTGTCAAAGACTTCAGTTATACAGGGAGTATTTAAGCCATGTCTAAATAACAGAGCAAGACCAATTCTTTTACCACCAAAATGAAGATAAGAATACTTTTTATCCTTTGCATATTAGCGGAATTTCTTGATTTCATCTTCAGAGAATAGGTTTAAGGCCACTATTTGGACAGAGGGACCATAAATTTTTATAGTGACTTCTACTTCTTTCAGAAATGAATTCTTCTTAAAAACATAAGACAAAGGATTTTTATACACATCAGTAGCATGAAGTGTAGGTGGATTCCAATTTTCAGGATTTTCAATAGACTCATGAGTTTCATTTAGATCTTCAGACTCAACAGTTCGAGAAGCGACTTCATTGATAATTTTTCGATCTATGGATGAGAAAGAGCGTAAAATATTTTCCATTTTTAAGAATCCAGAATAGGGCTCTGATACCAATTAAAATTATGGACTTAGTCACTTACTTGAATTACTGAACTTTAGTTGAACTTCCTCACACCTTCCACCATGGGCACAGGAGATACAAGAACAAACACGACTCCTTCGGGCTTCAACTCACTTTACAATCCCAACTTACAGTGATCTTGGAACAATATGTCCTCAGACAAGCGACCCAAAAAGCTTCAGTATTAATTCAAATAAAAATGTTACATACCAAGTGATGCCTCAGAGTACAGCCTTTCAGTCTCTGATCTCTTAAAGCATAATTACAACACTCTTTCACAAACTCACTTACTCACCACACACAACACACACCAGCGATGATCTATTTTGCTAACTCACTTACTTATATAACCTAAAAACATTTGAGAATTATTGAGGGTCCTTGTCAGGCATTATTGGCCCAAAAGGTGTCTTCTCAATATTCTCGAGTACAATAATTGAAATAAAAGATGCACTACCAAGGTCCTTTCGGACTTCGGTCACTATCATAATCAAAATCATGGTCGGGTTCACTGATTTCGAATGAGGATGAAGGAAGCTTTTGATTTAGCCAATATTGATTTAACCATTCCATGTACTCAGATTCCCACTGATGGTCTGGCTGTTCTTGAGCATCTTGGTACAGGTCTACGAAAATGGTTGCTTTATCCTCGGATACATTTTCTTTTCCTTTCTCTGTAGCTGCTTTTCCTTTAGCTGAGACTGTAGAATATTCACCTTTTAGTAAAGCCTTTGATGATTGTCCTATATCAAAATTTATCACGTGTTTGGAAAAGCTCCACAACATATAACATGAAGACTATGACATTATTTAACTAAAGACTTAATTAAAATATCAAACCATAACTAAGAGTTCAATTAAATACCCCTATCTAAATATTATAGTTAATGATTTTATGAATTTATTGACGTTGTTTGGAAGTTGTGAGATTTATTTATGATTATTGTAATGCATTTTTTTTTTCTACAAGGATTAACCAAAAACACTTCGTTATAAGAGGGAGTTTCTAATTTATGATAAAAAAAAATCATTAGTAATGAATTTAAAATAAAAAATATTGCACACATGAATAATAAGAAAGGAAAGAACATTACATTATAAGCAAGAAACAAACACAAACAATAGGAGAAAAAAAATAAAAATGGAAGTAAACTCCTTTTATTTCCAATGTAGAAGGCCAAGAGGCCTTTAATGAGACATTAAAGAATATTTGGATGGTATATGTGAGTCATCTCCAAATATTCCAAGGCAGGGTCATTTGATGAAGTTTGGACTACTCTCTCAAACTACAAGAAGGTTGTTCTACAATGGTGAAACAACTCTTGAAGGAAAAAATTCTATGACAATGAAGCTTGAGAGAGAGAGAGAGAGAGAGAGAGAGAGAGAGAGAGAGAGAGAGAGAGAGAGAGAGAGAGAGAGAGAGAGAGAGAGAGAGAGAGAGAGAGAGAGAGAGAGAGAGAGAGAGAGAGAGAGAGAGAGAGAGAGAGAGAGAGAGAGAGAGAGAGAGAGAGAGAGAGAGAGAGAGAGAGAGAGAGAGAGAGAGAGAGAGAGAGAGAGAGAGAGAGAGAGAGAGAGAGAGAGAGAGAGAGAGAGAGAGAGAGAGAGAGAGAGAGAGAGAGAGAGGCCCCATTGGCTAGTCTCTATGTGGGTAGATTAAAATGTAAAATAATGTAAACACATGAATGATTAAAACAATATGTTGGTTAACCTGAGTAGATGTATGGCCAAGGTGGCAGTGTTGGGGTAATTTTTTTGGAAAGTGGATGGAGCATACTAGTGTGTAGGTGGTATTTTGTTGATCCCAATGGTGCAAATGGCTTAAAAAAATAATATCATAGGATCCAAAAAGGTCACATGGAAAAATTGGTTAAATGACATATAAAAGGAGGTAGGTCCCATAATTTCATTTGTACCTACAATGAGGTGGTATAGGGCTATGAGATTAGAGCCCTCATGGATATGGAGGTTGTAGAGTTCCTTTTAGAGACTATATTTGATTGAGACAGAGTGAGGTAAGTGCCAGTAACCTATTGCTATCAATGTTTTTCACTAGGGTATATTGTATGGACTAAGGGTAGGTTGTACAAACCTTTTTTCAAAGGTATACTCGTATCTACATGGGAATCTTAGTGATATTCATGTGCATCCATGTGAGTGAGTCAATGGGAGTTGCTTGAATTCACACGAATGAAGAAAATGCACATTTGTGGTTTCATGTGACTTTCTAAGGGTTAGTCACATATATGTTTACATGATGGTGGATGGAATCATAAAATTCATACATGAAATTTCTCATTAATGAGTCACACTGATGTCCATGCAACTATGAATAAACTAGTCATGTGAGTTTCTTTGTTTGTGAGATCGATTGTCATGTGGATGTGTTGATTTTTTATTTATTTTTGGGGAATCATAATCTGAATTGGTGCTTTGTAGGTAGCCAACTTGTTGGTGTATTTGGAAGACAGATACTATGGGTACATCAAAGAGGTGGTGAGGGAATCTCACTAAGCCCCCTCGGGCTTAGTGGGATTTAACACAATGGGGGCTATTAAAAATTCATTGACTACCCCATGATTCACTCCCAGGAGGAGCTACTATATTTTTTATAGAGTTCTAGTGGTCACACTAGGGGGAATTTGAGGTTTTACGAGAGATGGTGGAGATATTAGTAGAAGTAGACATCTACTTCTTGATCAGAATGTAACCAAGAGGAGTGAAGGATCTGTGATAATTGGCTCACAATAGATTGATTGTGGAGGAATGAGCCTTCCGAAACTACAAGGGGGAAGGGGTATTGAGGAGTGAGTGTTGTAGATCAACCATATTCATGATGTGGATGTTTGAGCAAACAGAACACTCATAATAAGGTTGTATGGGGGGGCTTCCACCCATCAGATAATGGGGCCATAGATGGCCATCCTAAAGTTGAGTATATAGGGTACTCTTTTTGCATGGGTCTACCTAGTGTGGTTGAGTTTAGTGTTAGATATTATGCATAATGTGTGAGGGGAGTTGTATATGTTTACATTCATCTCCTTGTTTTGATTTTTTTTTCTTTAAGTGGGTGGAAATGGTGTGCATGTAGATTTAGGTAGGGAAAATTTTAGGGGCTAATATTTGTAGGTGGGATAATTTTCCATGCTTTTTCAAAAATAAAGATTTTCCAATTTCCATTTTTTCTAAACATTACCCACCCAAATTTATAGTATAATTGTTTTTACCTTAAAATCACCAATATTTAAAAGAGACTTTACAAAATCATTAGAAATTTCAATAATTTTATAAAAATATTTCCAAACATTTTACAGTTGCATATTAGGGACTATTAAGATTCATAAAGATTTCTAAACTTTAATATAAGTTTCCATCCTCAAAAGTTTCCCTAAATTTAGGTGGATGTGACCTCACCATCATAACTATGGATGAGGTGGTGGGTATGGGTGATGCTACATGAGGGGGGAGGCACCAATGGAAAATATTGGAATTCATAGGTGTAATGATGGTGGTGGTGTATGCAAAAAATCATCCTCTATTATTCGTACATAGGGGTGGACTTCAGAAATGATCTAGAGATTGGGTGCCATGCTATGTTTGCTATATTAATTTTAAATTTCATTATTATTACTATTTATGATTAAATTTTCTAACACCATGCTCACATGTACCTTATTTTTGGTTGCATATTTTGGCCTCTAGGGAAGAGAGTCTCTAATGTTCCAAGAGGGGTCAAGGGGTGGAGTTTGGTTGAGAGGGTAGAGGTCCTCTTCACTAGAGTGGATGAGGTGAATGAGGTCATTAGAAAAATAAATGAGGATGAGAGGACATTATAACAAATTTTTATCACGATGATGACATTAGGATTTATCATGCACTGATGGGGGGAGTTGGAGAAACACATTGAGAGGAGATAAATGATCTCTAAGAAGAGATAGCCAAGTTAAGACACCAAGATGTAGAGATTCAATAGTAGATGGTGGTGGTTCTATATGGAATCCCTGACAACGGCTAGTTTTCTTTAGAATAATATATAGTGGGGGCCTATGTTTTCCTCAATAAAAAATGATGGCTAACATTGAGATGATATGTGGTGGTAGTACTAGTAGTAATTCCCATATTAGTTCCATGGGGTGTATCCCCAGGGAGAGATGATAGGGAGGCCCAACTTGCTAGATGATGTGATGTTCAAGGAGATCACCATACCATTTTTCCACCTTAAAGGTGGTTTGTATTGTATGTATTTTTGTATCAGAGGAATTGACATGGGGAATGCCACCAATTTATATATTGTACTACTTTTTTGGCATGGTTCAAGTGAGGTCCATTATCATGTATGATGTGAAACTATTTATGTGTGAGATAGATAGATAGATAGAGAGAGAGAGAGAGAGAGAGAGAGAGAGAGAGAGAGAGAGAGAGAGAGAGAGAGAGAGAGAGAAACAATTTGAGGATTATGTCTCTTTGCATTTATGTAAGGTATTGATGTTTTGATTTATATGATACATTATTTTTATGGTTATTGATGATAAATACATGTTCATGTATGTATTATCATGATGAATAATGAGTTTAGCATGAAAAATTCCAATTTAGGATGTTATTCTCAATGTAAATAAATTGATTTTAGTCCTAGGAACATTCATGAACGTAATATATTCCAAATTCCTAGATAAAAAACTAGCTTTCATATACTTTCAAAAGAGGCGACTATTACAAACCTAGAATACCTTATCCAACTATGAGATGAAAAGTTAGGAGTTGTGGAGCATGTAGAGGAAATGAATGTGAAGGTGGAAAATATTGACTACAAATTTGATGAATGTGGTGTATTTTTCTTAGATATTAGTTGCTAGTCCAATGCATAATCCATTGGAGTGGAGCAAGTCACAGGAGGGGGAATAAATCACCCAAGTCATAAATGTGAGATTCCAAGTCCATCGACTAGCACGCTGGAAATCTTATGTTGTATATTGATGGATGATTCATTTGATAAAAAAGTGAATGAAATTAATAGGAGAGACAATCTCTTTTTTCCACTATACAAAAGGAGAAGAAAAAGTATATGCAATAAAGAAGAGGGGTGTTAATTGGAAAAACAATAGGGGTAGAATTTTTTTATCTAAATTCTATTGATAGGGTCTTTAAGGAAAGTTATATCTAGGTATGGTAGTATATACGTGCCTCTTGTGAGGAAATGTTTGAAAATGAAGGGTCCTTTCCCCAAATTTTTAAACTTACCTAGACTAAAATTTTCTTTGGAAACATCATAAGTTAAGATGAGGTCATTTTTATTAAAGGAAATAGGTTGATGTTATTACCATATGTGTTTGTGGACCTCTCTTTGGTGGCCTCATTGTTCTGGAGGGAGGATCACCAATTATTCTTAATTTATGAGAGTAATGAGGCATTACTGAAGATGAGTAGTATTAAGTAGAACTTTGACTATTGTGCATAAGGTAGTTATCTCACACTTAATGGAAAGAATTTCTTCAATACCATGGATGATATGAGAATGTGTAAACCCAATGGTGCTTTTGACTAATGTTCAATAGGCCCAAATGGTGGAGAAGAGCATGTGATGTTAGTTAGTTTTATGTTTGCTCACCATGCATTACAACATAGTTTTTGAATAATTTTTTAGCAAAATCTTTTTCCATTGTATTGAGGATAATATAGTGTGTTGAAAAGTGTAACTAGGTTTGGTCTTCATAATGACATGTGTAATCATGATTTTATGTGATTGATGAAAAGATGAAAATAAAATTATTTTGTAATGCTTGATTCATGGCTTTCATGCTCAAGGAATTTTATTTTATAGTTAAATCTCCCATTGTGAGCTATTAGGTTTGGTCATCAAGTCATAAAGTATATTGAGTAAATGTCAAAGATTGAAGACCCAATTGGGCATGTTACACATTTTAAAAGGAGAATTTTTTTGCGTCAATTAACTGTCCAAACCCTTGCCACAAGAACTCCTTGAAGTTGGCCTAGAAAAATGAATAAATATTATTCGAGAAAGGCATGTCAGCCTAGGTACAAATTCCTGCTGGCCTATATCACATGGAAAATCCACTATATATAGGAGCACTTGAAATCAATTGGAGGAAATTTGGTCAAGCATAAAAATAAATATAAAGTGTGAGAATCATAAGGAGAAGAGACTCGTAACCAACAAGAAGAAAATGAAGAAGAGTGAAGTAATTTGGAATTATTTTTGGGTCATCTTCCTCACATGTGTGACAAGAACTAGGGTTTCTATGGTAGGGTTGCACCAACCCTTATAGAATCCATGTAAAAGGTCACTAAACTATCATTATTGCTAGATGAAGTTACAAGGAGGATATATTTATCCAAAAAAAGGAAGAAAACATCATAAAGTTCCATAATTCATCCAACACGTGTGATTCTACAAATTTTTCAAGAATTCGATAATTACAGGTATGTAGAGGAAGACCGAAGTACCAGAATAGCCAAAATTTGCAGTGTTAGAGGTTAGTTTAACTAGCGTTGAATTTGGAAAGAATAAGAAGTAGTGAATAAGGAGAGGTTAATATGTCAAGGTTCTTGGTATTGGTATTCATCAATTGAAGTTTCTATATGATGAAGAATTTATTTGGGTTTTCCTTTCAAGTTGGAGAATTTTTGGCCTTAGATGTTCACCTGAATTCTATGTTTCTTCTGTCATTATTGTTTATGGTTTAGTATATTTTTGATGAACAATATAAATATAATAATATAATTTAAAATAAGAACCTAATCTAAGAAATAAAAATCTTTCACAAGCAATTACCATAAAAAAGGAATCACCTACTCCTAATGCCCTAGATTTATCAATATGGTATCAAAGCTAAGGTGAAAAGTTAAGGAAGGGAAGCTTCATAAGGGACACTCAAGAATCAAGAACCAAGGTTCTAGAAGTAAATAAAAGAATTATCTCATTCTCAAGGAATTTTTAAGTCAAGTTCTACATCATCTTCTTGAAGGAAGTATCAAATCGATAAATCGATCAAAGAAGAAGTCTACACTAGAAGCATTCATGGAATCCTCACTCAAGTAATAATCAAGGGAAGAGACCACAAAACCATACCTCTAATCAAGTTGAATAGATATAAAATTTTACCTAAAGTATACTTATACAAGAGAAGCAAGATCAAGAAGGTTTTCATCATCATCAAAAAGTCCTAAGGTGACCTCCCTCTCTTTCGAGTCAAGGATCACTTTTGAGGAAAAAATATCTTCATCAAAAAGGAGGTTTTCTATTACCTATATCATCATAATCAAGAATTTAGTAAGTTTAAGAAGCATCTTATCAAGTCAGTATATGTCTACATCTGAATCTGTCAAAATGTATTTCTGCAAGGAAAGAAACAAATTGGTTGGGGCTTCAAACTTTCTTGCATGTAAGAAAGGACATATTTGAATCTCATTGAAAATAAGGTCATGAAACATGTTAAGGGCTTAATCACCAAACCAACAAAGGAATATTCTCAAGCACTTGCAAGGTATATTAAAGGGGAAGTAAGGGCCCAAAGGATTTTCATAGAATCCATCAAGGATCCCCTCATTCCCTATGTGTCAAAATTAGAAACATCAAAATAAATATATGACAAACTTGTAGATTTTTTCTCCGTAAGCACTACAAGTGAAGTAATATCGTTAAGGGAAGAACTCTACAAGATGAATATATCAAAATAAGAAGGAATAAAGTCATACTTTACGAGGATATATTAAATAATATATTAATTACAAGAATCGGGAGAGATAATGTATGACAAACAAATGACTACAATAGTGAACAATGCACCATCAATAGAATGGGGTAACTTCTCATCAAGTACCTATGGGAAAAAAGAATCCACCCCATTCAATGAACTATGGTTACTATAAAAAATTGAGAAAACTAGGTTGAAGGAAAAATATGATGTAGGATCAAATGGGAAAACTCAAGCATATGCTGCTATAGCAAAGAGAAAATGGAAGTTTGGAAGTTTGGCCCTCAAAAATGAAATAATAATATATAAAATTTTCAATGCTATGGATTTCAAGAAAATGGGAAATATAAGAGGGATTTTCCTAAGCTCAAAAGGGACAATAATTGTAAGAGGAAGGGAAGAAGTATGTTCATTGAAGAAGTGGAAGAAGCTGAAAAGAAGAAATATAAGAAGGAAGAAGTAAAATATCTCTACCATGATTGAGACAAGTCTTCTCCACCTATTTGTTTTTAGTTGTTCTAAAATATGGCTATTATGATACAAATCATTAGAAGCATGATAGGATGCATTATTTTAGGAGATGGCATCATAGAAACATTTGATTGGAGCTTTAACTCAAGACATCATCATAATAAGCTTTAAAGATAGCTAAAGTAGGATTTGATGATAATCATCATTAGAACAAAGTAGCTCTTGGTAACCTCCTTATAATCATAAGTAGTGATTATGGGTAGAATTAATTCATTTAGTATAGTTCTCACCATACATCATTCAAAAGGAAAATTTGCAGGATGAGGATAATCAAAATCCTCTGATGGAATCTTCATTGGAAGGTTAACCTATTAGCACAAGTGTCTCACTAGAAATTCCAACTTGTATGGGATTAATGGGATGATGGTATGATGAAAAAATAAGTGAATCAGGTCAAGGATTGAATTTCTTTCAATGAAGGAAGCCGTTATAGGAATACTAGATGAAAAAAATAAAGGGATGAGGTATGTATGCATATATTTGGATAAAAGTGAAGTTGTGTCATATGGTTAGTAGATAAAATATTCTCTATCTTGTGAGCATGATCAAAAGAAAGGATATCCTTCTTTGTAAGGATGAATGAAAGAATGAGTCACATATTGTCAAAGATGAAATCAACATAATAAGTTCTCATTAAAAATATGAGGAAGTTGAAAAAGTAACTATGGATGGAAGTTCCTAGATACAATATGTGAAGAAAGGAAGGAAAGATCATGAAAAATGCAACTATGGAAAAGGAAATAAACATCCAAGAACTAAAGAGGTTTTGACTATGATATTTCCATAAGAAAGATATGAATGTTCTAATAAAGTTTGAAAAAGAAAGAGACCCTTAACATCATATATATTTTTGGAGATGTGTCAATATGTATGCAAGACATTGATGCAAATAAGAATATGTCATGATGAAAGGCCATAAAAAAGGTAATTTTGATATAATGATTCATTTCTCTAATTTTTTAATAATATCTAGATGGGCTTATTCAAGGCTGCCAAGGGAAGAGCTATGACTATCTTCCACAACCGATTCCGATGTAGAAGGATGAAATATACTTAAGGAAATATGGCATGAAAGACGACCAAAGATAGATTCATCTATCACCTTCTAATGAAAGGAATGATGACATGATTGACATGAATCATAGATGAAAGTGATGGATGGTCTGTGCCCTATGAATAATTCCCGAAAATAATGTAGACTCTATGACAAAGAAGAAATTCATGACATCAAAGGAAGGAGCTCTACAAGTAACTGATTATCCCATGATCTCCACTTGAACAGTTATTGGAATCAAGTCCCTGGTCAAGTCCCTAGTTAAGAGGGAGCTTGGGTACATTCCTTTCTATAGGAATGGGTACATTCCTTCATTGTAATGGATATGTTATCCCTATTTAAGAGGGAGAGATAGACATATAATTCTTATCTTCACTTGGGAAGATATAATGGAGGATTGGGTAATCATCTTGCATCAGATACTCTTTGAGGAAGAGTTAGGGAATCCAAGATGAGAGTAGTCATAGAGGGCCAACATAATTTTTGGACTAGGAATCCAAGATAAGAATAGTCATAGTGGAACAAACTCTGAGAACCCGCGTAGGGTATGTTCTGAGAGAGACAATGATGGTGTCTATAGATCATTGGTCTCACCAGCGTTGTGCTTTGATCTTGTGGAGAGATAGAGCTGTTAGTCAAGGCCTTGCTAGGTGACAATGTTGGATGAGATGATGCTATGAAAATGGGTTACCAACCTGACTCTTCTTATGGGAATTCTTCTGATTGAGAATGTCCAAGTACCTTGTGTAGATTATGAACACCTCCATAGTTAAGATGGAGTGCTGAAAATTGTAACTAGGTTCGGTCTTCATAATGACATGTGTAATCATGATTTTATGTAATTGATGTAAATAAGAAGCTAAAATTATTTTTTAATGCTTGAGTCATGGGTTTCATGCTCAAGGAATTTTATTTTATCGTTAAATCTCCATTTTGAGCTATTAGGTTTGGTCATAAAGTCATAAAGTATATTGCGTCAATGTGAAAGGTTGAAGACCCATTTGGGCATGTTACACATTGTAAAAGGAGAATTTGTTTGAGTCATTAAACCTCTAAGACCTAGTCGTAAGCACTTCTTGAAGTCAGAATGAAAAAATGAATAAATACCATTCTAGAAAGGCATGTCAACCTAGGAAAAAGTTAAGTCGGCCTATATCACATGTAAAATCCACTATATATAGGAGCACTTGGCACTTGGAGGAAAATTCGGTCAAGAATCAAACATAAGAAAAAGTGTGAGAATCATAAGGAGAAATTCCCCATAACCAATGAGAAACAAAGGAAGAAGAGAAAAGGAATTTGGAATTATTTTTGGGTCATCTTTCTCACATGCATGACAAGAACTAGGGCTTCTGCAGTAGGGTTACACCTGCCCTCATAAAAGCCCAATAAAAGGTCACTAAACCATCAATATTGCTAGCCAAAGTTACAGGGAGGAGCTCTTTAGATAAGAGAAGGAGGAACATATCATAAAGGTCCATAATTCAACTCACACGTGTGATTCTATAGAAGTTTTAGGAAGTTGAGAATTGTAGGTCTATCGAGGAAGGCCGAAGTACCAAAATAACCAAAATTTGCAGTGTTAGAGGTCAGTTTTACTAGTGTTGACTTGGGCTAGAGTAAGAAGTAGTGAATAAGATTATTGTGAATTGGTCTTGGAGAGGTTGATATGTCAAGGGTCTTGGTCTTAGGGAAAATTTTAGGGCAAATATTCATGGATGGGATAATTTCCATGGTTTTTCCTAAACAAATATCACAAAACCAAAATTTACTCTAAAAACGATTCGCCCAAATTTTATGGGATAAAATTATTTTTACCTTTAAAACCACAAAAAAATTATAGAAAGCTATACAAAATCATTGGAAATTTGAATAAATTTATAAAAATATCACTAAAATTTGTACATTTTTCATATTTGGGACTAATAAGATTCGCCAAGATTTCTAAATTTTAAGAAAAAAATCCATCATTAAAATTTTCCTTGCTTGGTCTTGGTATTCGTCAATTGAAGTTTCTATAAGAAGAAGAATTTATTTGGGTTTTCCTCTCAAGTTCGAGAGGTTTTGTCCCTATTTAATCACCTACATTATTTGTCTCTTGTCCCATTATTCTTTATGTTTTTGTAGATGTTTGATGAATAAGAACACTAGAATAATATAAGTTAAAAGAAGAACCTAATCTAAAGAAGTAAAAATATTTCACAAGAAGTTATCATCAAAGAGAAATCACCTTATCCTAATAGCCTATATTTCTCAACATAGTGACACAAAACCCATGGGTGAAGTTTAGAAGTGAGAAAATTTCATGGGAAAAGTAATTCTATAAATATTTTCCATGACAAGAGATTATATATTTTGGTATGAAAAATGTTGTAATGACATGACTGAATAAAATTCAAGCTATTGTGGTGGAAATATTTTCAGATGTGGTCATGGATTTATTCCACTTGGTAAATTAGTTAACAACAACTATAATGTACATGTGGCAAGTGTTAGATGGAAAAATACATGTCATAAAATCAATGGCCCATTGGTAATAGGTGTTGACTGTTAGGTCTCTGTAACAAGAAAGATTGGCAAAGTCCGATCACAGAGCTAACATCATTTCAACCAACTTTGGGATTCTAGGATCTAGCCCTCCTGAATCCGGAGAGGGATCTCTCCAATATGTACAAAGATGGATATTGTCTTTGAAGTTTAGGGTGATGATATTAGGCTAGTTATGAAGGCCAAGGGTTTTGTTTGGTTTTCTCGGATGGTTGAACATAATTGCTGTCTGAGGTGGAAAGATCTATATGCAAATAGGTTCAAAGGTGAGAAGTTGCAAGCAAAAGAGTAAGCTTTGATCACGAAGAAAGATGATGGCAAGTTTTCAATTCATTGGGCTATGGAGTCATAAGAGGATTTAATTGAAACATTCAGGTTCAAGAGTGATCTATGGGGCAAGTCATCTATGCCTAAGGATCTCTTTAAGGCTTGATTTATGGAATGGAGTGGTACAAAAAGAAAGGGAAATAACAGATGCAGAAACAAAGAGCAGCCTAGGATCTGGTAAGTACTTTGAAACTATCCAGCCTTTGACCAAGCACTTGAGAAAAACATAGAAGCTAACTAGGATCTGGTAAGTACTTTGAAACTATCTAGCCTTTGATACACTTCTAATAGAATACAAATAAAAATGAAGGGAAACTTGAAGGCAACCTTTGGAGTAGAAACTAGTGGGCTGGGCTCACCCTAATCCTCTCCTAGCTCTCCTTTACTTAGTTACTTCCAAGACAATCACAAAGATGACACAGAATGGTCTAAGATCTGATAAGTACTTCGAAACTAGTCAGCTTTTAACACATCCTAAGGGAAACAATCAAATAGTTGAGCAAACAAGAAAGGGACTCAGGGCTAACCTTTGATTTCCTCAATTCATTCCTTACACAACATATATTGAAAGTAACATTTAAAAATAACATTCAGCAGTGACGAAAAGATGAGGGAACGCCAGCATCTCTGTACTTAGACTAAATTAAATCATTTCTAAATAACACAATTAGAAGAAAACATTGGGATAAATATTTCTCAGCCAGAGAAGGTTACCGATATATAGTAGGTCCTAACACTGTTTAAACTGTTCTTTACAGTGGAGAATGAAACAAATTGAAAACAGAAAGGAAAATACAAGTTCACAGTGAGAATAACATCACCATCAGCATAGACCAGGATCCCATAAATTAGCTTGTATTGATGCTTCAAACCAGTTACAATCTTCAGATCCAGTGTTTTAATCCATCTCTCTTCACAACCTAACCTATCTGTTACCAGCACAGCTCCAAGAGCCTATGAAACCACTATTTACAGTCAAGAGTTTTCCGGCTCAATTACATTACAATGCTTCAGCAATAACATTGACAACCAACTAATCCAACCCCTCACTCATCTTCTTCTGGAGTATTTATAGAAGGATGAGGAGGTGAGATCTAAAAAATATCTCAAATACAATTAATGCAGAATTAATGTCTTCCTGGCCCTTGGAGGCTCGATGAAGAAATTATACAGGTGTTCCACTGCATTAATGTGTTTATACTTAAGAAGTAAGCTCGGAAGGAGCTTTTGTTGACCTTTGAGGCTCTGCGTACTATTAGGGTTACTCTGCAAACATTCTGTCATTCAATTTGGGGCAAAAATAACTTCTTTGGCTGTTCTGAGGCATAATATATGATCTTGTTCAATAAATTCAGCCTCTGACTGAGCATTTTGAGGCAATAGGTGGCACTGCGGTGGTTGAGGAATCAATTTTCCTCAAAGTATGACAGTGGAGGCAATGTGTCTGATGAACACTTTTAGGTTTTCCTTTAATCTGTGTTCTGAGTCGAGGATTAGGCTTTTGATAACCGTCTTAGCCGTAATACCCGTCAATCCGTCCACTAATCTGCTGCTCTGGTTCACTGGGGTCTTCAATATCCGATACTCTTTCTCTGCGTTGATTTTGACGGCATTCTTCAGGCTTTACAGGGATGCGCGGCAACCAAGGCTCATGAAACCTTGTTGATAACACTGTTCTTCACCCTGCGGTCGATCTTATGGATGATTCGAAAGAACGGGAGTCGTCACCCTCGTCTTTTAGATTTTCTTAAAACACGGCGAAAGAACCTTAAAACCTGCAAAATACAAACAAAATGAGAAAATCTTGCGTTATATGGAGAATCTGCATTGGAGGGCGTGCAGGAAAATGGAGCAATCGGAGCCGTTGATCGTATTGCGATCAACGGTCGGGGGGGTTCTGAAAAGTCAGCGGAGAAAAAAGGGGACTGTACGATGGAATCAGGTGGTTGCATGAGAACCGTCGATCTACAAATATCGACGGCGGAGATCGTCTTTCGAACGCGCCAGAGGAATTTTAACAGGCGGGCAAGTCCGTTAAAGGCCGGGCAGAAAAGGCGAACATCAACCGTCGGATGGGAGGGCCCAAATCCGACGGCGGAGGTGAATCCTGTTGTAGGGCTATAGTCCGAAGGATAATGCCCGGGCAATGTGATAGCGCGGCGGTTTTGGAAACGGGGCGGAGGACACGTGTCGGCCAGCGTGTGGAATCGTTGGCCGACAGGAGAAAACCAGTTTTGCCCGGGGAGCGGTGCGGGATAAAACCATGGTTTTTGGAAAAGGGCGCAGGGGAGAGGGGGTCCACCAGGTGGGGCTTGCTCCGCTCCGTCGGATCTGGGGAGCAGATCGACGACTGGGAAGGATTTGGGGTAATAAAACACGTGGTTTAATATTTTACGCCAAAACCTTATAAAAGATGGGTTTTTGAGTGTTTCAAAGGAAAAGAGCGGAGTGAAACTACGTTTCGGTTTAGCGCCTCAGGACTTGAACGGTCGGTCGTGGCGCTCGGGCATGTGGAGGAAGAAAAGGCAGGGGGCTTAGCCTAAGGGGCCTAAGCCTAACGCATAGAAACATGTGTTTTCTATGGTTTTTTCCAAAGAATTTCAAAAGGAAATATAATTCCGATAAGGTTAAAAAAGGGGTTTTCAACCTTGGGGAAAAAGATTAATGGAGGGATAAGGAATAACACATGGTTTGGTGGGGTTTTTATGAGAATAAAGGAAATTGGAGAATGGAGGTAAGATGGAAGCAAGGGAGGGTAAGGGAAAAAGGGATGCAGCAGTATCTGACTTGGATTTTTATGGAATATCAGAGGCTGGAAGAAGAAAATGTATGAAGAACCAATCAGCAGTTTATGATTTTACCAACAGAATTCAAGCACCAACAACTTCTAGACTGAATTTGTTTCTTGAAGGCTGCACAGAATATTTAGCCACTAGCTGATAGAATGGAAAAATATAGGGGGCTAACAGTGGCTCCACTTGGGGATGGTGCCTTCTTGAAGGCATCAAGAATTCAGACTTGATTTCTCTGGGATGCTGACTGGTGCCTTACCTATTGCTTGCTCTTGCTTTGACAAATAATATTATTCATGAAAGAAGAATGAATTCCAACAATACAACTCCTACCTACCCCAATCCTACCGATCTAACATTTTTTCTTCATCAGAGTGCACTTGGATTGGCAAACTCTCTACACAACATTTTATTCCTTTGAAAGCAGGAAATCTAATCTATTTCTACTCCTTATTTCTCCCTGAACTCAGATTGAATAGTTGAGCTCAGATATTTCTCTACCTAGACTACTGTCTGTTGGGATTAAACAATCCAACAAACTTTCATTCTCTAAATTCTACAACAGAAATTTAAAAATAGTCAAGTCAAGATTGAACTGTTTGACTTGCTATGATCTATGGCATAAGAACAAGCTGCACATAGATTATTATTTGTAGAAAATTTTAAATCAAAACAGAAGGCTTAAGATCTGAAAGTTTCTTATCATGGCCTTTTCTTATTTTCACAGCTCTGTTTTTTCCATTTCTGTGAGCTATCTTTGCTTTTCTTCTGGTTCGAGTTTTGAGCTGATTAGAACCAGGTCTTCTCTTCTATGACTCGGAAAATAAAACAGTTTGGAGTCATCTTTCTCTTGGGAACTTTGGTTCAGATTTTGAGATTGTTTGAACCTTAATTTCTATTCTAATCTATCTACTGATAAGCCAAGATTAAACAGTTTGGCCAATCAAATTCACTACCCTATCAGCAGAAAATTGAAAGCTAATTAGTCAAGTTTAAAAAGTTCGACTAACTAGAAGTGTGTTTTAAGGAGTGGCATTTAAGCTTGCACACTTTCAAATTACTTCTCTTTTTGGCATGGGGCCTTGCCTTTCTTATTTTCATTTCTGCCCTCTTTTCTTTCTTTCTTTATTTTTGTATTTTTTGATTTTTCATAACTTTGAATGCAATGATGGATGAAATATTTACAGTGGAAAAAAGGAAAAAAGGTTTCAAACATAAAAAGGTTTAAGAAAGGTAATGCTTAAGCATCCTGCCATTGACAGGACCCCCAAACAATTCTGTCCCATTCATCTCTTGTAAGAAGAATGCATTGTTTCCAGCAACTGAATGAATAGAGTAAGGGCCAAGCCACAAATTTTCAAATTTACCATGCTTTCCCTTGTCTTCCCTCTTTGAGTCCCACTTTAAAACTTTGTCTCCAATCTTGAAATTGCTGGCCTTTGTTCTTCTGTCAAATATCTTCTTGATATTGTCTTGCTTCTGCAATGCTTTGTTGTACACTTCCTCTCTGGTTTGCTGAAGATGAATGGTCTGATTTATTCTTCTGATTATGTCATTTTCTTCAGTCTGCAACTCTTGAATCAACTTCATGACTAGTACACCAAGGCTGTTAGGAAAAATTGCATCTGTACCATACACAAGCTGGAAGGGTGACATACCAATGGATTTCTTCAGAGTTAATCTGTCAGCCCAAAGTGCATGGATCAGCTTTGTGTGCCAAGACTTCTTGTTGTCCTCCAACAGTTTCTTTATTATGTTCAATAAGCTTTTGTTGGAAGATTCTGCAAATCCATTACCTTGAGGGTAATAGGCTGTGGAGTGTCCCAATGTTATCTGGTATTTATGACAGAATTCCACCATTTTCTTTGATCCGAATGCTGCTGCATTATCTGTGATGATATTGGTAGGACAGCCAAATCTCGAAAGGATATTGGTTTCTATGAATTTAATGATAACCGAATCATTGGCCTGCCTAAAAGGAATGGCTTCTATCCACTTAGTGAAATAGTCTGTGGCAGTAAGAATCCACCTATGCTGGGCAGAAGATGGTGGATGGATTTCTCCTATGAAGTCAAGTCCCCATTGTTGAAAAGGGGCTTCAACAGTAATTGGATGCAGAGGAAGGGGTAATAACTTTCTCTTGCCCTCAAACAATTGGCATTTATGGCAAGTAGTTGTCATTTTGTGTACATCAGGAAAAAGAGTGGGCCAATAGAAACCAACCCTCAAAGTTTTGTTGGCTATTGACTTCCAGTACAAATGGCCTCCACATTCTCCTTCATGGAATTCCTGCTTAATCTTTTCTGCATAAAACTCAGGCAAACATTTAAGCAATATACCACTCGCATTTTTCCAGTAAAAACATTTATCAATAATGCAATAATTTACAGCTTTTAACTTTAGGAATCTTGCCTTTGTTTTAGATAAACTAGGAGGTGTATTTAGATTAAGCAAAACATAAAAAATATCAGCATGCCAAGGAGAATTCGCAAAATGATCTTCAACAATGGGAGTTGAGAATTCTTCTTGGTTATCCAAAGCATCGATCATATTAATATCAAGAAGTTCACAATTGGATTCAGCCATTAATCTAGCTAGACCCTGACCTTTGATGAGCTTAGTGGGTTTTATCTCTAAATCATATTCAAGAATAAGAACAATCCACTTACCTCTTTTACCATCTGGGTCCTGTGTTATAATGTCTTTAACAACCAAATTTGGGACAAAGGCAATGATGTGTGAGTGAAGGATGTATACTCTGAAGTATTTCAAAGCCTTTACTAAAGCAAAAGCTTGTTTTTCCATAATGTTATACCTCAAAGGGGCATCCCTCAATGCCTTACTAAAGAATGCAATGGGCTGCTCTTGTCCTTGTGGATTTTTCTATAGAAGGACAACAGCTATGGTATGTTCTGATGCAAATGAGAAGATATAAAAATCCTTTGAAAAATCAGGACTTATGAGAACCGGTGTCTTGGTTAACGCTTTTTTCACTAGTTCAATGGATGTCTTTGCTTCTGAGGTCCATTTCACCCCTTGCTCCTTTTTCAACATGTTTGTGATATTCCTAAGGAGCTCAGCCAAGTTGGGGATGAACCTCCTCAAAAATTTTATCTTTCCAATGAAAGACTGCAACTCTTTGATGTTTCGAGGATGAGAGATTTGCAATATGGCCTCAATCCTCACGGGATCAATCTTTATGTCCTCTTCTGAAATGATGTGCCCAAGAAGTTTACCTTCTTGGAGACCAAATAAAGTCTTCTTAGGGTTCAAAGATATCCCAAACTTCCTGCACTTCTCGAAAACTTTCCTCAAGTGTTCTAAGTGTTCTTCATCTATTTTTGAAAACACAGTTACATCATCAAGATAGATAATGATGAAGAAACCCAATTCTTCTGAGAATGCTATGTCCATGGCTCTCTGAAAGGTTGCTCCAGCATTCATTAGACCAAAAGGCATTTTCACATACATGAAAGTGCCCCATGGCGTAGTAAAAGTTGTCTTTAATTGATCATCAGGGTGGACTAAGACTTGATTATACCCTGAATAGCCATCCAGCAAAGAAATTCTTTTAGACCCCACCACCCTTTGTAAAATATGATCCATCTTGGGCAAAGGGTAGTTGTCTTTTAATGAGGCTTTGTTTAAATTTCTGAAGTCTATACAAAGCCTGATTTCTCCAGTCTTCTTCCTAACTGACATCAGATTAGATACCCACTCAGAATATCTAATAGGGACAATAATACCAGCATTGTGCATCTTCATAATTTCCTTCTTAACCAATGGTAACTGGACAGGGTTTATTCTGCGCAGTTTCTGTTTGAATGGTTTTTGGTTTTCTTTAAGAGGGATTTTGTGCTGTATTATTTCAGTGTCATAGGATTTAAGATCTTCATAACTCCACGCAAAAACATCAAAAAATTCTTTGAACAACTCTAAGTATTTGAATTTAATGTGAGCTGGCAAGGTTTTGGACAGCTTGATCATTTTTGGTTTTTCTTCACTGCCTATGTTGCATTCCTCCACTTCAGTTTCTACAGGCTCCAGTTTAGGTTTGCTGGCCACATCATCAAAATCAAACAGTTCTTCTAGAGGGGCCAAACCCTTGGGAAAACTATCATCCTTAGAATGTAGAGTTTCTAATTCCTCTGTTTCAGATTTTGCACTTAATTCTGTTTGGTTTCTAAATTTGATAGTCTGAAGGTTTATATCTACCAGCTGTGGAGACGGTTCTTCTTCACCAAGAAAATTTTCTTCACTGCAGTCTGTATCATAATCTGAATCTGAACTGTGGAGTTCAAACTCATTTCTGAATTGCATGAAGTCTTCTATTTGTTTATCTCCATCAAATACCTGCCAATATTTCTTGTTATCCGGAATAGCTGGCCTGAATTTTATCTGAGACGTGTCATCATACAGTATTGGACAGGTTCTAGCAGCAAAGGCTAAATTGTGGGCTGCAATGTTTCTTTTTCTTGGGACAAAAGTCAGTGTGGACTCCTCAAATGTTTTCAAAAGATCTATGACATCATTCCTGTAGGCCCTAAGTCTGGGGTGATTAGCATTATACTCCCCATTAACTTGCCTAATGATTAATTCAGAATCCCCATATACATTGATTCTCTTGGCACCTAACTTTTTCAAAAGATGCAAGCCTAAGAGAAGGGATTCATATTCTGCTATGTTGTTGGAACACTGAAAGTTTAATTTGCATGAGATACATTCTGTATGATTATTTTCGGTGTTAGTGATCCAGACACCTGCACCTGCATTTGTTTTGGTGCATGACCCATCGAAAAACATAGTCTAGAGAGGTTGATTTTCAGTTTGATGGACGGACTTTGTATCATTTGGTTCCTCAAGTTGTTCATCGGGTTGAGGACTGTATCCCTGACTGTCAAGACCTAAGTTCAAAGGACGGATGATTTGCAGTTCAAGATCTGTGTTAAATTCGCTAGGATCTTCGGACACAGTAAACTGTCTTGGCACTTCGGCATCGTTTTCCTCCTCTTTTATTCCAGCCATGGATTCTTTCAAAACAGATTGTTCAGTGAGTGTTTCATTATTGAACATGATAAAAGAATCAAGGCTCGTGTTTATAGCATAGAGAGGGGAGTTTTGGGGCCGCTCCTGGCTTGTTACTGTGTATTGCATGTGAGATTCCCTATAAAGCCTCCTAGTTTGATTGAAGACAGGGATGGTTGCATAGGCCATGTCCATTTGCATAGTCCCCTGTAACTTAGCCCCCCAAGATCTTGATAAAAGCATTCCATACTTTGGGGGAACATCAGCCACAACAACATCCATGACTAAGCATTTGGCTGGAATTTGGGCTAGATTAACACAGAGATCTTTAATCAATCCTAGACACTTAACTCTACTCGAGTCAAAGGAGTACAAGTCTTTGTAGGGTCTGGTAATTTCAAGACCCGGGCTTTCCATTACAGCTTTTGGCATTAAATTATGGGAAGCGCCTGAGTCATGCATAGCATTATGGAGAATTTTGTCATGAATGTTTAGGCTTACATAAAAGGGAGGGACAGGACCCTCTTGGAACTTGCCTTCAATCTTTGGACCAAAAATAAGCTCTGGTTGGTCATCATTAAGATTGAGAGTATCTTCATTATCTTCTAAGTTTAAAGCCTTCAAAATTTTGGACCTATATACATGTTGGGCAGCTAACTCAGTCAAAGGAACAGAGATTTTGATCTTTGATATTTCCTGTTCTAGGCTGAAAAGGTTTTGATTCTTCATAGAATTGACTTCAGCCTTGTTTGCTGCCGCTTTATCAGCAATGACAGTTTGCTGATTCGGTTTATCTACAGTTGAAACAGTTGCTTGTCCAGGAGTACTAACCGAGGTGCTAGTACTACTAATGTTTGCACTCTGTTTTTCGATATTTTGAGTGTCTTTCTCTTTACCATTACCAGAATTAACAACCACTGTTTTGTCCTTTTGTTTGATTGTTTTAGACTTGGTTGCAGTGCTGCTTTGAGAAGGTCTGTCAGAGGTTTTATTGTTGGGGGTTTGTTGATTAGATCTACTTCTAAGTTCATATTCCCTTAAAGGTTGTATGACAGCGTCTTCCATGTTTTGATAGTAATTCTCATTATCATCTCTTCTATCATCATAAGGTGTATAAAGACCTTGTTTTTCATCATAATGAACCTCGAAATAATCATCATCTACCCCAAATAAGTTTATATCATCTTCCTCTGTTATTTGATCTGTTTGTTCAACCTCACTTAAAAAGTTTTGATGAAAGGGAGGGATCATCTGCTGATCATCTTCCCTGGGTCTGTTTGGAGGTTGATTTCTTCTAATATTCTAATTCTGGTTTTGGTTCCTGTTTTGAGGAGCGTTCTGATTTAGACTTGCTTGTGCTCTCTCTAGAATGCTCATTTTCTTCATCATTTCTTCCATCATTCTTTCCATCTTTGAGCTTGAAGTGGAAGGGGTGGTTTCCTCTCTAAAAGAAACTCTCTTTTCAGCTTTCATCCTCGCTCTCTTCTCCATGAGGTTGACTTCCACAGAAAGGGCCCCTCTTTGCATATCTTCAAGGGTTGCAAAAACTCTTTCTCTAAGTGAATATGTCATGTCTGGATCAAACCCCTCAGGAAATTTTTTTAAGGCTGATCCCTGAGGAGGTTTCAGTTCAGGGGAAAGTGCATTATACACACTGTTGAATCTAGTACAATAAGCTTGTACACTTTCCCCAGGGTTCCTATGGAGATTGTTATAGTCGGAAAGGACTTGGAGAGGGTTTTTCCTAACTTCCCATTTGTTTAAGAATGTTTGATGGAAGGCTTGGAGATCGTTAATACTATGGGGGGTTAAACCTTTAAACCATTTTCTCACTTCTCCCCCCAAACATTGAGCAAAAAATATGATTTTGACAGATTCATTATCGATTTCATTTCTGTCAAAGTAGTCATTCATCTTGTCCACATGTTGAGATGTTGTTATGGTATTACTAGCATCATATAACGGAATTTTGGACTGATAATCTTGTGGAAGATTGACTAATGGTACAGGAAGGACTAAGGGAGCATACCATGCTGCCATGATATGTGGTGGGGGTGGATTTACAAGAGGAGGTGTGGGTTGAAGTGGAGTGGTTTGAACAGTGGATGAAAGATGAACAGAAGTGGATGGAACAGCAGTAGATCTCTGAGTTGATCTCGGATGAGAGACACCTAGATTATGTAAGAAATGTAAATCAGGAGGTGTTGATTCTCTATTCCCAAGGGTTTCACTTGTTTCGGGAGATGAAAGTGAAGGCTCAGAATCTAACTGATCTAAATCACCAAATGACCTAGTTCTGAATGGGTTCAATAAGTCAATTTGTGATTCATGAAGAGCTGAAAGGTTTTCAGGGACTGAATTAGCTCTTAGGGGTGGTCTGAAAATAGTTGAAGATTGTATCTTAGGAGACTTCCTAAGAATTCTTTCTGGGTTATCAACTATTTCAGGAGGATCTGGGTCAGGATGGGCTCTAGTGTGAATCTTTTTAGGAGCCACAATGTTTGTATGTTTAGACCCAACTAAACAAGAAAAGTTCAACTAGATATGACAATATTTAAGAGGTTAACCAATCTGTTTTACGATTTTCAGATCCTACAGCCCTCTAACTGAGTTTGAATGATTTTATAATGATAAGGGTTCTTCCCAGTGGAGTATTAAGGTCTGTTCAGGATGGTGGAGTCGCCAGGTGGAAGGTTCAGAGTGTTTTCAAAGGAGTACACTGTCCACCACAGTGTTTGTGAAACATTCCTTTTCAAGGATATCTCAAAACACAACAAACTCTAACCAGAGATTGACTGGGAGGGCATTCACCAGATATGTCACCTCTAAAAGAGGATGAGATCCGGAGGCTACCTGGCCCTTTCCAGACTCTGTCTAAGAGTATAGGGTAAAACACATCAAAGATATAAACAAGGTATCAAAAACTAGTGTTTTACTACCAATCTGAAATGTTTTTGGTATTTTCTGAACTGTTTTTATTTGTGGTTTTAAAAGAATGTCCTAACTTTGCCTCAAAACTTAGCTACGGTTATGAAACAAAGACAGTCTATCCTTATGGCTAAGCCAGCTGATTTTCCAAGGTTAGATAAAAACTTAAAAGAATCCTAGGGTTGACCTAGTTTGTCACTGATTCAACCAAGTTTTATCTTAATTACCATTTATTGGTAGTGCTTGAAAAGGCTGCTTTTTACTCTCAACGTCTTATGAGGTTTCTGGGTAGGAGTCCCCAGTGGAGTCGCCAGAAATGTTAGGTTCTGGTGGCTCAAGCTGGTTAATAAGGCCATTGCTCTATGAACCAAATCTCTGATGTTGTATGATTATCTTTAAATGAAAGTGATTCAGGGTTCGAATCCCCAGCGGAGTCCCCAGAAATGTTAGGTCTCTGTAACAAGCAAGATTGGCAAAGTCCGATCATAGAGTTAACATCATTTCAACCAACTTTGGGATTCTAGGATCTAGCCCTCCTGAATCCGGAGAGGGATCTCTCCAATATGTACAAAGATGGATATTGTCTTTGAAGTTTAGGGTGATGATATTAGGCTAGTTATGAAGGCCAAGGGGTTTTTTTTGGTTTTCTCAGATGGTTGAACATAATTGCTGTCTGAGGCGGAAAGATCTATATGCAAATAGGTTCAAAGGTGAGAAGTTGCAAGCAAAAGAGTAAGCTTTGATCACGAAGAAAGATCATGGCAAGTTTTCAATCCATTGGGCTATGGAGTCATAAGAGGATTTAATTGAAACATTCAGGTTCAAGAGTGATCTATGGGGCAAGTCATCTATTATGCCTAAGGATCTCTTTAAGGCTTGATTTATGGAATGGAGTGGTACAAAAAGAAAGGGAAATAACAGATGCAGAAACAAAGAGCAGCCTAGGATCTGGTAAGTACTTTGAAACTATCCAGCCTTTGACCAAGCACTTGAGAAAAACATAGAAGCTAACTAGGATCTGGTAAGTACTTTGAAACTATCTAGCCTTTGATACACTTCTAATAGAATACAAATAAAAATGAAGGGAAACTTGAAGGCAACCTTTGGAGTAGAAACTAGTGGGCTGGGCTCACCCTAATCCTCTCCTAGCTCTCCTTTACTTAGTTACTTCCAAGACAATCACAAAGATGACACAGAATGGTCTAAGATCTGATAAGTACTTCGAAACTAGTCAGCTTTTAACACATCCTAAGGGAAACAATCAAATAGTTGAGCAAACAAGAAAGGGACTCAGGGCTAACCTTTGATTTCCTCAATTCATTCCTTACACAACATATATTGAAAGTAACATTTAAAAATAACATTCAGCAGTGACGAAAAGATGAGGGAACGCCAGCATCTCTGTACTTAGACTAAATTAAATCATTTCTAAATAACACAATTAGAAGAAAACATTGGGATAAATATTTCTCAGCCAGAGAAGGTTACCGATATATAGTAGGTCCTAACACTGTTTAAACTGTTCTTTACAGTGGAGAATGAAACAAATTGAAAACAGAAAGGAAAATACAAGTTCACAGTGAGAATAACATCACCATCAGCATAGACCAGGATCCCATAAATTAGCTTGTATTGATGCTTCAAACCAGTTACAATCTTCAGATCCAGTGTTTTAATCCATCTCTCTTCACAACCTAACCTATCTGTTACCAGCACAGCTCCAAGAGCCTATGAAACCACTATTTACAGTCAAGAGTTTTCCGGCTCAATTACATTACAATGCTTCAGCAATAACATTGACAACCAACTAATCCAACCCCTCACTCATCTTCTTCTGGAGTATTTATAGAAGGATGAGGAGGTGAGATCTAAAAAATATCTCAAATACAATTAATGCAGAATTAATGTCTTCCTGGCCCTTGGAGGCTCGATGAAGAAATTATACAGGTGTTCCACTGCATTAATGTGTTTATACTTAAGAAGTAAGCTCGGAAGGAGCTTTTGTTGACCTTTGAGGCTCTGCGTACTATTAGGGTTACTCTGCAAACATTCTGTCATTCAATTTGGGGCAGAAATAACTTCTTTGGTTGTTCCGAGGCATAATATCTGATCTTGTTCAATAAATTCAGCCTCTGACTGAGCATTTTGAGGCAATAGGTGGCACTGCGGTGGTTGAGGAATCAATTTGCCTCAAATTATGATGGTGGAGGCAATGTGTCTGATGAACACTTTTAGGTTTTCCTTTAATCTGTGTTCTGAGTCGAGGATTAGGCTTTTGATAACCGTCTTAGCCGTAATACCCGTCAATCTGTCCACTAATCTGCTGCTCTGGTTCACTGGGGTCTTCAATATCCGATACTCTTTCTCTGCGTTGATTTTGACGGCATTCTTCAGGCTTTACAGGGATGCGCGGCAACCAAGGCTCATGAAACCTCGTTGATAACATTGTTCTTCACCCTGCGGTCGATCTTATGGATGATTCGAAAGAACGGGAGTCGTCACCCTCGTCTTTCAGATTTTCTTAAAACACGGCGAAAGAACCTTAAAACCTGCAAAATACAAACAAAATGAGAAAATCCTGCGTTATATGGAGAATCTGCATTGGAGGGCGTGCAGGAAAATGGAGCAATCGGAGCCGTTGATCGTATTGCGATCAACGGTCGGGGGGGTTCTGAAAAGTCAGCGGAGAAAAAAGGGGACTGTACGATGGAATCAGGTGGTTGCATGAGAACCGTCGATCTACAAATATCGACGGCGGAGATCGTCTTTCGAACGCGCCAGAGGAATTTTAAAAGGCGGGCAAGTCCGTTAAAGGCCGGGCAGAAAAGGCGAACATCAACCGTCGGATGGGAGGGCCCAAATCCGACGGCGGAGGTGAATCCCGTTGTGGGGCTATAGTCCGAAGGATAATGCGTGGGCAATGTGATAGCACGGCGGTTTTGGAAACGGGGCGGAGGACACGTGTCGGCCAGCGTGTGGAATCGCTGGCCGACAGGAGAAAACCAGTTTTGCCCGGGGAGCGGTGCGGGATAAAACCATGGTTTTTGGAAAAGGGCGCAGGGGAGAGGGGGTCCACCAGGTGGGGCTTGCTCCGCTCCGTCGGATCTGGGGAGCAGATCGACGGCTGGGAAGGATTTGGGGTAATAAAACACGTGGTTTAATATTTTACGCCAAAACCTTATAAAAGATGGGTTTTTGAATGTTTCAAAGGAAAAGAGCGGAGTGAAACTATGTTTTGGTTTAGCGCCTCAGGACTTGAACGGTCAGTCGTGGCACTCGGGCATGTGGAGGAAGAAAAGGCAGGGGGCTTAGCCTGAGGGGCCTAAGCCTAACGCATAGAAACATGTGTTTTCTATGGTTTTTTCCAAATAATTTCAAAAGGAAATATAATTCCGATAAGGTTAAAAAAGGGGTTTTCAACCTTGGGGAAAAAGATTAATGGAGGGATAAGGAATAACACATGGTTTGGTGGGGTTTTTATGAGAATAAAGGAAATTGGAGAATGGAGGTAAGATGGAAGCAAGGGAGGGTAAGGGAAAAAGGGATGCAGCAGTATCTGACTTGGATTTTTATGGAATATCAGAGGCTGGAAGAAGAAAATGTATGAAGAACCAATCAGCAGTTTATGATTTTACCAACATACTTCAAACACCAACAACTTCTGGACTGAATTTGTTTCTTGAAGGCTGCACAGAATATTTAGCCACCAGCTGATAGAATGGAAAAATATAGGGGGCTAACATTGACTATGGTAAAAATATGTAAAGGAAAAGAAGGTTCTTGAGTTTTATGGAGAAAGAGTTGGAATTCGATGCATCACTTCATGACTTGAATTCAATCATGGAATAAAGTGGGTCAAAATTAACTATCATTGATAATATTTTGGGTGGTGGCCATACCTGAGACATGTCCCATGAATGTCATGCTATGACAATCATTGAGGAATTGTTCAGATTTTTCTAAAGTGAGGCATTGGTTCAGGATGGTGTTTACTCCCTGCCAATATAAACATATGAGAGGTACTATGGGTTTTAGTGATGAATTGATAAAAAATAAGCATATGAGAGGTGAGGGCCAAAATTTTGAGTATGAACATAGAAAATAATATCACCTTACCTTGGCCAAGAGTGTAGTAGATCTGACCTGTTGTAGCTCCTAGAGACAGCTAGTATCGGAAGAATGACAGAAGAGATAGAAAATGAAACAAAGTATCATGCCTGAGCCATATTTAAAGCGTTATAGATGAGTAAATGTGAGTATCTGATATGATAAATTCACATTTAAGCATGGGAGAACTCGCATTCCAGAGCATTAGATACAAGAAATGTGGAGAGATACGAAAGGAACATTTGTATTAAAAAACATGGAGAAGACTTACAAACTGTGAATCATCTAGAGCGGAATCCCCAATTCCAACAAACTTCTTGTTACTGAATCCCTATAGGAACTTCAAAAATTCACTATCAAAGTTCATATAACATACATACAGAGTACTTGAGCTAGTGAGTCCTTTGGAAAATCTGGAACCCTTTTTCAGTGTTTTCTTCCTATTTTTATAACCTATGATTCCTATGCACGAGAAGATATTTTTGGGAAAATATCTTCCCCAAGTGCTTGCATGCTATTTCAGGTCTAAATCAAAAATAGAAAATATGATGAGGTAGAACTGCCTCTCATCATATTACAACGCAAGCCTAAAGCCGTTTCTAACTGAAATGTAGACAATTTACTAATCTGAAAGTAAAAACTGCAGGAGTGAAATAAGGATTTCACCTGAAATGAAAAAGTGAAAAGAACATAAGGTAAAAGGCCACGTGGGCCCAGTCATGAATGATCATTACTACTTGATGAGGTGGAGCCCCTACTGCTGCTCACGAAGGCAATACCGTTAGTCATGGGAATGATTGGCCTTCTCCGTTGGAGAATGCGGTAATGCTAGTAGTGGAAGAGCTGGCCTTCTGTGATGGAGGGTCTTATAGAATGGCAAATGGTCATGATCCATCGACTGAGACATGAAAATGAACCTTTTCATCTTTTTTCTCTACTTCTTGGGCATGGAGGATCATCATCCTCGGCCTCGAGCCACTGTTATTGGCTATGAGACGACCTGTGTACTTAAATGCCATGAAAACCTACACAGACAGCAAACCAATTAAATAAATCCTGCATTGAGGGGTAGACTGCTTCAGATGGCTCAGTTAGGGGTTATGGAGTGATGCAGAGGAAGTGTGAATGTAGCGATGGAAGGTAAAACCAGGGTGGAGGTGAAAACACGATTTTGCAGGCTGAGTGCCTCCGCATTAAATATGGACTGTTGGATGGAGATCTTCCGCAGTCAAATGAGTCAACCGTAGGGGCACTGGGGAGTACGGGCCACTTTGGTCGGTTGCCCTTGCAGTGATCCTGCACTATAGATTCGGGTTAATCGAACGGTGGAGAACGCATCACGGAATCACAAAAAGGCATGAATGGTACGAGGGGAGGGGTGAAAGGCAAATGTGCGATGAAGCGAGGGCCGTTAGATCTTGAGGATCAACGATGGAGATACGTCGAGGAGAAAGAACGAGCGATGTAAAGAAAGGTGGGACCCGGAAGATGACGTCATCAATTTTGTCGGGTAGAGAAAATCTATTGGGCGAAGTTGAAAAGAGGGGATCAATCGGAGTCGTTGGATCATGAGGATCAACGGTCGGGATCTGGTGATGAAGGGGAATGGAAAGGGTAGGGTTGAAAATGTGGGAGTAATATGGGCCATTGGATCTGGAGAGATGGATGGCTGCGATTAAATCAGGGCTTTGCATATCGGAGATCCAGACAGACGGGAGGAGGAAACGCAGAGGGAGCGATTGTGATATGCTAATGGAGCGAGAGCCATTGGATTAGGGATGCAATAAACGATGGATATTATCTCAAAATATTGGCATATCGACTGCGATGTGCGATGTGTGATGGAGTGAGGTGAAACACGATGAGAAATGACTGTTGCATCTGGGAGAGATCAATGGCTAGGATTCCATCAACGGGGGATGATCATCGGTGGAGAAGGGAAGTCGAAAGGGAAAGGGCGAACCCCAATGTAATGCGCTGATGCGATGGAGTGATGCAATGGCTGTTGGATCTTGGGGAATGGACGATCCAGGTCTTATCGGAGGATTGGCCATCGGTTAAACATAAAACTTGGAAGTGGAAACTTGGAAAGAGCGACGTGCGATCGTCGATGGTCTTAGTGCTCAGTCACGGGGCCTAGTCTCATGGTGGAAAAGGGGCTCGGGCTTAAGAAAAAGGGGCTTAGAGGCCTGATATGTAAAAATGAGCACTTTTAGAGCAAAAAGGTGGATTTTTAGCCTTTTCAAGAGTTCTGATAGGTGAAAGATGGGCTTTGATAGTCGATGCAGTCCCTGTTGTATTTTCTTTACAGAATAAAAGCTCCTTATCATTAGACATCCCAGCTCGTTGATGGATGTCATAACAACATTGGCTCCACTTGGGGATGACCCGTTTGTCCTCGAACACGTCAAGAAATCCATAGACCATCTATTAGCCTCTTTCTTATGAACATAGTCCCTTGATGCCTTCTCTTCTTTCTTCATGATAAATCAAAATAGAAAACACCATAATAAAAGCAACTGAATAATGTACAATATCATACAGCAGACCTTTTGGCCTTAATAAATACTGGAAAAAGGGTTTTAATAATTTCCCATTCACAGGGGCTTCGAGAAGATCACCCTGCAAAATTTCCAGTCTAAAAGTATTGTTTCCCCTAACTTCTACAATTTTGAAAGGTCTGAACCATAGATGATCAAAATTTCCATGCTTTCCTTTCTTAGCCCTTCTTATGTCCCATCTTAGCACCATATCTCCAACCTACATCTCTTTATCTTTAGCATGTTGATCGAACAGGTCTTTCATTTTCTCTTGGTACTCAGTCAACCTCTGATTTACTTGACTTCGGGTCTCTTCCAGCTCTACTAACTGATTTATTCTTCTGGTAAGATCATTTGGTTCCTCTTGACAATCCTGCATGAACCTAGCCACAGGTAAGGCCAATTGTATCGAGAAAACTACTGCTCTACCATAGACCAATTCATATGGGGATTTTTCTGTAGACCTTTTACTAGTGATTCTGTTTGCCCATAGCACGAACTTGAGCTGTGAATCCCAGTTCTTCTGGTTTTCATTTATGGCCTTTTTCAATGCCCTTACCAATTTCTTGTTTGAAGATTCTGCCAATCCATTTCCCTATGGATAGTATGAAGTAGAGTGTCCTAATACAATATTATATTGTTGGAAAAAATTTATAAATTTGACAGACTTAAAAGCTTGAGCATTATCTGTGACAATTTTAGCAGGGCAGCCAAACCTTGAGATGATGTTATCTTCCAGAAACTTGATCATCACTATTTCTATAGCATTCCTTGTTGGCACGACCTCTACGCATTTGTTGAAGTAACTGGTGGCTGTTAGTATCCACTTGTGTTGCTTGCTTGAGGCAGGATGAATTTCGCCGATGAAATCGATTCCCCACTATTGGAAAGGTTCTTCTATGTGAACCGGGATCATAGGCAAAGGTACAAACTTCTGCCTTTCAACAAATTTCTGACATTTTTCACAGGCCCTTACCCGAGCATACACATCTCCGAAAATTTTGGGCCAGAAAAAACTTGCTTTTAGAATCTTGTGTGTCATGGCCCTCCAACTATAGTGGCCACCAAAGATGCCCTCGTGGAATTCTGCCATTACTTCTTTTACTTCATTTTCCATGAGACATAAAATTAGTATGCTTGATGGGTCTCTCCAGTACAAACGACCATTTGCTACAATGAATTTCTGAGATTTTAGCCTCAGCATTGTATACTTTTTCTTGTCACAGCTTGGAGGACATCTAAGAGTTAAGAGGTATTCAAAAATTTCTTTGTACCATGCGCTGAGAAGGTACTTCATATAGGTCTTTTGTGTAGCAATTTCTATCCCACGCTGCTCATCTACTCTTCCAGGCTCTTCATTGGCCACCATAGGCAAATTTATCCCTAAAGCCTGACAGTTTGATTCGAAAAGGATCTTGGCTAATCCCTGTCCCTTTATTAGCTTAGTGGGGCGTATTTCCAGCTCATACTCTTGTATCTTGGCTATCCATTTGCCTCTCTTTCCTTCACTATCTCCCTGAACCAAGATGTCTTTCACAGCCGCTGTGGGTATGAATGCAGTTATAGCTAATTGCAGTACATGCATCTGAAAAGCCTTAAGGGATTTGACCAAGGCATAAGCTTGCTTCTCTAGGATGTTATATTTTAGCTCAACATCACGAAGCACTTGGCTAAAAAAGGCAATAGGTTGTTCATGACCTTCCTCATTTTTCTGCAATAATACAACTGCGATGATGTGGGGATATGCGAACGAAAATATCATGAAGGGTTTTGCATAATCAGGTCCTGCTAATACTGGGGCTTCTACAAAAGCATTTTTTATGTCGTTAAAAGCTTCCCGTGACTCAGTAGTCCATTTTACTTCATTTTCCTTCTTCATCATCTCAGTTATGTACCAGACTATCTCTGCATAGTTCGGTATGAATCTTCTCAAGAAGTTGATATGTCAAAGAAAAACTTGGACCTATTTCTTGTTTCTGGGCAAGGATATACCATTTATGACTTCAACCCTTTTTAGGTCAATTTTTACCCATACCTTTGTTACAATATGCCCTAGAAGTTTATCCTCTTCTAAAGAAAACAAAGAATTTTGGGGGTTTAAATACAATCCATACCTGCGGCACTTGTCAAAGGTTCTGCGCAAATGCTCTGTATGTTTAGCATCATCCTTTGAGAAAACTATGATATTGTCTAGGTACACCACCATGAATTTGTCTTGTTCCCCCACAAAAGCAATGTCCATGGCCCTTTGGAATGTAGCTCCCACATTGATCAATCCAAACGACATTCGAGCATACATAAATTTTCCCCAAGGAGTATTGAATGCAGTTTTCTTTTGGTCCTCCGGAAGCACTGCTACTTGATTATACCCAGAAAATCCATCCATCATAGACATTCGTGAAGATCCTACCACCTTTTGCAATATATGGTCCATCTTGGGCAACGGATAATTGTCTTTCAAAGATGCTCTGTTCAAGTTCTGAAACTCAACACACAATCTTATTTCCCCATTCTTCTTTCGGACTGGGACCAAGTTGGCCACCCATTCAGAATATCTTAATGGAACAATAATCTTAGCCTTCAATAGTTTCTTGATTTCCTTTTCTATGGAAGGAAGGAATAAAGGATTAATCTGTCTTAATTTCTATTTGTGTGGCTTAGCATCTCCTTTTAATGGAATCTTGTGCTGCATAATGCTAATATCAAAGGTCTTGAAATCCTAATAGGACCAAGAAAAGACGTCTTTATATGTCTAAAATAGCTTTCGATATTTCTCTTTGTATTCTTCAGGTACCTTATTAGAAAATTTCACCAGCTTGGGATCAACGTTCGTGCCAAGGTTAAGGTCATCTACCCAATTTTCTTCAACAATCTTGTTTGGCCTAATGGGGAAATCATTCTTATCGAACAACCTCTCCAGGGGGACCATTCCTCTGGGTATTACATTCCCTTTGAGTTGCAACACCTTGTGCCCAGCCATGGTATCCTGCCATTTATTCTGAGTAAGGTCCTCAGTCTCCTCCTTACCAACATCTATGTCCATATTGGAGAATTTCCCAACAGTCTCCATGAATCTTTTCACTTCCTCTTCGTCTTCAAACACTTGCAAGTGTTTGACATTGTCAGGGTTGGAAGGATGGTAGCGAACCTCTATCCCATACCTCAGGAGGGGGTTCTGAGGTGGTCGAAAAGTGCTTGCAGCTACTGCGAGAGAGTTTTCCATTTTGTTTTGGTCTCTTGGAATGAATTGAATATTGAATGATAAAAAGAAATTCTCTACCAAGTCCCATACCTCATTTTTGTAAGCCCTCAATCATGGGTGCTTAGCTTGACATTTATTTCTTACTTGTCTCACCACCAGTTCTGAATCTCCCAAAACCTTCAAGCCCTGAATATTCATATTCTTTGTTGTTTGTAGACCTAGGAGCAAGGCTTCGTATTCGGCCACTTTGTTCATGGCTTCATATTCCAATTTGAAAGATAATGGGATGAGTTGTCCAGTAGGGGAGATAAGGAGAATCCTAGCTCCATTCCCTTCCTTTGAGTTGGCTCCGTCAAAGCGCAAGATCCAAATCCCACCTTCTTCATTACTTGAAGGATGCTCGATCTTTACTTGATAGAAAGATGGCTCTTGCAAGTAATCTTTGTCTTCCTCAAGAATTAGACAAGAAAACTCACCCTCTTTGTTGTACACTGGTGAATTTACTAAATTATCAGCTTTAGTGACCATCTTCACAAACCTTGTTTCCTGGTATAATCTCCTCTCTTGGCCTCCAAACACAAGGATGGTCGCATAGGTTAATTCCAGCTTGATAGATCCTCTGATTTTTGTACCCCATGATCTTGATAATAGCATCCCAAACCGAGCTGGGATGTTGGCCACTACTATGTCCATTACCACACTCTTAGCTGGGATTTGGGCTATATTTTCCACCAAATCCTTGATCATACCCAAACATTTGACTCTTTTAGAATCAAAAGAGTAGAGATCTTTGTATGGCCGAGTGATCTGCAGCCCTAATTTCTCCATCACTGACAGAGGTAACAGGTTATGGGACGCCCCGGAATCCAGCATACAATTTTGCAACAGAAAATCATGAATTACTAAAGAGACATAGAAAGGAGGAGTTGAGCATCTAACTCTTCAACATGAGGACCGAACATGACCATAGGCCTTTCTTCCTGGAGGTTTAAACTATCTGGGATTGGGGCTGCTCCTTGAGGAAGCATGAAAGAAGACACCTGAGACTGGTAGGCTGGCTATTTCAGTAGTTCAGTCAAAGGGATGGGAAATTTTACTTTTTCCAACTCTTTCTGAAGGCTAAACATAGGAGGAGGCTTCTCTACAAGACTTTCCTTTGGCTCTTTACTCTCGGTTGGAGGTTTTTCTTCCTTTGGGATAGGTTTAACTTTTGCAATTGAGTTGGGGATGATATTAGAAGAAGATGGAATAGAGACATTAGGATGCAAAGGTTCGGTCACAGGTTTCTTACCTTTATCTCTGACTTTCTGAACAACTGTCTCCTTCAGAGGCATCTCTTCTTCTTGTTCTTGTGTGTGGGTTCTCTTTCTAGAGGACCTGAGATCATATTTTCTATGAAACTGTGCTTGCATGAAGTATACAAATTGTTCCCAGTAATCATCAATCTCTGGATATTTAGCAGCACTTATTTTTTCTTATTCTTCTTACAAGTAAAGCTCCACTCCTTCACCTTCTTGCAAAGAAGACTCAAATTCATCGTCGTATGAGTAAGCAAGATATTTATCATATTGCCCATCGGGAATGTCTTCGGTAGGTCCATCCATCTACCCTTCTAGATACAACGGAGGTTGTATGTGGTCTTTCTTCTCCTTCTGATCTCTTTGTAATATTTGTAAAGGAGGCTTTCTGTATTGGGGGTTATAACCCCTATTTGGAGTAGCTTTGTTGATCAACGGTTGTCATTGATGTCAACCCAAGCAGCACCAGGGGCTAACCCAATATTTAATGGGAAGTTTGACCTACCAAATTAATATATTCTGGGTCAATAATGATTTTTATTATTTCTACTTGTCGATATGTTTTCGTTGATATATGGCACGCCATGTAATTCTTCATGGTTTGAGAGATATTCATGTTTGAAGTTTGTACCCTAGTTAATGGGCTAGAACCCCATGGGGTTGGGGCATGGGTCATTGAAAAGTCATAATTAATATTTTTTAAGCTCCTAAGATCCCTCCCACGTTCACTTGTTGAAGCCCCTCTCAACTTAAGCATTCATATATATTGTGATCTTCATTTCCTCCTTAGGTAAGGGATTCAACCATCTGAAATAGGTCATCGTGGAATTTTCACTCTAAATTTTTTTCTACGAAGGCTCAGAAGCTGAAATTTTTATGAGGTGAAGCTGAAATCCGAAGGAGGCTGCAGTAAAAATTTTAGATCAATTTTCACATTATTTTTGGAGATATGATCTGTGGAAATAAGGGTTTTTGCAGGCTCTTGAATTTCATCTGAAAGAAGTGACCTTGGTAAAATCATCATAACTCTATTTCTGAGTATCGGATTAGAATTCCATATAAAGTGGCAGATAGTGCACATTATTTTTTTCTCTTGCTATCAATTTAAAAAAAAAATGAAGAAACAGTGACACGTGGCACGCTGTACAAGTGCGCTCTACTGAAATAGTCCATAATTAGGGCATTGTGAGAGATTGGGTATAACTCTCTCTTCAAGAATCCAAATTGGGTCAGACCTATGGCATTGGAAATATGACTCAAATGACTACTACAGGACCGAAAATAAGATATTGAGGATCTTAAATTATAGAGATACACCAGATTCAATATCGAGCTCCTAGAAGGCAAGAAAAAGCGAGATGATGTGTTGTCAAGGGTTGCAAAGGACCAGACTTTCTACGGTAGAAAAGAAAAGCAAGGTGTAGCAGAGGGTAGCATGACAAGAGCAGCAACCAAGGTGTATAACAGCAACAATAATTTCATCATATGAAGTCTTCAAGTGGGCAACACTGCATACAATCATTGTAAAGGTATCATTATACTTAGTCATTGTAAATACATTATTGTACAAATTGTACTAGTGTCTATCTGCCAAGGGTTGAGGAGGCAATATTGGGAGGTCTAGGATCATCATTAGGTGTTTGTGTAAAAGTTGGGGTTATGGTCTGGTATATCTTCTTCTTCTACATCATTCTATATCATTGTAAAGTGGACCATTTTCCCTGGTACGGGAGTCCATTCTTCTTTTATTCTTCTATAGGGTGGTAGGGTGGTGCTAGAGTGAGTTGTAGCTCATTGGGTGTTGGGGCATCCATTCAGTGACTACTGAAGAATATCGGGCGTTGGATCATCCATCCATTGGGAGCTGGATAAGAATGCTTTTCTATATTCTAGGAAGTTGGAGCTTTATTTTTAATTGGAGTTGAAAAGAATTATTAGAAAAGAATTAGGAGGTTTTTGTCCCAGAGTGGGTTTCCACCTTAAAAAATGTGTGCATTTGTGTTCCTCTTGTTTGATGCTATCATTGTACAAACACTAATAATAATTGAAGATTAACTAATGCTCTAATTGAAAGAAATACTGATTCACCCCCCCTCTCAGTATTTCCAACAAGCTTGAGGTGGCCTGGAGGAGGAACTCTTTGCTTCAAGCTCAAGCTTCACCAACTTGCTCGAAAATTTCTTGATCATTTTAATCATCTCCTCGATTTTGTAATCTGCTACCTCTCTATCTTGACTTGAGGTAGATGCTTCTTCTTTCCCTCTAAGTCTGGCATCATGGTCTGAATTTACTTGTAGAAGCAAAGTTGGCTTGTACTTCCAATGCATTAGTCTGGGCTTCATCCAGTGTAGCAGACTTCCTTTCTCGTAAAGAGAATCCGAATTCTGACTCAAAGGCTGCTACAAACACCACTTTAGTAGTTGTCTGGTGAGGCTTCATTTCAGTTGGGAGACTTGTATATAATTTATTAAATCTCTTGATAAATTCGGACACATCTTCATTATATCTCTTTATAAGTGCGTTGAATTCTGTAAGATAGTATCCGTGGTCCTTCTTCTCTCCCCACTTCTTGGTGAAGGAATTTTCCATCTCCTCCCAGTTATTAATGCGGTCTCCCAAGGTCTTGAACCATTTTCTAGCCTCTCCATCTAGATGCTGGAAAAAAAATCTCAAAACACATCCATATGCTCAACATTCAAATTTTCTGTGAAGGTGTAGAAAACTTCCAGGTGTTTCTGAGCTTCAGTATCATTTTCTCCATTGAAATGAGGTAGGATCTTTAAGTAATCCTGAGGCATGTCGTTCAAGATCTGAGGCAATGCCAAAGGAGCATATTTGTTTAGTAGGAAGCTAGGAACAATCATCAGAGGTTGTGGAGGTGGCGGGAGAGTTTGATGTGTAATAGGAGGTGGTGGAAGAGAAGTATGTATGACAATGGGGATATACTGAACAACAACTTGAAGGGTTGATTGAATTGTTGGAATATGAGAAGTGGAAAAATTTGTGACTTATTTAACTTCTTCAGCTTTGGGAGTGGGATGCAAAAAGAAACTTGTGGTATCTACAGATTCAGCCTCATCTTTGACTTCAATATTTTCTAGGGAGGGGCTATCTGAAGTGTAATCAAGGGTTATTGCAATAGAATCAGGACCTTGATCTTGAGCTAATTGAGAGGAGGATGGAGAGTCTTCCAGGGAGAATCTAGGAATATTTGTATAAGCTAATTGTATTTATCTCCAACTTCTCTTGTGTAAAATCTTCTTTGGATCAGACACTGAAGGTGTTCTCAACTAGGATGTATCTGATCTCAGGTGTGGCTTTCGGGAAGCTAGGACTGCAAATAGATTTATCAGTGAATGACAGTGGAGTCGCCAAGGTGAGGGATCTACAACTCCCAACCCTTCCTGCTCACCTATTCTAAAGGGTGGATGAGTATTTGTCGAGGCCCAGGGATTTAGTTCTTTAAATTATTTCCCTGGCAATAGCGCCAGAAAGATGTTGTAGCTCCTAGAGATAGCCTTGAGTTGTATAAATACCAGTTCCTAGGACATCTTAAATGCAAGGATCATATGACTCAACTTACTACAGTTGACAATGTTAGGCTCTCATGTTCTTATCACTCGGATGAATGGTTTTAATAAAGGTGGAACCAAGACCCCAAAGTTAAACACAACAGCTAGGAAAACTGCAAAAAATGAGTACAAACTGCAATAAGTAAATGCATCAAAAGCTTTAAAACAGAATGCTATAAAAAGGGGTCGACTTCTAAAATGAACACACAACTATCAAGTTATATGTGAGCAATGACTATGGCAGAAGATGGAGTAAGATGTTAACTATAACCAAGCTTATCCAAGGATAAGAATCCATATATACTGGGCTTCTTCAAAGATAAGAATCCATATATTTGAGGTCATTCAAAGATAAGAATCCATTGTAGTTAGTATCGGAAGAATGACATAAGAGATAGAAAATGAAACAAAGTATTATTCCTGAGCCATATTTAAAGCACTATAGATGAGTAAATGTGAGTATCTGCTATGACAAATTCACATTTAAGCATGGGAGCACTCACATTCCAGAGCATTAGATACAAGAAATGTGGAGAGATACGAAAGAAAAATTTGTATTAAAAAACATGGAGAAGAGCTACAAACTGTGAATAATCCAGAGCGGAATCCCCAATTCCAGCAAACTTATTATTATTGAATCCCTACGGAAACTTCAAACATTCACTATCAAAGTTCACATAACATACATACAGATTACTTGAGCTAGTGAGTCCTTTGGAAAATCTGGAACCCTTTGTCAGTGTTTTCTTCCTGGTTTTATAACCTCTGATTCCTATGCACAAGAAGATATTTTTGGGAAAATATCTTCCCTGCGTGCTTGTATGATGTTTCAGGTCTAAATCAAAAATAGAAAATATGATGAGGTATAACTACCTCTCATCATCTTACAACGCATACTTAAGCCGTTTCTAACTGAAATGTAGACAATTTACTAATCTGAAAGTAAAAACTGTAGGAGTGAAATAAGGATTTCACCTGAAATGACAAAGTGAAAAGAACATAAGGTAAAATGCCATGCGGGCCCAGTCATGAATGATCATTGCTGTTTGATGAGGTAGAGCCCCTACAGCTGCTGGCGAAGGCAATACCGTTAGTCGTGGGAATGACTAGCCTTCTGCGCTTAAGAATGCGGTACTGCTAGTTGTGGAAGAGCTGGCCTTCTGTGATGGAGGGTCTTATAGAATGGCCAATGGTCATGATCCATCGACTGAGACGTGAAACTGACCCGTTGCATATTTTTTCTCTTCTTCGTGGGCGTGGAGGATCGTCATCCTCGGCCTTGAGCCACTGTGATTGGCTATGAGATCGCATGTGTACTTAAAGGGCCATGAAAACCTGCACAGATAGCAAACCAATTAAATAAATCCTGTGATGACGAGTAGACTACTTCAGATGGCTCAACGAGGGGTTATGGAGTGATGCGGAGGAAGTGCGAATGTAGCGATGGAAGGTAAAACCATGGCGGAGGCTAAAACTAGGGTTTAAATCAAAATATGGCACGAAAATATGGTGGGCGGTTTTGCGGAAAACCGCTAGTGGTTTTCACACAGGGTCAAGGTGGTTAGCGGTAATGGGCCAAATGAACGTGATACAACTTGGTGGCTCACGCATGTCCATGGGAAAACTGCCTATTTTGCGTTCAAAATGTACTATGGAGGGGTGTGGGAGAAATGAACATGAAAATGAATGCAGATCATCCGATTTGCGGAAAACAACAGTGGAGATTGAATGGAAGCATGATGAAAAGCCCAACGCAGTCAGGTGGGACTAGCGGGATTATATGGGAGGAGAGCCGATGGTCATCAGATCTGGAGAAGGTTGACGGCTGAGATCAAACACGGGGGGATGGAGGGTATAGATGGGTTTGCGGGCGGGGTGCCTCTGCAGTGAATATGGATCGTTGGATGGAGATCTTCCGTATTCAAATGAGTCAACTGCGGAGGCACTGGGGAGTACAGATGGGTTTGCAGGCCAGGTGCCTTCGCAGTGAATATGGAACGTTGGATGGAGATCTTCCATAGTCAAATGAGTCAGCTGCGAGGGCACTGGGTAGTACGGGCCACTTTGGTCGGGTGCCCCCGTAGTGATCTTGCACCGTAGATTCGGTTAATCGGACGGTGGAGAACACATCGCGGAATCACACAAAGGCATGAATGTTGTGATGGGAGGGGTGAAAGGCGAATGTGTGATGAAGTGAGGACCACTAGATCTTGAGGATCAATGGAAGAGATACGTCGAGGAGAAAGAATGAGAGGGGTAAAGAAAGGTGGGACCCAACAGATGACATCATCCGTTTTGTCGGGTAGTGAAAAGCTATTGGGCGGAGTTGAAAAGAGGGGATCAATGGGAGTTGTTGGATCATGAGGATCAATGGTCAGGATCTGGTGATGAAGGGGAATGGAAAGGGTAGGGTTGAAAATGCGGGAGTAATATGGGCCATTGGATCTGGAGAGATGGATGGCCATGATTGAATCGGGGCTTTTCATATCGGAGATCCAGACAAATGGGAGGAGGAAACGTGGAGGGAGCGATTACAATATGTTGATGGAGCGAGAGCCATTGGATCGGGGACTCGATCAACGGTGGATATTATCTCGAAATATTAGCTATAATGTGCGATGGAGCGAGGTGAAGCGCGACGAGCGATGACTGTTGGATCTGGGAGAGATCAATGGCAAAGATTCCATCGGTGGGGGATTATCATTGGTGGAGAAGGGAAGGTGGAAGGGAAAGGGTGAACCCCGATGTGATGTGCTGATGCGATGGCCATCGGATCTTGGGGAATGGATGGTCCATATCTTATCAGAGGATCGGCCATTGGCGAAACAGAAAACTTGGAAGCAGAAACTTGGAAAGAGTGATGTCCGATCATCGATGGGCTTAGTGCTCAGTCACGAGGCCCAGTCTCTTGGCGAAAAATGGGCTCGGGCTTAAGCAAAAGGGGCTTAGAGGCCTGATATGTAAAAATGAGCACTTTTAGAGCAAAAAGGTGGATTTTTAGCCTTTTCAAGAGTTCCGATAGGTGAAAAAGGGGCTTTAACAGTCCATGCAGTCCTTTTTGTATTTTCTTTACATAATAAAAGCTCCTTATCAGTAGAAATCCCATCTTAGTGAGGGATTTCATAACAACATGACCTGAAAATATATAAAAATTGCAAAATATGCCCAAAACATGAATCAGATAGAAATGCTTCTCTTTATAAATCAAAACCCTTGAGGTAGGGTAACACCATAGAATCACTCCTTAAGGAAGGAGAATACTCCACAATCCATATGTTTGTCAATACAACAATCCTTTACATATCTCAATGGGGAGTCTCTAGCCTCTATATAGGTTTCATACATACAATACCATGGGTCTTTAAATACCATACATCTAATACCATGAGCTTATCACATTATTTCCTAAATTCTTGTGGTCCATTGCATAATGTGGGTTAAACACTTATTCATTAATTATGGCCCATTTATTTATCATCCTTACATTATTCATTGAATTATTCCCTTTGGCACCTCACTCTGTACTCCATATTATCCTCCCTAGGTATACTACAAAGAGGGATGATGAAAAATGCTTTGTTTTAAGAAGTGGTTGCTAACCTACAACAAACAATAAATTATTAATAGTGAGTTTAAAGGAAAAGAGAATGTGTACGTGAATAATAAGAAGGAAACATGCATCATATTATAAATGAGAAACAAACATATACAATATGAACATAAAAATAAAAATGGAAGTGAACTCTTTTATTTCCAATGGAGAAGGCCGAGGGTTATTGATTAAGACACCAATGAATGTTTGGATGGAACTTGTGAGTGCTTTGCGAGCCTTACAAGGGAGGATCATTTGATGAATTTTGGAATGCTCTCTCACACTATAAGAATGTTGCAATATTTTGCAATTTTGAAGCGACTCTTGAAGCAAAACAATGTTATTACGATGAAGTTTAAAAAATCCTAGGAGTTCTCTTAAAAATTGGGAAACATAACTTTGCATTGAACTTCTTTTATCCAAATTGTTTCTTATGGATCTTATGTATAGGTTTTTCTCAGGCTTAATTAAAACTATTTCATGGTGTGAATGGTGCTCAAATCCTTTGTGGTTTCCTATGCATGAAATTAACATGATAAGATATTTGATTCTCCAAAAGTGCTTATCATTAAATTTCCTAAAGCTCCAAAACAACTTGAATCATATTTGGTACTTCTTTTTTGAAGTGATATTCTTTGTTTCTTATGTTTTCCATTAACAAATAATCCATTTCTATTGATCTACATGGATTTCAAAGGGACAATCACACAAGTCATGCAAAATATACATTGTGACTTTGTGTGGATAAACAAAAAAACACTTGTTAATGTTTTCTCAACTACTTATGGGTTGTTGATTAATTTTCATGGATGACCTCTGTCTTGGTGTATTAATAATTTTTTTTATAATTACCTGTAAATCTGTGTGAATGATTTTTGGGTGATAATAATGATAATTATGGATGCTTTCTTAGTCACATTTGATCATGATAGATTTGTATGAATGTTGTCATAATCAATTTAGATCTATTTTAAACATGGATTTATCAAGTATCTTGAGAGAGATCAATTTTCTTAATGTGTATTTTTTTTAATCATCTAATTTCATGTCATATAACAATCCATTTATATTTAAAAAGCTATGCATTAACAAATATGGTCCCTCTTTGTACTTTATAAATCCATATTGAAAATGTATCTAACCCAATTTGTTTTTTTAAAACGTTGTCACTTACATATGTATATAGTTATTCACTTTTTTATTTAGTTTAATTGTGTTATTTAAAATATATATATATATATATTTAAATGCAATTTTATATTATTTTATACATTCATGAGACTTTTAATATTAGACTATATATAACCACATTGAAATTATAAATATAAATCCAATTTATTATTTAAAAATACAACTTAAATTATTATAAAAAATTCAAATGAGAGAAAAAAATAAATGTTACTTTGTCTAAAATCTTGTAATGAACCACATACAACCATTTCTATCAAAGAAGATATAAACAAGTGGGATAACTACAAAGTAGCTAGTTCTTTCCTTGGAGTGACACACATAATGAGCATTGCCTCTTGGTAATTAAGAAGATAATATACGTGGTGCCACCATCACAATAGTATCATCAAGAATAGATAATGTCACTGAAAATAAGTAAACCTTTTTCTTTTTAAGTTACAGTTGATGAAGAACAATCATGAACAAAAGGAACAAAAACAAGAAGAAGCTTGCATTGATGCAAGAAAAAAATTATCATTTTCGTTTTCATTTAAAAGTCAAGGAGGGAAAAAAAACTATGATTTGTTTTATTATTCATTGAATTTTTGGAAATATGAGATAAATCTAATATTAGTTAGGTGTTTCATGTCAATAAATATCTATCAACAAAATTTATTCTCTTTTTCATCTCTATTAATACATGAAAGTGATTTCTTGAGTTTGGGTGTTCAACAATGTCTATTATGATCCTCCTGGTTCCAAGGTGAGTGATGGCCCTTAGTATTATAGTAAAAATGATACAATTCCCAACAGTATTGACTTTAATTATCAATTGGGTTTCATAAAAACATAGGAAGGGTTGGAACTATGTGTGTAACATGTATTATCTTCTTCTTTTGTTGGTATTATGTAGGTGAAAACAATTCGGAAGATAAATTGAGTTACACAGAGACTATGTTGTCTATTCTATAGGAAAGATTCAAAATTGTAGGAAAGGAAGAAAAGTAAAAAAACATACACTATTTGAAGAAAAAAGGAACCAAAAAAGTTCAACCTTGCTGAAATAATGACAATTCCACTTTATTTTGCATGTAAATCAAGCTTGTAGTTGAAATAGAGCATAAAAACACCAAACCCTAATTTTAAAGTAAAGGATTTTTTCCTACAATAACTAGGTAAAATATTATGAGAGGTCTATTGGTTTCCAAATCTCATCCTCGGGGCCTTACATATGTTTTAATATGCCAAGGAAGGTTAAAAATGCTTTGAATGCAAGTCTAGGCAAGTTCTTGATGCAAAAATTAGGTTGTTACAAGGCTCCCTATTTTGCTACAAGAAAAAGTATACTAAGTAGAAAAATTTAAGTTAGATGCAATGTGGAGGAAAATTCACTTAAGGGAAGGTTGAAGGATGGTTAAGAGCTCTTCATAAAAAGAAAAAATTTATGGTTTCTTGCATCACTGCAAAACATGAAATTATGTTAGAAATTAATAAACAGAGCAATGGAACACATAAAATGTTTCGGAAAAGAAGAAGAAGAAGAAGAAGATATGTGTGGTTCACCCAATTTGGGATACGCCCATGAAGAAATAACCAGTCCTTCCTTTAATATTATCCAACAAAATGAAGAGATACAACCTACAACAGATCCACTATAACTTCCTCTTCATTGTCACAGAGTATTTCCTCTTTTTTTCGCACATAGAATAATCCACAACCAGAATACAATTATTCATATAAACCAAGGGTTTCCTTATAGGGGAAAAAACCATAAATTAACATAATTTCTATCGTCATATCTTTTACCTAATGAATGGCTCTGATTGACTACGAAATTACAATATTTTACAAGGCAATTTTATCTCTAATTTTTTCTTGGGGGGTGCTGCTCTCAAATCGCTGCTAGGGGGGCTAACCCCAGCTAGAGGAAATAATGGGGGAAAAATCCCTCCCACACACCCCCCCCCCCCCCATCAGGGACTGGGGTCAAAATTCAGTTGAAACAAGACAAATAAATCAAGAATATAATCAGGCTCCACACCCAACAAATAATGCATGATTAACAACACACAAAAATGCAAGAAAAACACATAAAGAATATCAATATAAATAAGTTAATGCATGGAAAGGAATTATAACTACATAAAATAACTATTTATAAATCTACCAAAACATGATTCATAAAGAGACTTGTAAACAAACTAGTTCATTAATCTTGTAGGAAAAAGTATACATAAATGAGATTATAGAAATGACTAACTGAATTGATGCATGCAAAATAAGAGCACAAAGAGGGGTATTGAGCACATAGAGTGGGGCCCTAGCCAAAGGAGGCTTAGATATCTAAAGATGTGTAATTATAGGAACAAAAAACTCCTTTCATTAATAAAAAAATGTGCTTATTCATTGTAAAACTAGATTTATTAGGGTAATTCCTCTACATGACTACAACTAAATTCATAATTCAAAACTTGACTCATAATGGGATACTCGAGCCCTTTATTTATATAAAATAATTAAGGGTAATCCTCTTTGAAGATATGGTTTCCTTCCCTCCAAAATCCCTAGAAAAATTGACCTTTCTCCTAGAGTGACCTTGCAGCTACAGGGAGGAGTAATAATTGCTCAACCCAGCTGATTTTGGTCATCTTACAAAGGGGACATGTCCCATAATTCTCTATTGATTGTATTTTTTTGTGATATACAACAATTATTCTCAATATACTACATAATAAACACATTAGGCACACAAATTATGATAAACATCTCTAACTTTATTAAGAAATTAATAAAGGTACGAAATATATTTTTAAGTGTAGAAGGAGAGGTTTCACGTGCCTAAGAAAGGTTATATGGGACTTATGTTGTACCTAATTTGGAGGCCCATCATACCCCTTACTGAAACTATTTCTCATCTAATGAGCAACCTATTCATCCTCTTTTCTCTACTTTTATTCTTCAATATTTTTGACAACCTACTTAATGTCCCATGCAGTGCTCAAGATCGTTGTTCTTGCTAGATAAAAACCTGCACTTACCTAAATTTTCTATCATTCCTTTGAATCATCCTCTTTTATTTGATGTTCCTGAAGTCCCATTATAAAAATAGGTTTAAATTTAAGCCCTATCCACTAGATTTCAAGTTTCTGGTGTAAGAAAATTATATATGATAGAGCAATGGAACACATAAAATATGCAGAAACACAAACACAGAAAAAATATAAAACACGAGATACATAGATATACATGGTTCACCTAGTTTGGGCTACGTCCACCCCAAACAACCGTTCCTTCCTTTATATTAACCAGCAAAATGAAGAGACACAACTTACAACAGATCCGCTGTAATATTCTTTGTTCTCTCTCACAATCCCACTTTTTGTTTCTCGCTCATAATACTCATACAATACATAGCCGCAATACAATACCCTCATGAAATAGAGGGGTTGCCTTCCAGTGCAAAAACCCCTAAATTAAACATGAATTCTATGGTCAGATAATCCCCCTAATGAACGGCCCAGATTGACTAGAAATTACAATATTTTACAAGGAAATTTTACATTTGTTTTTAGCTTCGAGGGCAGCCGCACCCCTTGGAACCCCCAAGTAATGTTTAAATGACAGACGGGGTTGCTGACCTATTAATAATAGGGGCCCAATGTAGTGATACATCTATGTAAAGAAGATAATCAAGCTCCACACCCAACATTTGGATGGTTCTGTTATAAAAGGGATTTCTTGCTATAGGATTCTATAATCTGTCAGGGGAGCGATATTCCCTGATTTTCATGTTGTAGGGTAGTGCCTAGCATACCTTTTGTAGGATTCTAAACTCTTTTATCCCAATAGTCTTAATGTATCCTAAAATTGGAGGATGGCTTCTTACCGCCTTTGCTTGTAAATTGTTGCCCCCTAAGGATCTAATGTTAGAAGTGCATGGTTGGTAGTGAGGATATGTAGGGAAAGATGTTATAGCCTAATAAAGAGTGGTTCTTTCATATCCATATCAACTGATTTCATTACTTCTTCTTCCATTATTTCCTCATGCCTTAGCCATGATATTAATTCCATCAGTTTTGCATCACCTAAATAGGGATTTAGGTCTCATATGTTCATGTAGGCAATGCCAAGTTGTAGATGTAAAATTCTGCAATCTTGGCCCTATCCTCTATTTTGTTATAAAGGAAAAGGTCAATAAATTCTCTAACATTATATAAAGGGAGAGAACACTTTTGTGCCAACATTGTAATTTAGAATTGGAACCATTGATCTTTTAAAAACAAGGAATATGTATTTCAGGGGTTCCTACAATTCACAAGTTCTATGAAATATGGGCCATGGTGCCCAAATTTATTTCTAAGGTGGCAACCTAAATTTGTTTTCTCTTGTAGCAACCTCTATGTTTGTTTCAAATAGTCCCTCAAATTTTTATTTTCCTTTTCTAGGTGTTCTCTTCTATTGGATTCATCAAATATGAGGAGGGTAATCTCCTCTCTCATCCTTTTCACCTGTTCTTCCATTTTCCAACATCAACACCCGCCTTAGACTCTGCAATTTGCTTCTATTTGTGAGTTGTAGCCTTTTCTTCCTCAAGCTAAAAGAATAATATTCATGTTAAGCGAATAATGAGTACTTTCTCTGCCTCAATCCAAAAGTAGTAGGAAGAATAACCTCCTAGAGCTTCCTATGGATATTTTGTATGTTCCTGTAACTTGTTTTTTTTCTCTTGTAGTAATTCTATATGTTCCTGTTGAACTATAGTCTACTCCTTCAACACTACAAGCTAAGTGCTTAACCCTTCTAGCCATAATTGTAATTCCTTACCCTTATTTGATTTTATTATTGGTAAATTTTCATTCTTTTTGAGGATATTCTTGCCCAAGGTTGTGTGTTACCTTGATAATTATTGGAGTGGGATATAGAGGCATAGGTTTTCCAATAAATTGTATTATATTACTCTTTCTTCTTCTAAAATAAATAGGAGGTTCTCCTGATTTACTTATCTTGGTATTTTTTGGAGTGCTTAGGAATGCTAAAGTAGCAACAACCTCCTCCTCTATATTTTCTTCTCCTTGAACTGCAATGCTTTCTTCATCCTCCCTTTTTCTCCTTTTAGTTGGATTTATTTGTGACTTAATGCCCTTTGGAGTATTTACTAGATTTGTGTGTGGTGTTGGTAGTTCATCCTAGACACCTAATTATGCTAACTACAACTTAGTCAATTCTATATCAGTTATTTATATCTCTGTCGGTGTGTAATATTCCAAATCTGGAATAGCACAGCAACCCTGCTGAAATAACGCACTCCTAGGAGGTTGATGCACAGAAATGAGTTTACAACCCTTGTATCCCTTATATCTATAGATCTAGATTCTATATCGAAAAGAGGAGAAAAAAAAAATCAATCTAGTTGTGGTAAACAGATCTCCCACCACCTAATCTAGCTGAAAAACACCCTACAAGAGGGGCTGCAGCTATGCACAACAAACTGCTTCAAAAATAATGCAGTCTTATTCAATATGAGCATGGGGCCGTAAAATATGATTAACTTATGAATATACAATATTAAATCAGAATTAAAATGAAGCTCTTTCACTATACAGTAGAATACATGAGGCAATAGAGCAAGAAATCTTCAGAAAAGAAGGATGCAACACATATAAATGTAGAAATGACTTAATAGCGTTATTTTAAGGAGTTGCAGTAGCTGAATGTTACAACTCAGATCTAGGACAGATCTATGGATAAATCATTAGATATATTTCATATCTGGAAACTAGATAATCTTATTTACAAGATCCCCTTGGGGTTTTGACAAAATCATACATGACAAAGAGTATATCTGAGTTTTAAGTTGCAGAACTGCAGAATGCTTCAGAAATTTTTGAAGATGAATTTTCATTAAAATATATCAGATCTAAATAGAACATGGATCAGTAAGCTAATCTATGTATCACTAAGGTGAAAGGAAAAACCCATCGTCAGAGATCTCTCATCAAAACTGGGGTCAAAACACCCTGAAGAATCTCATATGAAAATAACGTAGTTCCTCTATGAAAAATGCATTGTAGCTTGAATAACATAGATGGAAAGCTGCCAAGATATAGATCTAAAGCACAAACAGGAGAGGCACTCTTCCAGGATTTTAAAAGACACACTCCATGAGAAGAGGCTCCCAAAACAAGCTAGATATCTACAGATCTAGAATCCCATTTGCTGCAGCTTGCAAAAGCAGAAAAACCCTCACTGGATCAGCGCTGCAATTGGAAGTAGAACTTGGCCTCGAGCCTGATAGTGGATCAAATCATAAAATACTCCTTCAAGAATCCTCAAAGGAAGAGGTGGAATCCCTGCATAGGAACTCCAAGTGCTAAGCAACACAATTCTCTACTAAACAACAGAGAATAGTATTTGTCTAAGCAGACAAGATACTCAGAAATGTAACCAATCAACAACCTTCTTTTGCTATCTTCCCCTTCCTTTTATAAGATGAAATATTTTAAAAACCATAAGCCACCTTGATGAGTTAGCTCCTTTCACATGAGGGGCCTCCTTCTAGAACTACGTTGTCCCTTTATGAGATACATTGAATCTAGACAACGTTGTAGATTTGGTTAAGGTTGACCCAATCTCACAGCTTAAACCCCTTTCACACTTGCAGTGATTTATTTACATGGCGCTGATTTATCTGTGTTCACATGGGCATTGATTTATTCAGTATTTTCAGGAGTTTTACATGTCCTCCTTTATTCATTTATTCATGCAATAGAAAGTAAAACAAAAATGAATATTCCTCTTAGCTTAGGCTAAGTAGGAATATTACAGTCCTCCCCTCCAAAATGTTTTGTGTCCTCAAGCAACTGATAGGGTAAGCACTGTAGTACTTCTCCTCCTCCATTGATGGAATCATTAGGGATCAAGTCCTCATCATAAGCCAAGTTCTCAACAAGCCAATGAATCATGAATTGTTCCTCCAAAGACAACATAATATGTGCATATTCTATCCCTTCAGGAGTGAAAAACTCAATAGAAATAAACATGGTTGAAGCAATGCTACATCTAAAACATGTATCATGAAGTACAGGTAGAAGTTCCAAGCCATGTGGTACATACAAGTTTCCCATATTCTATCCATACAATCCCATAAACAATACAACTATATCATCCAGGTATAGAAGCAAGACTACATATATGCAAACTGAAATCTGAACTTGAGGAGGTGGGTCTAAACCCCACATGTGATGCCAGCACAGTGCACATATTGTCTTCATTAGATCCAGGTGTGGCAAGTGGCATTCCCACTACACATTTTCTGCATGAGTCACCTTAACATGGCTAAATATGTTACATAAGTTTGGTGCCTTTGGGAAGCACTCATCATGAAAAGGAATCTCCCTTTGCACAACAAGGGAGTGGCCAAGCTCAGAATTTCAATTGGCCCCCAACAAGCTATGAGATTCACATGATCTCTCACTCCCTTTAGGAGTCATATCCTACAAAAACATCACAAAGGAATGTAATAGATCAGAAAATACAACTTTCTTGGCATGATCAAATCCTTTACCATCATAGTCCTTCATACACATGGAGTTGTGCATGAGCATTCCCCTCCTCTCAAGAAAAGGAAGAGTTGGTTGGGATGACCCCTGAAAAGATTCCATTGGCTGCCACAATCCTCCATAACTATTGCACTCTTGAAAGTGTTGATGTAAGTCCTCTCTCATGCCTTCCCAATCAAAACTCTTCATGATCAGGGTATATATCTTCATCGAATACATATGGCTGAGGAAGAATTCTTCATAGGCTCCTTGTAGGATCTTCTTCTTGAGCTTGGAAGCTCTAGCCAAGAATACCTTACCATGATAATAAATGACTCCCCCTTGGACTAAGTAGCCCTCTTCTTGCTGCATGCCATCTAGTATCATACTTGTGTGGAGATCTTTGGAATACTCTACAAGCAGTTGAGATTTCCAATAAAGATCCACACTGCTCAACAATAACAGCGCTATTGATACATCCATGGAAGTGCTTATCATGTTTTTGATCTCCTTTTTGACATTACACATGCCAAAAAAAATTTTTGGAAGGTTGATCCTCCCATTCTTCTCCTCCCATTGTGCAGATTCAGAAAAGAGAGAGAGAGAGATAGTGATGCAGGAAGAATATCTCCCTCATACTTGAGTTGTCCCAAGCCCTCTAACATTGTGACTTGGTCTCTCATTGCACTAATCCTTCCTTGATCTAGATTTGGAGCAGCACTTTGTGGAGCCTTCCCCACAAGATCTGAATCTAATGGCATTACAGGTGGCTTTCCATTAGATAAGAATTTTCCTTGTAGCATCCTCATGAACATGAGAGAAGGAACTGTGAGATCCCTATTTACACTACGCAAATCCATCTCTCTTGTTTGTGTGGAAGTACTAGGTGAAGGATAAGTGTGCATGCCTTGAATCATTTTTGGTTTCCCACTCTTCAAGTCCACCCACTCCATTTGGAAAGCTTTCCAATTAGTGGTAACCTTCCCCAAGGTAATCAACCATTGGACACCCAAAATGATATTGGTGTCTGGTATGTCAAATACAAAGAAGTGATCCACCAGAGTGTAGGATCCCATAGTGACAGAGAGTGATGGAACATATTGCATGCATTTCATGGTCTTATCTCCTGGAACCAAAACAGAAAATACCTCAAAAGTGTCAGTGGGGATTTCTCTCCTTTACACAAGATGAGCATCAATAAAGTTGTGGGTTGCCCCATTGTCAATCAAGACAGATACTCTCTGATTCATGACTGAAACTTGTACTCTTAGGGTCAAGTACTTAGGTACTCCTCTCAAATATGCAAGAGTCCTGCTCATTGGAGCAAAGGCTCCCTTCCCATCTCTGGATGGCTTTTGATCTTCCTCATCATCATCAGTGCTGTGACCCCTCCTAGGTTCATCATATTCAACTTCCCCTTCAATATCTGAGAAGACTTCTATGTAGTGTGCTTTTCCTGCAGCACATCTATGTCTTGGTGCCCATGACTCTTGGCAAGTGAAACACAATTTATTTTTCCTCCATTCCCTCCTGATATCAATATCAAGAGGCTTCTTCATAGATATCTTCTTGGGAGGAGCAACTTTTCCATCCTTCTTCTTACAAAAGTGAGGGGCCTTGCTTTAGAAAGTTTTCTTTGCTTTTGGCAAGGCATATTGGAGGTCTCTAGCCCTATCAATGGCATCATGCAAAGTGATGGGCTTGGTAGATTTAACCAACCCATGCAAAGGTTCCTTTAGGCCATCGATGAACATGTAGACTCTCCTTGATACAAATAGATCAGGGACCATGACTAATAATCTTAGAAACTCAGAGATATAAGTCTTTGCATCCCTTGATTGCTTCAGCTTTTCAAAGATTATGAAGGGTGCTTTAGGATCCTTCTTGTCAAACCTCTCCACCAGTATTCTAGTAAGCTCAGAATAGGTAGTCACATTGTTATGTCCCAATGTATACAACCCATGGAACCACCAATTGTGTGCTTCACCTTCAAAGTGCAGTGCTGAAATCTTGATGGATTCAGTCTTAGGGACCTTGTTCAACTGGAAGTAAATATCCAACTTTTCTACCCATGCCTTGGTAGAACTGGAGGATGATCCATCAAACTTGGGCAAAAAGAATCTGCCCATAGAGTGGTGTCTATCTTGATTATGAAAGAACCCACCATCTCTATACTGTTGCCTTGGTCTTCTTCTGTCCTTAATGTGACAAAAGTATTGCAAAATCAAGTTATCCTTGAATCTTTGACTCTAAGAATCATACTCCACAAAGTAATATTCAAGGGAAGCTTGTTCTTGTGGTCCTTCATTCTCCACAACCAAGAAAGTAGGCATAGTGGAGCGTTGTGAAGCTTGTGGGGCTTGTGGCAGATTCACTAGTTGACCAGTCCCATGATGAGACATGTCAGAGCTTTCTCCTAGATGAAATGTCCTACGCGATTCCCTCATTTTTTCCACCCTCATCTCCTTGATCTCTCTGTAAATATCTTGCATGGCCACCAAAAGAGTTCTTACAAACTATTCCCCTTCTTTGTCACTTGCAGTCTCAGGGGCTTTGCCCTTGTCTTGATCTTCACTAGTATAATCATACTTCTTCTGACTTATATTTTGAAACCTCTTCTTCCTCTTAGTAAGAGTTTCATATTATTTTGAATGCAACATGGATTTTATGCTCTAGGGAAAGCACAGGCTATGCCAAGAAAGGAGCTTTGATACCACTGTAATATCCGAAAATCTGGAATAGCACAACAAGCCTGCTGAAATAACGAACTCCTAGGAGGTTGATGCACATAAATGAGTTTACAACCCTTGGATCCCTTAGATCAGTAGATCTGGAGTCTATATCCAAAAGGGGATCAAAACCAAATCAAACTAGGTGTGGTAAACAGATCTCCCACAACCTAGTCTAGCTGAAAAACACCCTACAAGAGGGGTTGCAGCTATGCACAAAAAATTGCTTCAGAAATAATGCAGTATTGGGAAGTATGAGTAGGAGGCCATAAAATATGATTAAATTATGAATGTACAGCAGCAAATCAGAATTAAAATGAATCTCTTTCAATATACATTAGAATACATGAGGAAATAGAGAAAGAAATCTTCAGAAAAGAAGGTTGCAACACATATATAACTGCAGAAATGGCTCAATAACATTATTTTAAGGAGCTGCAGCAGCTAAATCTTACAAATCAAATCTAGGATAGATTTGTGGACAAAACATCAGATCAATTTCAGATCTGGAAGCTATATAGTCTTATTTACAAGATCCCCTTGGGGTTTTGACAAATTCATACATAACAAAGAGTAGATCTGAGTTTTAAGTTGTAAAATTGCAGAATGCTTCAAAAATTTCTGAAGATGAATTTTCATTAAAATAGATCAGATTTGAACAGAACATGGATCAACAAGCTAATCCATGGATCACCAAGGTGAAAGGAAAAGCCCAACACCATAGATTTCTCATCAAAACTGGGGTCAAAACGCCCTGAAGAATCTCATGTGAAAATAACGCAGTTCCTCAATCAAAAATGCATTGTAGCTTGAATAACATATATGGCCAGCTGCCAAGATATAAGTCTCAAGCACAAATAGGAGAGGCACTCTTCCAAGAGGTTAAAAGACACACTCCATGAGAAGAGGCTCCTAAAACAAGATAGATCTCTACAGATCTAGAATCCCACTTGTTGCAGCTTGCAAAAGCAGCAAAACCCTCACTGGATCAGCACTGCAATTGGAAGTAGAGCTTGGCCTCAAGCCTGATAGTGGATCAAATCAGCAAATAATCCTCCAATAATCCTCAAAGGAAGAGGTGGAATCCCTGCATAGGAACTCCAAGTGCTAAGTAGCACAATTCTCTACTAAACAACAGAGAATAGTATTTGTCTAAGCAGACAAGATACTCAAAAATATAATCAATCAACAACCTTGTTTTGCTACCTTCCCCTTCCTTTTATAAGATGAAAGTCTTTTCAAACCCTAAACCACCTTGATGAGTTAGCTCCTTTCACATGAGGGGCCTCCTTCTAGAACTGCACTGTCCCTTTATGAGATACATTGAATCTAGACAGCATTGTAGATTTGGTCAAGGTTGACCCAGTCTCATAGCTTAAACCACTTTCACACCTGCAGTGATTTATTTACATGGCCCTAATTTATCTGTGTTCACATGGGCATTGATTTATTCAGTCTTTTCAAGGGTTTTACATGTCCTCCTTTATTCATTTATTCATGCAACAGAAAGTAAAACAAAAATGAATATTCCTCTTAGCTTAGGCTAAGTAGGAATATTACACGGTGGCTCTGATAACTTTTCCCTTCCTTTCTTTCTTCCTCTATGCCTACCTCTTTTTCTATTTCTTCCAAATCTAGTTGGGCCTATAGAAAATATTTCCCATCAATATCAATGAAGTTTTCCAAAGAGACAGGGTTTTGCAAGTGTTCTAGAGCATCCATTTCTATTAGCCTAATTAGGCTGCGATGATCCAAATATTTAGGTTTCCCTTCCTTTACCTCTATGATCATTTCCTTCATCGATTGAAGGGGTAAATGTGGGATGCTAAGTTGATCATGGATGGGTGCAATGGCTTGGAAACTAAGTTGGTATAAGAGTATGATATAGTAGGCATATAAAATTATCAATATACTTTCACAAGAAATTTATTTTAAGATGTGATATGCCGCCTCATCCCATGGATGTGGTAATATTTCTCTCCTTATCTCATTCTTATCTTCTTTGGAATGTTCATCAGGGAGGAGAAATCCTCTCTTAGCACTGATTTATTCATTACTTTCTTCCTTTATCCATTTTATTCCATTGGTAAGGGTTGTGACTCTACTAATAAGATATTCATCAAGATATATAATTAAACCTTTAATTTCAATCATTGTTTAATGTCCTTTAGGATGTTGGAGGTCTAGGGAAAATTCCAAAGAAATATCATCATCATAACCTCTCAACCTTTCAAAGAACCCTATCCAATTGCAATTCTCTAAGATGTCATTGACTTCAAGGATTTGATGAATCTTGGAGGTATCTATTGGCTCTCTCCTATTAAAACCTCCTTGTTGACAGATAAATCCCTCTTGTAGAAAAGAGTGATCTCCCTAGGCCTAAAACTCAGACCTAAAACACATGAAATAGTAATAGAATACTTTTCCTAATTTTATCATGATCAAATTATACATGAGCAATCAAAGATATGAGTGTTTTTGTACTTTATTAAATGATTTTTGTCCTTGCTAGTTGCTTGTAATACTTAGCTCCTATCTTTTTTTGTAGTCCTCATGAAGAATAAACCATTAGGGGAATTTTGAGGTCTAAAATGGGCCTCCTAAAGAAATTATAAAATAATAGTGGAAATAATAAAAGAAGATTTGGTTACATCATCAAATTTTAGAGGGAAAAAAAAGAAAAAACTACTTTTTCAACTTATCTCCCAAAGTTTTTACTCAAATTTTGGGTGGAGTACTCATTAGACGTAAAATTTAATTCCTCATCCAAGGAGTACCCATGCTGCATACTTTATATAGATCCTACTACACGAAAAATGAGAAATACATGAAAAACGTGATTGCAATCACGTTTTTTCATGTATTTCTCATTTTTCGTGTAGCAAGGTCTATCGAAAGTATGCAGCATGGGTACGCCTTGGATGAGGAATTAAATTTTTCATCCAACGAGTACTCCCACTTGAAATTTGAGTAAAAAAATTGGGAGATAAGTTGAAAATACGAGTTTTATTATTTTATTATTTTTTAATATTTTTACCCTTTTACTTAAAAAATGGTGAATCATCCCCCATGGTTGACATCATCATCTTCAATACTATTGGTTCTTATAAAGTTTATCTTGGTTGTACATTTTTCTTAGGAGGCCCATTTTAGACTTCAAAATTCCCCTAATGCTACAAATAGAACAAACAAATAAGTAATTAAAGCACTAATATACAAATATTGTTTGAATGAGACCTATACATATGATTAAGGAGATATGCAATAAAAATCATCAAATGTAGACATTGTCTATATGAATTAAGATCAATATAAGATGGTAGATGACTGTAAATCTACCTTTCACAACATACATATCCATTCAAAGGGAATCATAGAAGGAGTATGGTATGAGTTACCATACATAGTAACTCAAGATGGTTTTCTCAGAGTAGTGGTTGAATGACCGCCAATCTGATTGACACCAATCATACCAACGAAGCCATGCATTGGCAGCCATACATTGAAACCCACAAGTAAAGTAACAAAGAAATAAGAAACACCCACAACCACTGGCGAGACTATAGACTTTGAAAAAGAAACCCAACCAGAAAATAATGGGTCTATGCCAAAGGATACAAAAGAAGCATAAAACTCTAAGGGAACCAAGCACAGCTCTCAGGTCATTGGTGGATAGAGAAAGAAGAGGAAGGGTTCCAAGGAGGTCGAGCAGGAGGTCCTGACGTTGAAAAAATATGATCTACATGAAATAGCCAACATAGTGACGTCTGAAACTGAGGATTATTGGACCAACATGGAGGTACAAACAAATATGCACTGGAGCTTGTTCAAGTTGGAGTTTAGGAGCTAAAGCTGCAGGCGAGCCAGATACAATCAAGCGTAGCTCAGGAGAAAAAGACCAGCACACAAGTCACAAGCGTGTAACCATTATATTTTTCCTTGCCAACCACCGGGGATGCTCACGTTTTCCAAATCCCCACGCCAGAAATTCAAGTGGACACCAGATAGTGTGTCCAATTCTGAGGATTAGGTATTTCAACATTAAAATTTCTATGTTACATATAGATAAGTTACACTTAATTCACTCAATGATCGTAGATGATATTCATTATAGAGAGGCTACTGCACACACTCATACAATGGAAGCCCAACAACAGGAAGAGCAAGCACACCAACAACACCAAAAAGAAGAAATCGTATGCCGTGAAGCTGAAGCCCAGCGTGTTACGCTGGAGGAAAAAATCCATCTAGTTTACCGAGATATTCCAGCTTTCCTGGCCACAACTGCACCCAAGGAGAAATTAGAAGGATTGGCTGTTGCGTTAAAAGCATCATGCGTTTAGGTACAAAAATTCAAAACCGAGTATGAAGTTTCATCCCGAGACTCCACCAGAGGTTCGCACATAAAGATAAGCTGAAGTCAAACAATCTCGAGATAGTATTGCTACGACGGTCACCCAATGTGACAGTTTTCTTGATGAAGCTATGAGTGTATGGACCTCAGTGTTCAGAAGCTGCGTGATGCACTCCAGCAGAAGGAACAACAGTTTGAAGAGATTAGGATAGTGGCACCAACTTTGATTCTTATTCAATGCCTTGCTCAACTGTAGGAGTGCCAGGAAATACAAAGAGATATTGAATATCTGTGTCGGAACAAACAACTACTCACTTCATGCATGCAACCGTGGGCAGAGGAAGCACTTCAACTTTCACATACATTGGATAAGACTCTGAAGACAATCCAACAGACTCAACACAACATAGAGATGTCCACTGAAGGGCCAACCACAAAAAAGTTAGTTCAACAAGCGTAGGGCATCGTGGCACAAATTTTGGAGCTCCTACTCCCTTTGAAATCTTCTTTTAGCATGCTCCAAGCCAAGATCAAGGATTAAGCACCTTAGTGACTTGGGACGAGTCACATGTTTGTGTTGGGGGCTTGTTGGAGAAGGGTCCCTTCGGGCACACTTTTTGATGCAATTTGTATAAGTATTGTATATGCATGATGTGTGTATGAGTGAAGGGGCTTTGGGTTGGGTCAAAGTCCCTAATTTTGATGTGAATGGATTTAAGGGTAAATTGTAGACCTCAAACCATATTTTGAGACCATAGTATCTACATGCTTAAGGATTATAAATAGATAGATTGATTCTAAAAAAATTAGCTAAGTATGATATAATATTGTGATCTATATACACCTGTAATACGTTGTAAGGGTTTTATTCTAGATTGGGTTGAAAGGCTCCTGTTGGTTGTGTGCACGGAGACATAGTCCTGGCTATGTGCAGACTCTACTCATTGTGTGCGTAGAAGGGTTATGTAAGGGAAAGTCTGATATGTATTGAATGAATCTGAATTAATGCAAAGGATAGATTTTGGCGAACTTACTATGTTATGAATATGAGTTATTTATTGTTTCTGTTCTATTAAGATTGCACTGTTTTTTGTGGCTTATTGCATGAAGATATCTATTATGATTGGTTATGCATATTGACGGTTGATGAATCTGGTTAAGTAATTTCATATTTTCTAGATCTGGATCTAGTTCCGTTATGTTTATCTACACTAAGGTGATCTACGAACTCTAATTATTATATAAGGATTGTGCATACTTGGTGATTTTTATTTATTCTGTTGCGAACATCTGTTAATTATTAATAGAAGTCTGCATTCGATTTGACGAGGAACACTTCATTATTTTCTCCCTTATGGTGTGGAAACCTGGTTCTAGCACCCCTCAATACTTATTTCGGTGAGATTTTGATCTACGCAAGAAGGTCATTGTCGAAAGGGCCAGTAGTTGGAGGGTTTGTTGGTTTATCCATAAACTCTGAACTTGGGTAAGGACTCCTCAAGCCAACAAAGTACCTGGTCAACAAGTCTGTGTTGGGGGGCAAGATCTGTAGATGGTTTTGGTTATTTTAGGAAAATGAATTTGAAGTAATTATGAAACCCAGGAGACTGAATTTTGGGCCAGACCATCTGTCGTGCATTGAAAGTGGAGAAGATCCAACTAGCTTGGAATATGGCTTAACAAACGTGAACCTATTTTCCATTAAAGTAGTCGATGATCACTTTGTAGATATTATTAAATTTTTGACCACTAGAAGTGTGCTCACAGAATATACATTGAAACAAAAGAAAGAGTTGGTCACACGTACAACTATTGCTAGCTAGTTGTACAAAATGGGTGCATATGAAGTCCTAAGAAGGTATGTGTTGTAATTCAAAAGACATGATATATTAGTGGAGGCTCATGGAGGAGTTGCGAGAGGTCACTATGCAGGGAAAACATATACGCAGAATATTTTATAGGCTGGGTTGTGGTGGCCTGCAGTGCACAATGAAACACATGAGTATTGTCGTGCTTGTGATGTATGTCAAAGGACGGGGATACCGTTGTATAGACATGAAATGCCCCTGCACCCACAAGTGACTTTGTAAGATTTTGATAAATGGGCCATTGATTTTTTCAAACCCATCAACCCCCTAGGAAAGAAGACAGGTGCACTCTACATAATCAATGTGACAGACTATGTGATCAGATGGGTTGAGGTTAAGCCTATGAAGGATTGTAGTGAAAAAAAAATTTCACACATCATTTTTTAGAACATATTGACTTTGCTTGGGTACCCTAATATTTTGATGAGTGATCAGGGTACATACTTTTTGAATGAAACTATTCAAGTTCTGACTGAATAATTCTAGATTCATCATTAGCAGAGTACTCCATATCATCCACAGGAAAATGGTTTGGTGGAAGATTTTAATAAGATATTGGAGACCAAACTCACTAATATTTTCGATGCTAATTGAAATGATTGGGATGTGCACATACCTGCAGTTTTGTTGGCATAATGAACCACGTGCAAGAATTTGACATGGAAGGTCACACTTTTCAGAATGGTGTACGAGCATGAATTTTTTATGCCTATGGAGTATATTTTCCCAAGTTTGTGCATTGCAGAGATCACTAATATGGATGAGCAGGATATTATGGAAGAACAATTGTCATAATTGGTTGCACTAGAAGAGGACCGATTCATTGCAGGGTTCCAACATTAGGTGCAAAAGGCATGCGAAAAGGCTTGGCATGACAAGAACATTAGATAGAAGGTATTTAAAGAAGAGGATATGGTTTTTTTATATGACAGCAAGTTTTCCACCCAGGGAAGTTCAAAATGCATTGGCTTGGACCATATATTGTCAAGGAAATTACAGAGGGAAGTGCGGTATGCCTGGTCACATTAAGAGGAGATGACCTTCCTGGGTATATCAATGGAAATCAATCGAAACCATGCAGGGATGACCCTCTTCCTACACGCAACAAATGACTATATGGATGGAAGTAAAAGCATGCATAATAAGAATGGCAGATGCACATACATGTGCGATGATCGCGCAACAACTGCGCTAGAGTTTTGAATCAGTCGCAGAGGTACCAAAATATAGCTGTTGGAATAGTAAAACTAGACAAAACAATGTTCTTACCATTTGGAGGAGTAGCTAAACTGCATTTAATGAGGAGATTATTCTAGATTTGGAGTTGTTTTATCATTTATTGGGCTACATTTTAAATATCATTTAAGATGCGCCTATGCTATATATATGATCAGAAGGGTCGCATTAGTTCCCTTTGATTTCCATGTGATTTCTGCTTTCTACTCTCCAAGTGGTGTCTGAAGCTTATGTTTGGACTCGATCCAAACTTTGAGGAGGAGTTGCACCACCAAGGGTTAGGTCATCTCATTTCACCAAGTATGATTGCCACTAAGGCCACACCTTCTGCGACACCGACTGAGGAGACCCCTGTGCAGGCCACTAAGACCCCTACTCTAATACCACCACATAAATTTGAGAAGGGGTAGTCCTTGGGGTCCTAAAAGTCCCCATTCCTGAAGATCTTGAAGCCTCGGTTGACTGCTATTGAGTGCCAGAAACGACCAATGGATGACACGCCTAAAAAATTATGGAAGAGGATGTTGTGGAGGTGGTCAATCCTATATCAATGTTACCTACATATGTAGTGATGTGCAAATCCTTAGTGAAGGTACCAAATCATTTAGATAAGGTGTGGTCATATCCCAATGTGTCATTGATCTCTAAAGACATGCCAATTGAAGGTGATATGTTTTCAAAAATCCCACTATTATAGATGGAAGACTGGGACTTGGATGACCAGGAAAAATTCCCTGACCTTGCACCTTCAATGTACCTAGAGAAGATCCCCTATGATGGTGGGGTGGTGAGGGTTGAACTGAAGTCTTGGGCACTGGGTGTATATAAATTGGGGTTCCTACACCTCTTGCATGTTCCTCACTTTGGGCACAACCCTATCAACGACATATATGTGTGCCAATTTCTCTCCCTGGTGCATGATGTCTTCTTATGGCTAGTAGGGCCGATCCCAATTGATGTTTCTCTCATACATCATATCACCAACCTACCCGGCTAGGGGGAGGACCCTGCAATGAATTTTGGATGAAAATACAAGAGCGCAAAGTTTTTGAGGATGTTAAGGAGAAATTCAGGCCTCATGCAATACCCGAGGGTTCTTGGTCCATGAGATCAATTACCCTATAGTTCTCATTAGCGCACTGATGCTCATATGAAATATGATGAGAAAGTGTCAGTCGAAGGAAGTTTCGACCCATGTAATCACGTTAGCTAAGCAGTGCGAGAAGGGAATAAAATTCAACTATTCCAAATACCTTTGCGCTGAATTTTTGGTCAATGTTCAAGAAAATTAGGAGGAAGGCAAGCATTTTTATTATTCTTAGTTTCTTCTACTAATTGCACTAATTGGGTGGAAGATGCTGAATGACACCCAGTTCCCTGAAATTGAGTTGTACCTCTGTGAAGCCGCACGATATGGCACAATATCACATTCCAATATTCCCTCCAGAATCATGGAGAATAAGGTTTTTGGATACTCTAACTCTACCTTATTTTAGGCGATACAATTAAGGCTGCGGTTGTCGTCGATCCTCTATAAATAATACAACCATGTTACAAATTTTAAAGCCACCTTTCATAACATGAACATCCGCGTGAAGGTCGTTGTGGAAAGAGTATGGTAAAAACTTCCATACCTGGTCACGGAGGAGGACCCGGTGCGCATAACAGTGTAGTCGCCGCCTAAATGGTTAGAATTGCGCACCACTAGGGGTGCCTCCTCATCTATGTTGAAGACTCCTACCAAGCTATGCATAACCAAGGACACTCTGCAAAAAGGCAAGGACACAAATACAGAGCCCGAGACTACAACAGTGGTAGAAACTATTGATTTGGAGAAGGAGGTAGAGGAGAAAGACAACGATGGTACCAAGGCACTGTTGTGAAACCAACTCCCAAAATAGAAGAAAAGATATATCAACGCCTTAGAAATAAGCCACTTTGAGGGGGAAACCTCCAATACATTACATGAATGAAAAATTATTCGATGATACAAATGAAAAAACCTCCTCTCTCTATATAGGATTCCATGGGGCCATAATGTAATCCTAGCCGACCTAAAAATAATAATGTAAGGGCATAATAATAACAATATGGGGGTTACAAGGGTACAAAAATAACAATAAGGGGGTTAAACTAACAACAATAAGGGACTATACTAGTAATAAAAGGACCTAACATGCTCCTCTCCTTCAAAAAAATGTTGTCCTCAATGCTTGAGTAGCTCCGGGTGCTTCTGTATAAAATTCTCATCCTCCCATGTAGAATCTTCAGTGGGTAAGTTCTTCCATTTGATGAGATACTCTGAAATTGATCGATTTCGTAGCTGTAGAGTTCTTGTTTCCATGATTTCTTCAGGTTCCAATATGGTTTTTCCTTCCTCATCAAGTTCTGGAAATATTGTTTGAACTGGAATTTTGTCCCCTATAACCTTTTTTAAGCATGAAACATGGAAAACTATATGCACTCGTGAAGAATTAGGAAGCTACAATTTGTATGCCATAGTACCAATATTTTGCAACACCTTGTAAGGACCATATTACTTTGGCGATAATTTATTATCCTACTTAGCTTGCTTGAGGGACATTTGTTTGTATGGTTGTAGCCGTAAAAATACCCAGTCTTCCACATCAAAACTTTTCTCACTATGATGTTGATATGCCTATTGTTTCATTCGATTTTGTGCCAAATTTAGGTTATCCTTTAAGAGTTTGAGAACTTCTTGTTGATGCTCGATGTGATCCTCCACTGCTTGAACCCTAGAATTTTGCCTTAAATAAGATGTGATGGACAGTGGATGATATCCATAAAGTGCCATAAATGGGGTCATTTTGCTGCAGTATGGAAGGAAGTGTTATACCACCATTCAGCGAGAGGTAACCACTTGACCCATTTTTCTTGCTTATCACATACAAAACAACGAAGATATCCTTCTAAAAATTTATTCACTATCTCTGTTTGACCATCAGAATTAGGATGATAAGATGAGCTATGAGCTAGTTGAGTACCCAAACAAGAAAATAATTCCATCCAAAAATTTCCTTTAAAAATGGAATCTATGTCACTTACAATAATCTTTTGGTTTCCATGTAGCTTTTGAATTGTTTCCCTAAATGCAGTAGCAACTGTACTTTCTTTAAATGGATGAGATAATGCACAAAATTGTGCATACTTGGTAAGTCTATCAACTATCACCATGATGACACTCCTTCCTTCGGGCTTAGGTAAACCTGTGATAAAATCCATTGAAATCTCCTCCCAACGTTGACTTGGAATGGATAAAGGTTGTAGAAGACCCGGGGTCCTAATTGTCTCAACTTTATTTTGCTGGAAAACCAAAAATTCTTCCACAAAATTTGGAATATAAGATTTAAGGCCATCCCAAAAAAATTCTTTCTTCACCCTGTGGTAATTTTTTTAAAATCATTAGTGTCCTCCTAAAGGAGAAGTGTGAAATTCCAGAAGAATATTTTGTTTTAGTTGGGAATTCTTGCAAATATATAAGTGATCTTTGTACCATAAGGAATCATTTTCCAACTAAATGTATCAGATGTACTAAGATCTTGCTGCAACTTTTGAATGAGTGTCCAAACTTGTTCATCCTTCTTCCATTCATCCGTTGCTTTGGTTATCCAATCTGGTTGGATAATAGAAATGGCACAAAGAAATGCTTCCACCTCTTCATCCTTTCTTGAGAGTGCATCTGCAAAAACATTTAGCTTCCCTTTTTGTAGATGATTTCAAAGCCATAACCCAACATCTTTGTGACCCATTTTCGTTGCTCTTCTGAAGATATTCTTTGTTCCAAAAAGAGTTTAAGACTATCATGATCAGTTTTTACCTTGAAGGGTCTTCCCATTAGGTAAATTCCCCATTTCTTTAGTGCATGTAGTATTGCCAACATTTCCTTCTCATAAATAGCCTTTTGTAAATACTTTCCTTTGATTGAACGACTTTCAAAAGCAATGGTTCTTCCTTCTTGCATTAAAACAACACCAATTCTATTTCCTAAGGAATCACATTCCACAATAAAGGTTTTTGTGAATTTTGGCATAGCTAAGGCTGGTGCTAGGAACATTGCCTCTTTAAGATGTTCAAATGCCCTAGTTGCTTTAGGAGTCCATGAAAATGCATCTTTCTTCAATAATGTTGTTAGAGGTGCTACTGTTCTCCCATAATTCTTAACAAACTTGCGATAATACCCTGTTAACTCGAGAAATACGCATAAGTTCTTTATGGTTGTGGGGACTTTCCATTCCTTGATGGATTTAATTTTGTTAGGGTCTACCTTAACACCCTCGTGAGATAAAACATGACCCAGATATTCCACCTCTTGTACTCCAAAGAAAAATTTGGATATTTTTGCATATAATTGTTTCTCCTCCAATAGTTTGAGCACCATGTCAACATGTTGAACATGATCCTTCCAAGACCTTCTATAGATTAGTATATCATCAAAAAATACTAGCACAAATTTTCTAAGGAAGGGTTTGAAAATGGAATTTGTCAACCCTTGAAATGTAGAAGGTGCATTGGTAAGGCCAAAAGGCATGACCAAAAATTCATAATGACCCTCATGAGTTTGAAATGTTGTTTTTGGAATATCTTTAGTCTTAATTCTAATTTGATGATATCCTGAACGAAGATCCAACTTGGTAAAATAAATTGCTCCATGTAATTCATCCAATAATTCATCAATCATGGGAATGTGAAATTTATCTTTAATAGTGAGCTTATTTAGCTCCCTATAATCCGGACACATGTGCCATGATCCATCCTTCTTGTGCACTAATACTACTAGAGCAGAGAAATAACTTTGACTATGTTGAATTATACCAGCCTCTAACATTTCTGCAATCATACGTTCAATTTCACTCTTTTGGACATAAGGATATCTATAAGGTCATATGTTTGGAGCAACATGTCCTGGAATCAAATGAATAGCATGATCATGATCATGAATAGGTGGGAGTCCTTTGGGAGTATCAACCACATTGGAATGATTGTCCAAGACTCTTCTGAGATCTAGATAAATAGATGATTTTGATGTTGGAACTTCTAGTGAGCATAATTGTGCAATTATGCCTCGTTTTTCTTTCTTCAGAAGCTTTTTCATGACATTAGAGCTTATTATCTTTCCTGGCTTCCCTATGATACCTCGTAATTTGATTTCCTTTCCTTCCAAAAAATATTTCAAGAAAAGTTCTTGAAAATTAAAAGCTACTGTCCCCAAAGATTGTAACCATTGTACTCCTAGCACAACATCAGCACCTCCCATTGGGATGGAAAGCATTGGAATATTCAATACATATTCCCCCATGGATAGCTTGATATTATGGCATTTTCCAGAGAAATTTATAGTTCCTCCATTTGAAACCATCACTTGACATTCTAGTGGTGGGTATAGGAAACAATTCAATTCCTTGGCTACCTTACAATGAATAAAATTATGGGTACTACCCGAATCAATCAACACTATTACCTTTTTCTTCTTGATATGTCCTTCTATCTTGAGATTTTGAGGAGTGGTAATTCCTACCAATGCATTACATGATATGGTCAAACCCATTTATTCTTCTTCTAGGGTTTCTTCCTGGTGTATATCCTCTTCTTTTGAAGTTTATTGTTAATTTTCTTCCTCCTCTTCACAATCTATGTAAAATAATTTCTTCTCAGCACACTTATGACCTTTAGTGTATTTTCTATCACAACTATAGGAAATCCCTTTTGTTCTTTTTTCTTCCAATTGCTATGCTGTCAACCTCGTAGGTTGTGGAAGTATAGAAGTAGCAACACTTCCATCTTATATATGTGAGTGGTAAGCTTCCTTCTCTCCATAATTTTACATTCAATTTATCTTGCCAACCTGAATGTCTTCTCTAATGAATCTGGTTCCCAAATGCGGACTTCATGTTGGATGTTATCCTTTAAAGTCCCTATGAAGACATCAATCTCGTGTTCCTCTGGAATATCAGTTACCCTTATATTAAATTTTTGGAAGTCCTCAATGTGCTCCGCCACTAAACCATTTTTTTTTAGATTTATCAATTGGCTAAAGAAGGTGTTGCTCTTTGTATCCTCATAATGTGCCATAATTTCCTCCGTAAAAATTGACCAAGTGACAATTTTTTTATGGGATCAAAGCCATCGATACCATACAAATGTATTTTGTTCTAAATGTAAAGTTGCAATGCGTACCTTTTGTGTATTTTGCACATTATTGAGATCAAAATATTGCTCCATCTGTATTATCCATGTTACGGGATTGTTGCCATCAAACTTCCTCATATCCATCTTTGGAATATGGTGGATCTTCCATCTAAACTTAGAGTTTATGAAATCATGATTAACATTTATTTTTTTCTCATCATGAGTTTCCTTTACTATATTTTCACCATTAGGAAAAATTTCTTGTATCAACTTTGCCAAACCTTTGATGTCTACTTTTAGATCATTCTTTATGTTTTCCATGTTGCCTTTCATTTTTTCATCGATCTTAGCTTCCATGTCATCCATCCTAGCTTCCATGCCATCCATCTTAGCTTCCAAACCATTCATCTTAGCTTCCACTCCTTTCTTCAAACCATCCATCTTAGTTTCCATACCTTTCTTCAAAACTTCCATTTCATTTTTTGTTGCTCTTTGCGATAGTGAAATTTGGTGCACTTTCTCTTGTAATTTTGATATCTCATGTTGTGTTTCTTCGTCTTCATGAGTCATAGCGGAGCCTTCTAAAGGCTTAATGGGTGTTGAATTATTTTTACGGGGAATTTTATAGCCCAATACTGATATCTATTCTTCAATATGCCCTTGGAATAAATTGAAACTATTTTTTTTCAAACGAGACTTATGTAATTCAAAAAAAAACACACCCTTTTCTTGCCTATGAGGAGCTCGATATTGAAACTAAATTATCTATGTGATTTGGATCTTCAATATTTGAAATTCAGCCCTAAACTATTCCTCTAAAATCTTCTTTCGAATGCGACAGGTCTGACCTGATTTGGATTTTTCAAGGCAAAGTTATGCCCAGTCTCCCAAAATGACCTAATTATGGACTAGTTCACTAGAGTGAACTTGTACGACTTTCCACGTGTCACTCTTTCCTCCTTTATCTCTGCAATTGATAGATAGAAAACTACGATCCATGTGATTGCGGCCACTTTTTACAACATTCCAATCCGATGCTTAGAGAGAGAGCTATGAATAGTTTCCCACGATCACCTCTTTGAGATGAAATTCCGAAGCCTGACAAAGCCCTAACTTCCACAGATAATATCTCTAAAAATATTATGAACCAAGATCTACAATTTTTCGATGATGTTCTACAGGATTTTGGCTTCGCACTCTAAAACTTTCAACTTCTGAACCTTCGTAGAAACAAATTTATAGTGAAAATGTCACGATGACCTGTTTAGGTTAAATTCAGGAACCTGCAAAATGAACTTCCACAAATAATATCTCCTAAAATGTTGTGGACCAAGCTCTGAAATCTTGCGACGATGTTCCTTAGGCTTTTGGCTTCGCACTCTAAAAATTTCAACTTCTAAACCTTTGTATAAAACCGTTATAGTGAAAATTCCATGATGACCTGTTTGTAGTGAAACCCTAGAATCCCAAAGCTTTGATACCAAATGTTGTGAAACCAGCTCCAAAAATAGAAGAAAAGAGATATCAATGCCTTAGAAATAAGCCACTTCGAGGGGTCAACCTCCAATACATTACATGAATGAACAATTCTTCGATGATACAAATGAAAAAACCTCCTCTCTATATATAGGAGTTCATGGGGTCATAATGTAATCCTAGTGGGGCCACAATGTAATCCTAGCTGACCTAACAATAAGAATGTAAGGGCACAAAAATAACAATATGGGGGTTACAGGGGTACAACAATAACAATAAGGGGGTTAAAATAACAAAAATAAGAGACTATACTAGAAATATAAGGACCTAACATTCCTAACAAAGACAACCGAAGGAACTAAGAGAGGATCTCAGGCCTCCCCGACCCGCGCAAATAGAGGAAGGGATCCAAGGAGGTAGGAAAAGAAGACCTGACCCTAAAAAACATGACCTCAACGAGATTGAGAACATGGTCAAGACTTCCATTGAGGACCTATAGAATTATATGGAAGCACAATATAAATTTTATATCAAAGGTGTACATCTAGGTCTTCAGGAGCTGAAAATGGAAGCGAAAATGATTCAAGAGGGCATGAAGCAAGCGAGCCTACAACAAGCAAGCATGTCGGCATCCAGCCTCAGGAAAACGAGTGCGTAGCCCATCAGCATAGTGCTGCCATCCCCCTTGGACAATTGGATGATTCAAATTATGTGATCTCCTATTATAGTAGAGCCACCTGACTTGCGTGCTAATGTGCAATCCTGTGTAGAGGTTGGCATCGATATGGAAATGCTACATGGAAGAAAAATCCATTGCATACACACAATTATTATGGATGAGTTGTAGTACCGAGATGTCCACGCCTTCAAAGTGGCCACAGAATCTGAGCAGCAAGCAGCATTGATGCAGAAGGAGCAACATAATGCATAGGAGGGATTCGAGCAACCGAGGATCGACGCACTATTCTAAAAGCCATGATTGATTGATTGTGTGGTGACCTGCCAACATTCACTGTCCCTGCCTTAGTCACACCAACAACCAATTTAGACAGCCCAGTCACCGTACTAAAATCACTGCACACAAAATTCTAGACCATCCATGTAGAATTGGAGCAGCAGATTGCCACACTGCAAATGAAGCTCCAAGAAGAGACACTACTGGAGGTCTGAGCACAATGTGCGACTAAAGTAAAGGTAGAAACTGATAGCCTCACAACAACAGTTGCAGCATGTGATACACTTTTCGATGAGGCCATGGGTGTTTGGACTTCTGTTAAGAATGACCCAATGGTCCAGCAAGTAAGGAATGAAATCTGGATTAAAGAGAAATAATTGACATAGATTAGAATGGTGGCACCAACCTTGGTGACATCACATAGGCTTTCCATACTACATGAAGGCAAGGCCATTCAGATGGAGATTGAGGAAATGCACCGACGCGAGCAGCTACTTGAGACGTGGATGCAACATTGGGCCGAGGAAGCCCTGCAACTTTCACAGAACCTTGAAAGAACCCTCTACATATTGCAACGGACTTAGCATAGCATCAACCTAGTAGCTAAGGGGACAAAGACAACCAAGTTGGTAGATGAAGCACATAGCATCGTCACGCAGAGCATTGAATTTTTAGTGCCACTCAAGAGCTCTATGGAAGCATTGAAGGCAAATATGAAGGTGACCACCTTGCAGTGACTTGCGACGAGTCATGAGATTGTGTTGGGGGCTTGTTGGAGCATGGCACCCTGGGGTACTTTTTTGGGATAATTTTGTTTCAATTTTATTGTACGCGTTGTGCACAGATGGCCAAAGGAGCTTTGGGGCGGGACAAAGTCCCTTAATTATTGTAAAGGTTTAAAGGGAAAAACCATGAGTCTCAAACCATGGTTTGAGACCCTAGTATGTTTTCATCTTTGATAATATAAATATGTAAGAGTTGAGTGAGGAAGGATATGGATGGATGAATAAACCTTGAATCAGTTTTTTTATGCATCTTTTTTAGTCTGGTTTTTTGTCTAGGTAGAAAGGCTCTTGCTGGATGTGTGAATAGAGACCTTGTTACAGGACAAATGACCTCCTCATCAGCTCAGAGGAGAAGGTAATATGGAAGAAAGAAAGTGACCTAGACAAAACCTATTTCTGCCAAGGTAACACACCCCAGGAACTACTAAGTTGTGTTATAACGCTTCTGATCCATGTAAAGGTCACATTAGTAACTAGGGAAACGATTTAGTTGGCCCAAAGGGCAACATTACCCTTGTTTAAACATAAAACGGGAAGAATCCCACGAACAATGATTGGCAAACCCAGCTTTTTCTCATGGAGAGTCAGTACAAAATAGAAACTGAAAGGCACTAACCTCTTATTAGGCCTTACTAAAAGAAAATAGACTCTAAAAGAAGGTAAAATCATATAAAGCTGAGGAAACATCTTGGTTTTTTCCTTTTCAAACTAGTTGAAAGAGTTGGGCAAGATCTGCCCTCTCCATCTCCTATAAAATGGAGCTGTAGGTTACTAGTCCAAGGTCGAAGGTTTTTTGAATACATGTGGAGTAGAGTTACGTTGTTACTATATGGTAGTTAAGTTCCAGTGAAGTGACATTGAGAGCTTGCCACCTTGATCACCATCACATACAAGGAAAGAGAGAGAGAGATTGGAAGACTGAGGAGAGCTTGGTCCAACCCATGGTTGTAATCCTCCTTTCTATAAATCAATAGAACTGTATCTGTTTTTTCCACTCTATGCTTTGATATTTTCATTATTTTCCAATTGTTAATATAACATGAGATGAATGGCTTAGATCAGTGTTATTTTATGTTTATTATATGGCGATTTGAGTTAATAAATAGTATATTGTTGTAGAGATTACACGGGTGCTTTATTTGATCGCAGGATCCGAATTTGGAACTAGTGAAGGAAGATCCCTACTTCGTTGCTCAGAGTTTGCAAAAGGAACTCGAATCAGAGAAGATGTAATCTCTCATCTCATTTTACTAAATTGATATAAATCAACTTGAACATGTATGCAGTATTTTTGTGAACCATACAACTAATCTGATTGTCTGCCTCGGGCACCAGAAAGCCCAGAGAAGGATATTAGATAACCACTACTCAAGCATATTACCCTATATCAGACCTAAGCTCTGAGCTGTGTGCAAACTCTAATGTTGTGTGCGCAGAAAGATAGATTGTAATGAATTGCAAATCTCTTAATAAAGAAGGAATTTTTGGCGAACTCAGATTCTTATGTGATTTACTGTCTTAGATTATCTGTTATCTGTTGTAGATCTGGATATGTTATGTTGTTGTGTATTTACTTGTGTAAATGGTTAATTGCATCTATGAGCAAGTATTAATCTATGTTAGATAAGTAGATCTGAATGAAGTAAAACTCACTACTACGTTCAAACATATATCGAAGTATTCTGTGACAATATGTGAAAGGGTTAGATCTGTCTACCATTGACTATACATGCACAAATCTGTTATATTATTTGCTGTATTTTTTATTAGATATACCACATCAAAATCTCCCTCAGGGTGTGGAAACCTGGTTCCAGTACCCCCCCATATTTCTTCGGGTGAGACTTTGGTATGCGCAAGTAGATCACCGTCAAAAGAGCCAGTAGTTGGAGTGTTTTGTTGGTTGTGCAAATACTCTGAACCTGGGTCAAGACCCCTTAAGCCAACAGAGAGAAAGATAGATAAACATCCTCAATGTCAAATTAATCATCCTAAATGACTTCATGACATTCATTGATATTCCCTTCATTCCCATATGATGTATCAAGACAAGAATGGATATTAGTCACATGTTCATTAATGTCAGAAGAATGATCATTTATCTCTTTATCCTGATAAAAACCAATAGGCATTATATTTAAATCAACCTCTCTTTTTTCTAGAATAACATTAATCCAAAGAGGGGATAAATTGATTTCAACAAAAATATCAGGATAAAGGTAAAAATGAGAATCAGAAGCAATGAATTTGAAAATATCTCTATTTGCAAATTTTTGTAAATTTTGTCCATTGCAAGTTTCAGATTCCATATCACTTACTTGGCTAATTGTTCTTTCTTGAAGAATTTCCATTGGCTACCCTGAATTTGGCACTTGATCATTATGATCGAATTCAAAAATTTCTATAGAAAATTTCATATTATAATATTTCGATTTCTACTTATTTTTGTTGATTTGTTGACAGATTTTTTGAATTAATCTCAGGCTAATTTTTTTATTTTATGAAAATTGTCCCTTCAGGATTGTTTTTTATATCTTCTTGCAGATGATCAATGTAATTTTCTGAGCTTTGTGATTGAGATTTAATGACATGTAGGAGTGCATCATGATCATCATTAATGTTATATGAAGTATGAACTAAATGAAGGAGTTGATCATACATGGTAGGGGAAAGCTCATCATGATTGATATGCATCTCCATATTGGAATTGTCAATTATTTTGATAAAATTTAAAGAAAATTCGTCAAAGCTTGTAACTGTCTCATTTGGATTTGGAATGAAAGGAAGGGAACAAACATATTCAAACCAATCTATAAATTCACTTTATGAAGGTTTATCTTCAAATTTGAATCTTAAACAATTCAATTGAAATCTAATGGTAAATTATATAAAATATTCGTTTTCAAACCTTCGTAAACACTCAAATTAATCACATACCTATTCATAATCATAATCATCAAATTCATAAAGGAAAGTTGTGATAAATTGATCCCAAATGTGAATAGAGGAAACTGGAAGAGATTGACACCAGCTTCTGGGTTTTTCTGAGAATGTAAGAGTAAACATACTGCATAAAATACCTTCATCAATATCATGAAAAAAAGAATTTGAAATTTTTTGAATGAACTGTAAGGCATGATCAAATGCAAAAACATTCACCTTACCGTTAAATTTTACCTTTGAAAAGTGTATTACGATTTATGGTGGAGTATTGGAAGATGCACATCCATAAATGCAACTCCAAATGGGAAGTTTAGAAGGAACCATTGTGATTAAATAAAAAATTTAGAATACAAAAACTCCAAAAGACAACAAGTCATCAAGCCCTCCTTCTAGCACCAAAAATGTTGTAGGCACAAAATGACCATTCAACATTATAAGGGAGACCACCTGGTTGGGAACTTAAATTAACTCCTTTTTCATTTGGAATGGTGGTTCCTATTAGTTAAACTAGGTCTACTTACCTTGGCTTAAACTATGTATTTTACTTACCAATAGAGAAGAGACATCATATCAACCCTCTTGCTGAATTTAGGGAAGAAAGTGATCCTTAAGCTGGTCTAGGGTTCATCCAAGCCACAACTGAAGTTCTGCCCCTGTATGAGGGGGCTTGTAGAATGTAGAAATTAAAACTAAATGAAAATTTAATCTAAAATGTAAATGAAACTAATCCTATCTTGAAATTGGAAAAGGATAGCCCTCTCTAAACTCAAGAGGATATGGAAAATTAAATGGGGGAAGATGACCATTTATATGCTTGAATCCATTATATAATTTTCATCAATTAGAGAAGTAGTTCAATTAATTAATGAAAGAGAAACTGAAATAGAAATATAATAAAAAATATAAATAGTTACAGCTCAACATATTCCAATCTCAATGAATTCATATTATTTTTAATCCCATTTTTCTCCTCGGAGATAGATCATATGGAACTTCAATAGCATAAAACTAATGATAATACAAAAGTGTTCAATATCAAAATCCATTCACTACTTAGAACAAAAAATTAAAACTAATTAAAAAAAATTTGGCAATGGAAAATTAGCTTACATCTAAAACAATAGTGCATATGAAATGAAAGTTTATTAAATCATACCAAAATCTCATTACAAGTTTGCAGTCCTTGAGCAACTTCAACTCAGAGAAATTTCCAACAATAGTGCGAAACAACTTTTCTTTCAGAACCAAAAATGCTCTTTCTTTCCAAAATTCTCGAATTTTTTTTCTTAAGACAAAAATAATAAATTTTAATTAAAAATTATTATCCTAATTATATACACAATTATTAATTACAATTATGAAATTAATTAATTATATAAAAAATATAAATTAATTTACAAACTAATTATAATGATTATAAAATTATAATTATGATATAATTTAAAATAATTAAATTTAAATTAATTTCAAATAAAATAAATTAATTAATATTAAAAAAGTCATTGTGGTGACGTGTCAAGTGCTATTCATCGAAAATTATGGACCTAAGTGGCTTTGTCACTTCAACGTATGAGCCATGGAGACTTTGGTTCAAGAGTAAAGAGGGGCTGTAATACATATGTAGTGGATGCCTTGTATAAAAAATGGAGAGGATACTTTGGAATGATAGTTGAAAAAAACTTGTTAACCATGATGTTATAGCCTTTTTCCCTCATAGTTTAATCTATTTTCCTCGAGAAGAGGCCAATAAGACGAGAAACAATGTCCCTATTTGATAGGTTAAATGGCTATACTCCTTGAAATGAAAAAACCAAACTTTAGCTTAAATTTTAGGGATTTTAGGTTTCTCACATGCTTTTAATGCTATCTCCTAAAAATTATTACTATAATCCCATGCCATCGGACGACAGGGACTAATAACGAAGGAGTATTGTGAGCCAAACCTTCTGCGTAAAAGTATCAGATATTAGTTATTTTATAATGTGCAAGTTTCGACATAAAATAAAATATAACATATCGGGATTTTATTTATCGGAGTTTTTTATAACATATCAGATTATTTTTTTATCGAGATTTTAATATCAGAGGTATTTTTTATATTGATGTTTGTATATAGGAGGTATTTAATATCGGGAATTTTATTGGAGGTATTTTATATGGGGAATTTTATCAGAGTTATTTATCAGAGCTTTTTTATATCAATATTTTTATAAAAGAGTAAGGGAGGAGGTCAGGTGAAGTGGGGCTCACTTGGAGTGGGACTCATCCATTATAAAATACAATCATTTGGTAATTAAAAATCCAACAAAATGAACAACAACTACTTTGCAAATTTGATATTTTAGGTTCCGTAATTTATTTTAAAATTGAGAATTGGAATAAATTACCGAGATCCCGAAAACACATAATTTTAATTGTTCTACAATTTGGCTATGGTGATTTTGTAAGATCGTTAGTGAAAAATGAAATAATTAGTAAAAATTTACTAGGAATTAATATTTACAACAAATTACTAATTTATTTATAAAAATTAAAATAATATACATTTTGTACATTTTTTAACCCAGGTGGTAAATATTATCGAACTTTGGATCAAATGAGATGAAATGAGTACCGATAGAAAGCTAGAAAAAATTCGAACTCAATGAAGCAATCAAACTAGAAATCTAACGAAAATGAAAAATTGGCAAAATTTTAGGACCCTTAACCAAAAGAAAATATTAAAAAGGTGAATTAACCAAAAAATTATGGAAAGGGTCCCCATTATTTGAACTAAATAAGGAAAAAATGGCTGCAGGGGTGGGTGGTGAGTTTTCACTATAATATAAGGTCATTGGATTTCTCTCGCATAGTCACGGTTAAACTATTCTTGACACATAAAAATATGTGTATTGTTTCTAGAAAAATAAAATTGTGGCCCCCATTACCCTCTTGCAAAGGTTGAGAATCCTACATAACCATTTGTTGTTGTGCTTGAGTGAGGAATGGATGAGTTAATATTTCTAGCTACTCGATAGCTACCGATGGTGAAAGAAGGAAATGGAATTCATCCATACAAGGGAATTTGTGAGTCATATGCTCACCTTAGCAAATCTTACAAGAAAAATTAATCCTGCAACATCGTTCACTCATGCCCCCACTGTTAAAATTATGAAATTATGGTAAAATTCACATTGGAATGCTCATTTTATGGATATGATTATGGCAGTGAGTTCCTCTTTTTCAAAGGACCAAAATCGACATAAATATCACCTTGTTTAGATAAGCATAAGTTGGTTTTTTTATTTTATGCACCCACTCGTGGATATTGGATCAGGTCAGCTTCACTCACATACACATTTGGACAGGTCAACCTCAATAACAAATGGACATAATTGGACACCCCTTAAAAGCCTATAAATACAATTGACCTAGAATATCATTTGTACATCACAACATCAAGACTATTCTTCTCTTCTATCTAATTTTGTTTGGCACATTGGCAAAGTAAAAGGTCGTTTGAGGTCCAAAGTCTCAAATCTGAAGCTCGCACAAAATCAGGGTTTATGTTTTAGGCGCTGGAAAAGAAATGGGAAATTTCATCCTTGGACACACACATTCTATGACCAAGGTAGTGTCCAGGAACTAAAGATGCTCCCATGCTAACCCGAAGGGAGCATCCAGGGTTTTGACCACAGTTGACCATCATCCGAAGTTCTCTGAATTTTTCTGAAGTATGAATCAATTTGTCATTGATATATTCTGCAACTTTATATTTTTTTCTAAAGTTGTTGGGTTGTATTGTTGATCATATTGTATGGGGATCATTGTACTCTGATAAACATTTTATGACAATCTAATAGAAGAAGAATTAGAAATGGTTTTCCCCCTAGTGGGGTATTTCCCTAGTCTTTGACCAAATCCTGTGTCTGTTGCGGATATGATGATTGTATTATTTTTCATTGCATGTATTGTTCTATCTTCAATTACTGTTGATGAATGGAAAGATTAATTGTAATTGGAAATATTTCTAATTGAATTTTGGAATTGGGATAAAGTAATTGATACAATATAAAACAATCTAAAAATTAACATGGTATGAGAGCTAAGGTAGATGACAAGACCAAAAGAAGACAAGCCTTTAAGAACTCATATTTGGAAAGTTGAAGAGCCGATCTAGTCAAATTCAAGATGACTTCCTACTTCAAGAGTGATGAGAAGTTAGGTGACTCATCTAATTTTGCTGCATGGAAATTTAGGTTTGAGATTATTACTCATAACAATGATGTTTTCGACTACATTCAAGGAAAGGTACCTGAGCCTTCGAAGAATGCTTCCGCTGCTACCAAGAACATGAAAAATAAAGGTGAGTTGAAAGAAAATAAATTATAATTGATTGTTTACAAGATAATATACATGCATATGTTGGAAACTTGATAAGGTCTAAAGACATGTATGATAATGCAACCAACATGTATGAGGTCAAAAATTTGAATGAAATCCTCACCTTGAAAGATCAGCTCAAATAATCCAAGATGAAAAAGGGAGTTTCCATACTATCCTACATAATGAGGATCACTTGTATTAGATATCAATTGAAAAGAGTTGGAGAATTTTTTCCTGACAGGGAACTGGTGGTTACAACTTTAAGAGGACTCCCTCCTATTTGGGAAACATTCATCACTACTATAAGAAACAAAAATTTCCTCCCTTCATTTGATGAGATTGTTGGAAAGCTCACTCAAGAAGAGTCAAGTATGATAGGAAGAGGAAGGATTCAAAAGCATGAAGAAGGATAACATGTTGCATACATCACTCATGACAAGAAGGAGAAGAAAGGGAAAGGATTTCCATCAAATTCAAGAAAGCCTCCTCCTTGAAATCCTAGTGGAAGAAAGGAATATGTGAATGTTGAATGCTACAATTGTCATAAGAAAGGTCACTATGATCGAGATTTCCTTGAGAAGAAAAATGAACCACATTATAATACTAGAAGCAACGATAAGTTCAATGATCAAAGGAGATATTAACGAAGGAATGACCACAATGGAATAAATTATAGAAGACGAATAGATTCTCCAAGTGACCATGAAGAAGATCTTCATCCACAAAAGAAGTCAATATTCTCTAGGTATGAAAGTAATGTTGTGAATTAATCTGAATATATTCTTATTTCCACTCTAACTAGTTCATCTGCTTCGGATTCATGGGATAGTTAGTTGGTTGATAGTGGGGCCACACATCACTTCTCTGGTTAAAAGGAAGTTCTCTCTAATTTGTTTGAGAGGGAGTAAAATTTGAAAATCATTCTTTGAGACAACTCCACTCATCCCTTCAAACGTTTTTTATCCGTAAAATTTCATTTGAAAATTAGGGAATCTATTGTATTTTATGATGTAATGTATGTGTCTAGGTTGAAGAATAATTTGGTATCAATCTCTGCTTTGGAAGAAAAAAGGATGGGGGTTTCCTTCATCAAGGGAAAAGTTCTTACTTGGCCCATTAGAGTAGTTATGAAAGATGGATTCACTTTGGGAACAAGATATGAAGGACTCTACAAGGTCACTGGAATGCCACTATTGGCATTGGTTCATAATAAAATTCATATAAGTTAATTATCGCACCGAAGGTTAGCTCATCTTGATTATGATGCACTTCCAAAATTGGAGAACTCGGTCTCATGGATTCCAAAGGTTCAAGCTCAACATGATGGAGTATGTCCAGGATGTGCTATTGGAAATATTACAAGGGGATCATTCCCCTCTAGTGAAAGCAAGACCACTGATATCCTCCATCTCATTCATCCGACATATGTGGTCTGATGCCCATGCACTCTATTAGTGGATATATCTAATATATCATGTTCATCAATGAATTTTCAAGGAAGACATGGATATACTTTTGAAACATAGGATGAAGCCTTTGAAACATTTAAGGAGTTCAAAGCATTGGTTTAAAATCAAATAGCGAGGAAGTTCAAACTATTCAGGTCTGGTAATGGTGGAGAGTATATGTCAAATGATTTCATTGATTTTTTCAATAAGAAAGGTATCAAGAAGGGAAAAATTGTGCCATATAAACCTGAGCAAAATGGTCTTGCTAAAAGGAAGAATGGGTCTATAGTAGAATCCACTCAAGTGAAGCTCCATATCTAAAGTTTCCTAAATTTCTATGAGCCAAAGCTTCACATTGTTGGGTGTGGAGCCTGATTATCTTCTTTATTTTGTATCACAGTGTTGAAACCATATTATTAATGGGACAAAAGTGCTGGGCATAATTAAACGCTGCCTGGGGGGTCCAGGGGATAGCGACTACGACTTTATGGAGGCCCCCCCTTTGCGGGGGTTTCGAGGGAAGCGCCCCTAAAGCTAAAAATAGATGTAAAACTGCCTTGTAAAAGTAATGTAATTTCTAGTCAATATGGGCCATTCATTAGGCTGATGATCTGACGGAAGAAGTTATGTTTAATTTAAGGTTTTTTCCCTAGAAGGAATCCCCTCGTTTAGTATGAGGGCATTGTATTGCGGTTGTGTATTGTATGTGTATTCTCAGAGTGAGAAACAGATAGGGAGACTGTGAGAGAGAACATATGATATTACATCAGATATGTTGTAGGTTGTGTCTCTTCATTTTGCTAGATAATATAAAGGAAGGACTGGCTGTTCAGGGTGGACGTAGCCCAAATTGGGTGAACCACATATATCTGTTTCTCTGTTTTTATGTCTTTTCCACATATTTTATGTGTTGCATTGCTCTGCAATATATAATTTTTTAAGAACTGGTATCATAGCTAAATGTTTTTTTTGCTAATAAACTTGCAGAAAATAAGGGTTCCTGGTTCGAGTGGGAGCAATGGCAGAAGATGGTAAGTTTAGGGTCGAGAAAATTAACGGCAAAAACTTCCCACTGTGGAAGATGCAGATGGAAGATTATCTATATCAGAAAGATTTGTACCTACCATTAAGGAGAAAAACCAAGAATTCGATGACTATGACAGATGAAAAATGGGATATTCTTGATAGAAAGGCACTTGGAATAGTACGGTTGTGCCTCGCAGCGTTAGTAGCCTTCAATATTTTGAGGGAAACAACAACAGAGGGTTTGATTAAGGCATTGGTGAAACTATACAAAAAAACATCGGCCTCAAACAAGGTATTTCTTATGAAATGTTTATTTAATATGAATATTCTGAAAGGTGGATTTCTTGCAGACCATTTAAATGATTTTAATACAGTTACCAGTCAGTCAAGTTATGTAGGGGTAAAATTTGATGATGAAGTTAGGGCTTTGTTATTTCTGTGCTCATTTCTAGAAAGTTGGAATGGTTTAGTTATGGCCATTAGTATCTTTGTCTCTGGATCTAGTACTTTAAATTTTGATGATGTTGTCGTTGCTATCCTTAGCGAGGAAATGCGATGGAAAATATCCGGTGAGACATCGGTTTATGCTTTGAGTGCATAGACTAGGGGAAGAAAAATGGAAATAGGAAAGAGCTCAGCATATTGCAATAAATCAAGGAAAGGCATATCCAAGTCCAGATCGGGGATAGTGTGTTGGAAATGCGGAAAGAAAGGACACCTAAAGAAAGACTGCAGATCTCAGAATGGAAAAGAAGGAAATGCACAACAAGAAAAAAATCATGAAGCAAATGTAATAGGTGATGTGTTACATGATGCTTTGATTCTTTCTTTAGAAAATGTTACTGATTCCTGGGTGGTAGATTCAGGGGCCTCATTCCATGCCACACCTAATAAGAAATATTTTCATGACTATGTTCAAGAATATTTTGGACAAGTTCGTTTGGGTGATGATAAACCCTATAAAATTGTTGGAATAGGTAAATTTCTTGTAAAAAAACAGAATGGAAACCAATGGCTATTAAAGGAGGTAAAGCATGTTCCATATCTGAAGAAAAATATTATTTCAACAGGGCAGTTAGGCAGTGAAGGTTGTGTGACAACTTTCACAGATAAAACTTGGAAGGTCACCAAAGGAGCCCTAGTAATAGAAAAAGGAGAAAAGGTTGGTACATTGTATCTATGCAATGGTATTTCTAACTATGTTAATTCTTTAACATCCAAAGGAGAAGATGCAGAATTATGGCATCATAGGCTTGGACACATGAGTGAAAAGGGGATGAAGATTCTTCACTCAAGAAATCTGTTGTTGGGTTTGAAGAATATTGATTTGGATTTATGTGAGAATTGTATTTATGGAAAACAGAAGAGAACCAGATTTCTTAGAGTTGGGAAAGAAAAGAGGAGTGAAAAATTAGAGCTTGTGCATACAGATGTAAAGGGACCTACTCATGTATCATCTCTCGGTGGCTCTCGTTATTATGTTACTTTTATTAATGATGCAAATACAAAAAATTGGATTTATTGTATTCAAAATAAATCTGATGTATTTGATACTTTCAAGAAATGGAAAGCTTTGGTTGATATTGAGACAGGAAAGAATTTGAAGTTTCTCAGATCAAACAATGGAGGTGAATATTGCATCAAAGATTTTGATAGGTACTGTTCAGAGCATGGAATTCGCAGAGAGAAGACAGTTCCAAGAACACCACAAGAAAATCGTGTGTCAGAAAGGATAAATGGAACAATCATGTAGTGTGCAAGGTGCATCCATGAGATTGCATGCAAGATTTCCTTTAAAATTTTGGGCAGATGCTGTAGATACTTTTGTTTATCTAATAAACAGAGCGTTTTCAAGTTCCTTGGATGGTAGTATTCTAGAGGAAGAATGGACAGGTAAAAAGGTAAACTAATCTTTTTTAAAGTCTTTTGGATGTGAGGCCTTTGTCCATATTAATAAAGAAAATAGAACAAAGATTGAGGCAAAATAAAAGAAATATACCTTTATTGGATATGGTGTTAATGATTTTGTTTATCACTTATATGATTATGAAAATCACAAAATCATTAGGAGCAGAGATGTAATACTCAATGAAAAGGTCTTGTATAAGAATCAGTTGCAGGAAAAGAAACAGGAAAAAGAAAAAAAATAATTCATAGTTCTTAATGAGATCACAAAAAAAGTAAAGGTTCCTAAAAATAATAATAATCAACAACCACAACAACAGCAACAAGCACCTCAAATAATAAAAGTGGTGTCAGAAGATATACCGGGATAAGTATAACCCCTGAATGATACTCTCCTTCATTATATTGTTTATTATTGGTTGATTTTGGTGAACCTGAATGTTATGAAGAAGAAATGCAGGTTGAAACCAGGAAGAAATGGTAGCTAGCCATGAAAGAAGAGATGGACTCCTTAATACATAACCAGACTTGGGACTTAGTCAGGTTGCCTACAGGTAAAACAAAATTGCAGAATAAATGGGTTTACAGGCTAAAGGAAGAAGATGGAGGAAAACAAAGGTACAAAGATAGACTTGTGGTGAAGCAGTTTTCACAAAAGAAAGGTATTTATTTTGATGAAATTTTTTCTCCTGTTGTTAAGATGACTTCAATCAGAACTATTTTAAGTCATGTAGTAGCGGAAAATTTTCATCTTGAACAGTTAGATGTAAAGACAACATTTCTCCATGGAGATTTGGAGGAAGAGATCTATATGCAGTAACCAGAAGGATATGAGGTCAAAGTGAAAGAAAAATTAGTGTGCAGGTTAAAGAAGATATTGTATGGCTTAAAATAGGCTCCAAGGTAGTGGTATCTAAAATTTGACAGGTTTATGTTTGAACAAGGTTATACTAGATGTCACTCTGATCATTGTGTTTATCTGAAAAATAAAAATGATGGCATCTATATTATATTGTTATTGTATGTAGATGACATGCTTGTTGCAGGGTCTAACATGCAGGAAATAAATGTGCTCAAAATAAAATTGGCAAATTCATTTTCAATTAGCGATTTGGGAGATGCAAAAAAAATCCTTGGTATGAGAATAACTAGAGACAGGAAAAAATGAAAATTAACATTGCCCCAGAATGAGTACATACAAAAGGTGTTGAAAAGATTTAATATGTAGAATGCAAAACCAGTTAGTAAACCTTTTTCTAGCCATTTCAAACTTAGTAAGGAGATGTTCCCCAAAACCCAAGAAGAAATGGATTATATGTCAAAAGTTACATATGCATCATCAGTTGGAAGCTTAATGTATGCAATGGTATGCACACGGCCTGCTATTTCACATGTAGTGGGAGTTGTAAGCAGGTACATGAACAATCCAGGAAAAGAACATTGGATGGTAGTAGAATGGATTCTCATATATTTGAGAGGTACCACAAATCAAGCTTTATGCTTTGGTGGTTCAAACATTGCTCTACAGGGATATGTTGATGAAGATATGGCAGGTGATAGAGATAACAGGAGGAGCACTACATGGTATGTATTTACTATAGGTGGAACAACTGTCAGTTAGGTTCAAAAATCCAAAGTGTTGTTGCGCTCAACAACAGAAGTAGAGTATTTTGCTGCTACAGAGGCTAGTAAGGAAATGATTTGGTTACAAATGCTTATGGATGAATTGGGTAAGAAGCATGATATGGGAATGTTATATAGTGATGGAAAAAGTGCCATCATATTGCAAATAACTCATCATTTCATTCTAGGACTAAACACATACAGCTCAAGCACCATTTCATATGGTCAGTGTTGGAAGATGGACAGTTGAAGCTGGAAAAGATATATACTAGCCAGAATCCTGCAGATATGCTAACAAAAGTTGTAACCAACGAGAAACTAAGATTATGCTCAGTTTCAATTGGTTTTCAGGTATGTTGATGAATATGAGAAAAAACTAGGTCTAAAGTGGAGTAATTTTCCAGCAAATGAAGCAGCAGAGGAGTTGCTACAATCAGTCTCCAAGTGGGAGATTGTGGGGTGTGGAGCCTGATTATCTTTTTTATTTTGTATCACAGTGTTGGACCCATGTTATTAATGGGGTGGCAACACGGGCCGTAATTAAACCTTGCCTAGGGGTTCTAGTGGGGGCGGCTGCAACTTTATGGACCCCCCCCCTAGCGGGGGGTTTTAGGGGCAACGCCCTCCAAGCTAAAAAAAAATGTAAAATTTCCTTGTAAAAGTATTGTAATTTCTAGTCAATTTGGGCTGTTCATTAGGAAGATGATCTGACGGTAGAAGTTATGTTTAATTTAGGGTTTTTTGCCCTAGAAGGCAACCCCTTGTTTAGTATGAGGGTATTGTATTGTGACTATGTATTGTATGTGTATTCGCAAAGCAAGAAACAAATAGGGAGACTGTGAGAGAGAACAAAGGATAATACAATGGATCTGCTGTAGGTTGTGTATATTCATTTTGCTGGATAATATAAAGGAAGGAATGGTTGTTCGGGGTGGACGTAGCCCAAATTGGGTGAACCACATATATATGTGACTCTTTGGTTTTATGTGTTTTCTATGTTTGTTTTTTCTGCATATTTTATGTGTTGCATTTCTCTATAATATATAATTTTCTAACACACATGCTACCATATATGCTCAAAACAAGGTGCCTCATCAAGCTTTGGAAAAAAAGACTCTTGAAGAAGTATTTTTAGGTTTGAAGCCTGACATTAGTCATCTCCGCATATTTGGATGTCCCATATATTTCCATGTGACGAAGGAAAAAAGGAACAAATTGGAAGCTACAAGAAGAAACGATATGTTTTTTGGGTATTGCAAAAATTCTAAAGAATTTATAATATATATTCATGTCCAAAGGAAGGCCGAACTTAGCAGGGATGTCACATTCGATGAAGATGTTGCTCTTGGAAAAGAAATAAACCTTCCTCCACTTCCTCCTTCCAAGAAAAATGGTGATATGGATATATTGGATGGTATGTCCGTGCCCAAATACAAGACTGATATTCTTGATGATCCCATGGAGCCCATGGATCCCTTAGATTCTCCTCGTAGTAATCCTCCTACTAGGAGGATACAAATTTGGCACTGTGACACTCTACAGCATGTTGATAGTCATCTTCCCATCCAAAGATCATTTAGAGAAAGGAAGAATCCATGCAGGTACCAAGGATATGTTGCAGCCATGAGCACTATGATTCAATCCGAACCATCCACATTCGAAGGAGTCATAAAAGAATAAGTTTGGCAAGATGATATGGCTGAAGAATATGAATATATTATGAAGAATGATGTCTGAGATGTTGTGCTAGGACCGAAGGAAAAATTTGTGGTAACTTCGAAATGGATATTCAAGATCAAGAATTGAATTGATGGAAGTAATGAAAAATAGAAGGTGAGGTTCATGGCTCAGGATTCTCCCAAAAAGAGAGAAAGGATTATGATGATATATTTGCACATATGGCTTGATATACAACCATTTTTTTATAGTTTCCCTTTTCACAAGTCAGGGATGGGCCCTTCATCAGATGGACATAAAGACCACATTTCTCCATGGCATGCTACAAGAATAAGTATACATTGAGCAACCACAGGGATTTTAAGTAGAGGATAAAAGGACACATGTTTGTAAATTGAGGAAGGCATTGTATGGTTTGAATAAAGCACCAAGATCATGGTACACTCACATATACAGTTGATGATCTATTCCTAATAAGTAGTGAGCCTCTGATAATTGAGTGTAAGAGGGAGCTAGCCTCCGAATTCGAAATGAAGGACCTTGGACTCATGCACTATTTTATAGGACTTGAGGTGTGGCAAAGGCCCAGTGAGATTTTCCTTTCACAAGGAAAATAT
>CM076571.1:731861728-732155042 GCA_034641835.2 Pinus albicaulis | reverse complement strand
TTTCTGAAGTCATTTTATTGAAAAAAAAAAAAAGTATAAACATGAAAACTAATCACTGATTAGCATGTTTATACAGAAAAGGTAGAGTGAAAATCAGAATCTTTCTGACACTTTAGCTTTTCAAATTTGTTTTTCTGCAAGCAGTTGTTACAAAATCATAAGTGCAGATCCATTTCACTTATGGTCCATTTCATTTCATTCATCCATACTCCATTTCATTCATTCATCCACACTTCATTCATTTCACTCCATGGTCCACCTCATTTCCATTCCAGATTTTTTTTAAAGTTTGATGTCTTTCTGCAATTGAATAATACATATCATGAATTGCAAGCCACTTCTCATACTTCACTCCATTTCATAAGTTGCGATCCATTCCACTCCATTATTTACTTCATTCATATTCCATTACATCATATTTAATTATCCATCTTCACTCATTCCATACAACATTCCACTCATGCTCCAAACCATTCCATTTCATGTTTCAAGTTCTCTACAGGTACATTCTGCAATCAATCAGACATTCTGCAGCCAGTCAGACATTCTGCAGCCAGAGATCCTGAAGGCACTGTCTAGTAATCACCTGATCTGCAATAAAATGATCCTGCATATTCATGACAGCAAGAAAAATCAAGAAAGTTATGAAGACTCAAAAATTAATGATTTCCAGGAGAGAACAAAGCATATGAAGAACACAAAAAAAAATCAGAGGAAAGGAAAAGGTAAAAGTTCTGATTATAATGACATACATGAAAGATTTTAGTATAGTTAAGTTAGAATAATTCAAAAAGTTGTTTTAATTAATTTTGTTGATCATGCCTAACAAACCTCCCGCAAAAATTTGGATAAAACTCCTTCTATTCCACCATTTCAAATCTCATATTCAATCATCATTCAAAAAATATAAACGGTTAAAGTGCTGAAGTGATTGGATTAGTCACGTCACTAGGCCAAAGCATTTAATGATGATTTTTGAATTCGTTACAAAATATCTCCGCGGTCTTTTCTTATGTGATATCTTTCAACTCATATACATCACCCTCACTTCATTATATTCATTCCACAATCACTCCATATCATTCTTTCCCGTAGCCAACTCTTAACCATTTCAGTCTGTAAAACAGAGGAAACGTCTATGGGGTAAAAACATCCCTGTAACAGCCGTTGTCACCGTGAACAGAGGAGCAACAATTTGAAGGTTGGAAATAAAAGTGATGGGTCTCATAGTGAGGACAGAAGTGATGGGAACTAAGTACTTGGAGGGTTATCCTCAAGTCAGAGAAATGTTACAACAAGCAGGGTGGCTGCAATTCTTTGAAAAATTCAGTGGGTTTCACAAAGAGGTGACCAAAACGTTTGCAAGATCCTTCAATGGAGCTGAGGTCGAGATAGGAGATATTAAATTCACCATTACAGAAGCTTCCATTGCAGAAGCAACTGAATTGCCCATACAAGGAGAAAGGTGGTTCAAGAATAGAGAATTTCATAACGAAGCATGGAAGCAGATACTCAAGTCACCAGGTATGGATGTTACCATTTTTAAAAAGGGTATCCCTAGCTCTGCACTAAAGAAAGAAAGGAGGAACATGTTGCTTATATTGCAAAAATTCTTCACTTGTGAAGGAAGATATGGTACTTTCTATGTTTATCATATTCGGTTGATAATGCATTTCCTAGAAGAAGAACTCAATTTTCCCTTTTTCTTGCTTCATAGTTTAAAGAAAATGGCCTCAAGTGTTCAAAAGAGAATTCAATTTCTGGAAACAACCTTATACCACCATGGTTTAGTCAAAATTTTGATTGAACATCATTTGAGAAAAATGGGAGATAACTGGGAAGATTTCTTAGTGAGAAATCACTTTAAAGAACCCAACGAGCCTCCACCTGAAGACAAACCTACAAAAAGAAGAAAAAAATGGAAAACCTCCAAAACTGAAACTGGTAAAACAATACAAGAAAGCAGTGAAGAAATTATTTCTGAGAAATTGACTCAGATTAAGAAGCAGCTTAAGAAAGAGAGGATAATAAGAAAATTTTCTAGAGAGAAAGGAGAAGGGCCATCTCAACCGAGAAGGAGCCACAGACTTAGAGGGATACTAAAGAAAACAAAGGTTAAAAAAACTGGAGTCATAAACATAGCGGATGAAGAAACACCTACTGAGGAGGATTTTGATGAAGGAGCTCCTGAAATAGATCCCGCACAATAAGAAATTTACAACTATGTTGAAACATTAGAGAAAAGAGCTTCAGAAGGAAGAGACAAAACTCCTAGTCCACCAAAATCTGCAGTTGATATCCTAAGGAGGGATAAATATGAGTTAGAAATACTCAAGAGACATATCAAGAATGAGAATGAAATTCTGAGAGAGAAAGTTAAACTGAAAACTGATATGAATTCAACTCTATCTCTACAAATGCAAAAGTTACACAAGGCCAGTGAAAAATTGAAGAAGATAAATAAAAATTTAACCAGGGCACTCACAAATTTGAGATTCAAGTTAGTCATAAGGAAGCCCAGAAGGCCTTTGACTGCCAGGAAAAGCAGAAGAAGAGGGTTGGATGTCCTCGCAGAGGTCTTAGAGTTCATGGAATAGTTGCATGAGGACATGCAAGAATCTAGCAGTGGGGGTATGTTGAGCTCCAAAGATGTTCTTTCTTCCACCACATTCCACTTCATTTCCCTTATCCATTATTAATTACAGGCTCAAATGATCAATAGAATTCATTAAAATTTCTTTAAGAATGAATATCATGACTAACTTGCTATGTTTTTATGATTTTGTCATTGTAGTACCTTTTGAACTAGATCTAGCTACAGAATGCAGACAATTTGTAGCTAGTTGCTGATTCTGCAGCTGTCTTCATGTCTACGCAGGTTCCAGGTGTCATCTCAGAGGAAAAAACATATGGTTGTATTCCACATCATTCCCTCATCATTTGTTGCTCTCCACGAAGTTTGAACGAAATTCTGTAGGCGGTTGTGTACGTGGGAACTCAAACTAGGAGAGAGACTCCTAATAGGACAAGGACAGTCCAGGTGTCCTTAATTATATTACGTGACCACCATCAGAGTCCTAGTTTGGTTTTTATTTGGAAAGAAAATTATCCCTAGGTTATCTCAAGACAGTTATGTAAATTTCTTACAAATATGGCTCGGGAAACCAAGGGACAATGTTAGATTTTGTGGTTGATTTCTAGATTTCAGAAGTACGAAAACACTCTGTTTTTGAAGTAATTTCTCTTTAATGAAAGAAGCATCATTTCCTTGAAAGCGTTGAGTCAATTTTGAAGTATATTTCGTGCTACTCCGGTGGTAGAGGGCCCCTGCTACCTGAGCAGCCTTGTTTATACGGTTTATATAAGTATTTTAGTCTCGTTTTCATTTCTAGCTTAGGAAAGTTTCTGAAGTTTATGTTCATACTTGTTTACATTAATTATCACAGCTAGAATTACTCTTATAAACTCTTCCAAAATATCATCACGATGAATAAGGTATAGCTGTGGTATTGTAGGTTTTAGTTGCATTTCCTTTCGAATTTTATGATTTATGCTTGTTTACACTAAGCGTCACAGTCGGTCTTACTCTTACAAACTCTTCCAAAACATCATTAACAATGAATAAGAAACAACTGTGGTGTCTTATATTCTAGTTGTCTTTGCTTTCAATCTTATGTTTATGTTCAATTGCATTGAATAATACAGCCAGACTTGTTTTACAAAATATTCCAAAATATCATTCCTATTGAACGAGATGGGCTGTAGAATTCCATAGACTAGTTGCATGTTAATTTAGTTATAGCACTCCGGAGGTTGATTGCATTTAGTTCAGCTCTGTCACTACATTCCCAGTTTGATAATGACATTTTAGTTTAACTCTGTTCACTGTACTTCAAGTAGATTAGAAGCACTCTATTTCAGTCTCAGTTCATTTTGTTTCAAGAAAAGATTAATGGCATTCTAGTTTAAGTTGTAGTCATTGTCTTTGAAGATTGATAGACCGCTTTCTAGCCTAGGTTATCCATTATATTTCAAGTAGTATTAGTTGTCAAAATTAGTCTTTCGGCCTTCATTATTTACAAACTTACTTTTGTTCTGAATTTATATTGATATATCATCACATGAACAGAGGTCAGTAATATCAGTTTAAGGCTTTGATCACTCTACAAATCTTTTACAAACTCACTTATAGCCTTTTTCCCAAGCATCATTTTAGAAAATCTCAAAACTTATGAATAAGGCCTAAAAGTGATAAGTCAAGTTGCAGAATAGGGTAACTTCAACATCATAGGTTAATCTAGAATAGAAACCTTATTGTGTTACAAATAATCATTTTGTAATATTGTGAGTTGATTGTTTATTTAGGAGAACTTCATTTACACTTAACTTGTCCATTTCTCAAGCTCTTCCAACACACCTTTAATGAATGAATTGGATAAGTTCAAGCTCATGTTGTGATTTATTTCTTTGCAATGAAGTAATTATCAAGCTTTGCATTTGTTGTTTGTCATCCATAGTTTAGGCTTTGTTCTGTTTGAAATAAACAATAGCTTCTTTTCACCAACACTTAGTTCTTTCTCTTTTCAAACATAAAACCATAAAACCAAACACATCATAAAACACTAAACACAACGTAGTGAGAAACAAATACCTAGGCACATATAGTGCACCACACTTCAGCAGTTTACCAACCCTGGTTGACAATTAATGAACTCAACTTAGGAGCACTAGGTTGAGCACAAACACATTATTTTCAGAAGGTGAAGAAAATAAATGGTACATTGATAGTGGTTGCTCAAAACACATGACAGGTGACAAAAACAAACTTCTTGCATATAGTGCTCTAGAAAATGAAAAGAATGTTACATTTGGAAATGATACTCCTGCTGTAATTAAGGGAAAAGGGTCTATTTTTCTAAAAGAAAAAGTGAAAGCCAATAATGTCATGTATGTGGATGGATTAAAGCATAACCTATTGAGTGTAAGTCAAATGTGTGATCAAGGAACTGAAGTTGTCTTTAGTTCAAAATAATGTGTGGTACGTGATCTTGATACAGGTAAAACAATTATAAAAGGAAACAGAATTCCAAGAAACCTGTATGTATTGAAGAACTGTAAAGAAAAATGTTACTTGAGTAAATATTCAGAAAAATGGCTATGGCATAGAAGGTTGGGGCATCTGAGCTTCTCTCAAATCAACAAATCAAGCAGACTCAAAGCTGTTCGTGATCTTCCCAATATTACTCTACCTGAAAGTATCATATGCAAATCTTTCCAATTCGGTAAGCAAACTAGAGTGAAATTTAATGCCAAGGAAGGATCATCAATTAAGCCTCTTGAACTCATTCATACTGACATATGTGGACCAGTGAGGAAAAATTCACCACGTGGTGAACAATACTATATCTTATTTATTGATGATTTATCTAGAATGTGTTGGATTGGGTTGATTAAACACAAAGATGAAGCATTTGAGAAATTTCAGATCTTCAAAGCACTGGTTGAAAATGAATTAGATCTAAAAATCAAGTGCCTTAGATCTGATCGAGGAGGAGAATATACATCAGATGAATTCCTTGAATTTTGTGAACAACATGGCATAAAATGACAGTTTTCTGTAGCTGGCACTCCACAACAAAATGGCGTAGCAAAAAGAATGAATAGAACAGTTCAACAAATGGCTAGAGCTATGCTTGATGATTCCGGAACACCTGACACTTTTTGGGGAGAAGCAGCACATACAGCGGTAAATATTTGTAACAAGGCACATGTTCGTGTAAATAGTGATAAAATTCCATATGAACTCTGGTATGGTAATCCTCCCACTGTGAAGCATTTTAGAGTTTTTGGAAGCAAATTCTTTATCAAAAATAATGATGAAAAACTTGGCAAGTTTGAACCTAGAGTAGATGAAGGAATACTTCTTGGTTACTCCTCTAGGAGTAGAGCATATAAATGTTACAATAAAAGACTTCGGAATATTGTTGAATGTATTGATGTTGTTATTGATGAGTCTCCTGTAGCTCCAAAAGAAGAAAAACAAACAACAGATGAAGACGATGATGACGTATATCCTTCTACATCAAATAGAAATGATATAGACAGTGAACCCAATGAAGAACCCGAAGATGATTTATCTGAAAAAGCTCCATCCAGATATGTTCAAAAGAATCATCTAGAATCTCAAATTTTGGGAGAAAAGGGATCAGGTGTACAAACAAGAAGGAATCTTGTGGGATCTTCTAGCTATCTAGCATTTCTATCCACTATTGAACCGAAAAATGTCAATCAAGCTAGCAAAGATGAATGTTGGATTCAAGCCATGAATGAAGAGCTTGATCAAATTGAAAAGAATCACACTTGGGAATTAGTACCAAGACCTCATGATAAAAATGTCATTGGAACTAAATGGATATAAGTTAAATGAGAATGGGGATGTTATAAGAAATAAAGCTAGACTTGTTTGCAAGGGGTATGCTAAAAAAGAAGGTATAGACTTTGAAGAAACTTTTTCTCCTGTAGCTAGACCTAAAGCCATAAGAAAGTTTCTCGCTTTTTCAAGCTTCCAACAAATCAAAGTTTATCAAATGGATGTTAAATCTGCTTTTCTCAATGGTGATCTAGAAGAAGAAGTTTATATAGAACAACCAAAAGGATTCATTTTGGGAAATGATGAAAATCTTGTTTGTAGACTCAAAAAGGCTCTATATGGTCTCAAACAAGCTCCAAGGGCATGGTATTATCGTCTTGACAAATATCTTCATCAACAAGGATTTTCAAAGGGGTCTGCTGATAGCAACTTATACACAAAAACTGAAAATGATAAACTATTTATTGTAGTTGTATATGTTTATGATATCATTTTTGGAAGTAATGAAGAGTCTATGAGTCAGAAATTTTCTTCTGTTATGCAACAAGAATTTGAAATGTCTTTACTTGGGGAACTAACATTCTTTCTTGGCTTGCAAGTGCAACAAGCAACAGATGGCATATTCTTATCACAAGAAAAATATCTTAAGCAAATTCTGAGGAAGTATGGCATGGAGGATTGCAAACCTGTAAGTACACCAATGGTAACCGGATGTAATCTCAATTCTAATGATGACTCCCCCACGGTGAATCAACTAGAATACAAATCTATGATAGGAAGTCTATTGTATCTCACTGGGACAAGACCAGACATTGTGCATGCAGTTGGGATTGTTGGACGATTCCAAGCTAATCCAAAAGAGTCTCACCTCTAGGCTGTCAAAAGGATATTCAAATATCTACAAGGAACTCAAGACTTTGGACTATGGTATCCAAAGAATGTTGATCTTAATCTTCATGCTTACATTGATGATTGGTCGAAATGTTACCTCTTATGGATGACCTAAAAGCACTAGCCAGGAAGTCAATTCATAAGGTGTCTCGCTATGGCTGCCGGTTCGCAATAGGCAGCTCCATTGCCCTATCTAAGCAAATATTAAAGAAGAAGAATATGTACGCTGATCATGCCACTCCAATTTGAAAATGCAAACTTATAAGATATTCAAATCAAATGATCACCTCCTATCATTATAGTGTGATAATCATATAGTGTGATAATACAAGTGCCACTAAGATTCGTTGGAACATCTCAGAGGGGATTCTCTTTCCAAGACCAAGTCTTCCCATCATATCACTTCACGTGAATGCGCTGAACAAAGGTAAATTGCGGTGTTCTTCCAAAGAATAAGTTTCTATATATTTACAAACCTCCTTTACCCAAGTGAAATTGAATATCTCGAATAAAAGATAGTTCTGCTATCTTGAACTCAGATCTGCTTAAATTTAGAAGATTAAATTAGATACACGGATTTTATGAAGGACAGTCGCGTATATACGTGAGTTTATACACAGAAAACCGCGTATGGGTATTTGCTAACAAAATTCTGGTTCAAAATTCTTCAGCACAACTGCAGTGGTGTTTGGTATCTCTTGTGGTGTTCCATTTCTCATAATTCTATTTCATTTTCTGATGTTTCTTGATAAAGATGTCTTGATGATTTTTTGTTGAAAGTGTTCAGGATGCACAAGCTAATGGGGAGCATTGGTCTTGTGGAAAGGATGCATTGTTGGAATTCTCATTATTTGATGTGATCTGATCTCATTCTTTGGTCTTCATTGTATAAGTCATTTTTGTAATTTGATGAAAATTTCATGTTAATACCTATGATGTAAAATTGTAATATTCAATCATGTAAGGACTTCTTCAATTTTTGTAAACCCACTTGGTTGGGTACTTGAGTCACATATGTAAATCCACTTGGTTGGAACATTTATGTAAGTATGAGTCGAAAGGTCATAGATTCATTGAAAAATATGTTCGGAGATTCAGCATGAACTCAGGGGGAGCATGGTAACTTCAGTACACATCATATCTTCAGAGCTCTTCTTTCTACAAGAGAAGGAAAACCTTGTTTTGGTTTTGATCCACCCTTTGCCCTTGATGTCAAAGGGGGAGAGTATCATGGTGTTTGAATAATAGTTATAATCAATGTATCTATCTACTGTGGTGATCAAACACCATAATGGTTGCCATCAAATCCAAAGGGGAAGATTGTTGGCAATATGATGCAATGTGTTGTCCTTGATGGAAACCTACTTGTTGAAGTTGTTCTTGATGGAAACTGACTTGATGAGTTGTAACATATTTGCTAATGATGTATATACAGATCAGTCCAGAATTAGCAGAAGAAAGAAATTCCAGTAAGTGCCAGAGATATAATAAACAGGATATATCACAAATCATACGTGGGTTTTTAACAGCAAAGTCGCGTATATACGCGGATTAGTACGTCCCAGGTCGTGTATGCACTTTTGCGATCCAAAATTACAATACCAAGGGGTATTACCATGGTTTTGGCACACAGTATTGAGTGTTGTATGGTTTATTTGATTCTGTCCAAGAATACCATCGGAAGTGGTGTGTTTTTGGCTCATGGTATTGATAAAAGATAAAACTATTTAAGGAGAAGAATATCATAGTGCAAGGTGTGCATGAGTAAGGGTTGTTGATGAACAAATATCTCTAAGGAATATCTGCATGAATGAACTCTGTTCTTAATTTATAGATCTGAATCTATGATGCACCCATGAATCTGAGGATGGTTCAAGATCTCTAGATATGATGATGATGAATCTCTAGGATGATCTACAGAAGAAGAAATGGTGAAGATCTAGCGCAAAGTCTGCTGAAGATAATGAAGAAATCTGGGTAAATTTATAGATCTGATCTGTTTTGTAAAGTTTTCCATTTACAGATCTATACGCTAGTTTGTCTCTTCAAAAGCGCATGTATACGCGGTCTCTATCAATGAAAGGCGCGTATAGGGTTTTCTGAAGAATAAAATACACAGAAGTATACGCGAGTTGGTGTACAGGAAAGCGCGTATGTACGTGGCTTCAGTAAATAAAATTAGCGTATGATATTTGAATTAATGAAATATCAGGGTTGAGTTTGTATCTGCATATCTATTATGAAGTCTGGGTTAGTTCTGATATTCTGTTTACAGTGGTCTCACTGTTCTGTTTGAAGTATTGGGAAAAATATGTTTGTTGATGTTATGAAGGGTTGTGTTAAAGTTGTTTGATCCAGTATGAAAATTGATGAAACGTGGTCTGCAGTAGGTCTGAAGGTTGAAGCCTTCAGTATGGAAGTAGAATATTTCAGCCAGTAGAAACTGGTGTTGAAATTAGGGGGTCGAAGCTCCCTTCCAGGAGAGGCTAGTAAACGAGTCCAGTGGGTTGGAGCTCCCTTCCAGTTGTAGCTGGAGAACGAGAGAAGGTTGCAGCATTCTGCAGGTGGGTGCCTGCGTGATGGTATGAGTCTGCGCCAGTACAAAATTGTAAGAAGTTTTCTTTATAATAAATATTGAAGACAGAGACGACAACAGCAGTGGTTTTCTCCTGAATTGGGTTTCCACCTTAAATATTGGTGTTCATGTGTATTGCTTATGTGTGATGGTCTATTCTGTTATTACTGCACATGCTTACTGCTTACTAAACATCTGATGAATAAATGATGCAATTATTTAAGTAAAGAATTAAAATACATAATAAGATCTCTAAGCATACGCGAGTTTCCTTAAGGATATCTGCGTGTACACGTGAGTTGTGTTTAGTAAAGTAGCGTATGGGTTTTTGAGAGGAAAAAAGAAAAGGTTTTATCAGTCAGCTCTAAATACTGATTCACCCCCCCCCCCACGCCCTCTCAGTATTTTTCCAACAGAACTATGCAATATGTTCATACCTTTTCTTGTTGCAAAGGTTTTCCATATTCTCAAAAAATCAAAAAATCAAAAAATTTTAAAAATGTAAAGAGGGTATACCCCAAAAGAAAAATCAAAGGGTGAAAAGAATAACATGGGCAAAAAAGTGAAAGAAAATGAACGCCACCAAAATAAACGCCAAGGAAAGTGTGCAAGTCTAAATGCCACTGTTGTTTGCTCTGATGCAATAAACAAACTGTGTGCAACTTGTATTCTATGCCACAATCCATGAATAGTTAAACAGTTTAAGCTTGGCTAGTTCATCTTTCAATTTTATGTTTTAGAGATAGAGAATAAAATCTGACCAAACTATTTAATCTTGGCAGATAAGTAGATATGTAGAGTGAATAAAAGGAGCTCAACAGTTTAATCTGAGCCCTTGGATATAATAAGGTTAGAATTAGATAGATTTCCATATGTAAAAGAAAAAGTGTGATAAGAGTTTGCCAGTTTAAGTGCACCCTAATAAAGAAGAAAAAATGGTAGGGTAAAGTAGGTAGGGTAGGTAGATGATGTTGTTGAATTACATGTGATGAACGATAGCTTTAAATGTGTTAAATATTTTACTTTCATCACAAGTGCAAAGGCAGACAGTATGTTGGAAGAATTTCATGTAAGGAAAAGTCAAATTATTAACTTCTCTTCTCATTTTTCCCTAAACATTTCACTAATTTCCCCTAAGTACTAAGGTATTTGAAAATTAAAGGGGCTCAAGGAATTTCCTTGACTTTTGGAGGGACCAGACCCTCGGCCCAATAATTGGAAAAAAAAACCTCAGTACTTAAAATAATTCATCATCACACTCATTCACTTCTAAAAAATATTTTCCTAAGTAAAATCCTATTTTACTTAGGAAAATCATGCGATATTCCATAAAAACCCTTTTTTCATGCAAGCATAAGTTAAATACATTATTCTAATGTTTTACACATAGCGCTTTAGCTCATTTGTCATATTAATTTCTAATTTATTATTTAAATCCCTATGAGAATAACCTTATCCTATTATATATAACTCCTTTTTATAAAATACCCAAAAACCCATTTATTATAATTTTAGTCAAAGTATTTAATCCCCATATGTTTAAATAAAACACCCCCATTATACTCCCTTTGACTAAAATATATCTTTAATATTAATCCCGCCCCCTATGGTAATTAGATTAATCTGATTTAATTACCATATAATAAAAAATATATGAAAAAACCTTTAAACATATTTTACATGTGTTTAAAACAAAAAACAAACCGAAGTTTAGTTTAAACCAAACTTCAAAATAACCCATCTCTTTGTAAATTTTCCCCTTGCCCGACTCCCTAACCTAAGGTTAAAACCCTTACCTGAGTTAAAATCCCTTAACTCTGGTAAAAATCCTTTGGAAATCCTTCTCGATCACTTTTCTGCATTTTAAAAAGGAATTAATTAATCCTCACGATTAATTAATAGCCTAACTCACCAATCAAATTCCCCCCGATATGATTAATTTATGTTTAAACTGCATTGGGCCCGCCTGTTAAACCCCTGTCATCTTGACACCCCGACCACCGTCCGATCAACTGATTTCGGATCTACGGTCAACGTTAATATCGCTAGCCATCCGCGTCCAAATGATAATGCGCGATGGCCAAGTAGTTTTCTGAATCGTACTGTGCCACGTGTCGTTCATCATATGGAATCACTGCCCATCCGCTCGAAACCACCTTTCCCCAAAAGCGGTGCGATGGAAACCTCTTACCACCTTCCCTCTGTGACGGATCTACCGTACTTGTTGACGTCATCAATCAAAACCCGCCAACCTTTTGACTTTGCGAATAAAAAAAACAAACCCATGTCATTTTCATTATCTTATGCAAAAATCAGTCTCCCTGGCAACAAAATTCGAATTTAACTGTCAAAACTTGCTAACCACTACCTCGCTAAAGAAGATTGCAGTCAAGTAATCCAGAGTTCATTCGCCATAGCCAGTACCTATTTAGCCACTGTTATTTTCCCGTAAATAGGTATTTACTCCAATTTACCGCTGAACTCTGTAAAAAAAATCCTGATTTTGGTTTTAATTCCACACTAAAGACTCAAAAGAAGTTCAATTTGATCTTTTTTATCTCAGAACTGCAATTATATTCCATAACCAGTGATTGCGCCTGTTTTTCACAAAAAACCCTGAATTCATTTCTGAATCCACAAGAACCAGAAATGGAGGTTCCCGTGGCTCTAAATGTCGCCCCATTGAATGCCCCTCACAGAGACTTGGATTATTTTCCTTTAGTCGACAGAGACTTCCAAATTAAAGACCTGGTTCTCAGTGAAAATCCCCTTAGAATCTTTTGCTACTGCAGAGATAATTACTTGAAAGGTTCTGATATCTTTGGATTATGGGAATATAATATTCCCATGTACCTTCTCCCCTCAGTCCGCATTTTCCCTGATATAATCCATTATTGTCATGAAAACTATGATCCCAATTTAAGAGAAATTTTGTCCCCAAATCAGAATATCCTGTTTCCCATAACTGCTCAGTCTATCAACGAGATGTTGCAATTTCAACCCGGTCAAGCCCTCACTCCCCTGCTTATGGGAGAATTTCTTGATAAATCTGCAAAATTATCTCATGAAGAATTAAGTCGCCTCTTCCAAACCTTTATGTTACCAGATCATCAGCCCAAAGGCCCTCCCCGCTATGGTTATACTTTTTTCACTGATGAGGGCAGACTTATTCTTAATATGATATCCTTTATAATGGGCTTTAATACTAGTGAATATGTTGACCAATTAACCCTAGTATTATTTTCTATTTTCACCCCTGGATAGCCCCCTGTTGTCAAGTATGACTTTGCTTCTTACATTGCAGACAAAATCCATGATCAGCTCATGAGATTAGAGAATGAAAGAGTATTCAAGTATTCTTCTGTTATTTATTATCTCATGCTTTATTACCAATCTGACAGTTTCCCTTTTCATGTTAAAAAGCTTGATACCAAAGGAAATCCTAGGTCTGTGATCTTTTGGTCTTCCATCACTCATAATTCCCCTTATTCTCCTTATTCCTATAATGAGTTTATTGATCTTTTTGTACACCCAGCAACCACCTTGTTGACAAGAGTCTCTCCTCCTAGGCTTAGTAATGAAATCAAGAAAATTCTTCAGCTCTCAAAACAATATCGAATAGGTGATTGGTACCTATATCAGAATCACACAAAAATCAGAGTTTATGGGTGTGAATTATGCCCATTCAAGTTTCCCAAGTATGTCCCAATGAGACTCTTTGCATTAGAGTATTTCAGGCAGATGATCAACTCAGATATAGTTCATTTTTGTAATGCAAAGAAAAAGGCTCAACTCAGGATTGAAAGTCAGCTAGGTCCCTTTATCTGCAACTCTAGAGATACTGGAAAGAATATTAGAAGATCATCTTAAATTACAAAAAAGTTTCTATTGGGTACCTTATGACCCAACTAGCTTTATTTGTGATAGAAGAATGAAAAACAAACTATCACGCTACATTCATCAAAGAATCCCAGAAATTGAACAGTATGCCAATAAAGATGAATGGATGGAAGGGACATTGGTAGAACAGGATAGTGAGTAGGTCAATGTTGAAAATGTAATTAAATACCTTGAAAAAATACTTGACCTAGACTCTTTTGGATAGGTACAGATACCAGGTATTGGTTCTTCTTCTGCTAGGACTTCTCAACAAAATATGCAACAAATTAGTGCATTGACCATAGTAGAACCTAAAGGAAAAGAAAATGAGCCTGACATACAAGTATTTGAAAATTTCACAATGTCAGAGCAACCTGAGACTTCTAAAGAACAGGGTCAAATACAAATTCCTCCTACTCAGATCAATGAGCCAGAAATTTCAATTTTACAAACTCCTCTGAATGTAGAAAAGGGAAAAAAGAGAGATGCTGAAGCAGCTACTCCTGTTGGTGGATCTTATGAACAGAAAGATGCTAAAAGACAAAAATTGAACCCTCTTCCAGAAGTGGAATCTGTTCATGAAATCCTTGATAGTCAAGGGGAAGAGAAATTGGGTAGTCAAAAAACCAGTGCAAACAGTGGGACATCAACTACTCTACAGAGAAAAGAGCTGCAAAAGTAGAAAAGTGCAAAAGTGTCATCTTTCAAACCACCAGTGAAAGATGCCTGGGACATTAAAAGAACATTCATAAATATCAAGGCCAAAAATGATCCTCTCAGACTTCAAATTTACAATCAGTGTTTGAAAATGGCCCCTAGGAATCAGCAGAGGTTGATGTCAGCTTTTGACATCCAGCAGGGAAAAATGCTAATGAGTCACTTCAAACCCAAAGTGCAGCAACCTCAGATAGCTGCAAATTATATCAGGACTAATTTTGAAGTCCTAGCAAAGGATATACATCCTTTAGATCAAATTGAGCTGCATAAACAGACAAGTGAGATGATTTATTCTACTCTGACGGTTAAATCAATGATGACTCAGAAATTGCAGGATTCTTTGGAAAACACAAATGCTCAATTAAGCCTTGAAAAAACCTCTTCTCAGGCTAAGGACAACAGGATCAAGATTTTGGAGGAAATTATCATTGGACTGGGACATAATCCCAAAGATGTTAAGGGAATATAAGCATTAATCAAGAAAAAAGATGATGACATTACAGCATTGAGAAAAAAAATAAAGTTACCAGCCTCAAGACATCCCCAGACTGCTGAAATTATAAAGAAAATTTCTGAAGAAGAATTAATGGAATTTATCTTAAAATTGAATGAACAACTTAATGAAACAGAAAAAGAACTTGAAAAGGCATTGAAAGATAAGCAGTCAAATACTCCAGCCTCTACAACTGAAATGATTGCAGGTACTACAACAACAGGTCAGCCAACAGGTCAGCCAACAGGTTAACCAACAGAATTGTCACAGGTAAATACTTCAAATTTGAGTACAGAAGAATTAATAAAGTCAATGGAGGAAATGAAAATCCAAATGACAGAGGTACATAGAACAAAGATGCAACTTACCTCTTTGGAACAAAAATATGATATCTCGAAGATGAGTATTGCAGATAAAACAAGAGAGGTCAAAAAATTGGAAAATTTGGTCAGCAAGTTGGAAAAGGATCTCACATTGGAGAAGCCTTTAAAAGAAATAAATGAAATTCTTTGGGACAACATCATCCAATCAATGAAAGATTTCTGGCCCTCAATTCAAATAATGCAGGAACAAAATGATTTAGTCAAATTGGCTATAGAAGAAGTCCTAAGAGCAAGAGAAGAATTGGGAGACAGGCCTGAACAAGCCAATGAACTCATCCATTTTCTAAATACTTAGAACAAGCAACAACTTGAATAATTTGGCATTCAAGATAGGACAGGCACAATTTTGGAAATAAAGAGAGTTTTTACCAAAAGAACTCTGATGCAGAATTTAGAATGAAGATGCTCTGACATGTAAGAAGAAATCACTGCCTTCAAGGAAAGATTTGATATTTTGTTGAATAAAGGATTGCTTAGTCCTTTTGTTTCAGAGGATAAATTGATGGACCTCAAAAGTTATGTTGAGAAATTGGACAAGTATGCTGACACTCAGGCCAGTGCCACAACTAGTTCATCAACAGCAGCGTTGCCTACAGGAAAACTCTTCATGATAGATTGGAAAACTTGTTTTATCTTGAGCATGAAGTAAAACATTTGTTCCCTCTTCAACCTACTTTATTTAGGTATACAAAGACTGATGAAACTCTCAGAAAGCTACAAAGGACCAAGATTTCGGAAGATAAATGGTGGGAAGAACTGTTAGAACTTTTGTAAATATTATCCTTACCTGAATTTTGATTATGTACTATAGTAAGACATGGTAAGAAGGATAAAAGGATGAATAAAGGTCAAAGTGTATCACAGCAGTCAAAGAGTATCAGTTAAACGAAACATCCAGCACAAAATTACTGAAGTAGACAGCAGCAAGCCAAATCATAGGGCTTGCCTCCAGCACATTCTCAAAATTAGGAAACAACACAACGTCAGTTATCATTTTTTCTTATCTACGAGACCATCTGTGTCTATTTTATTGTAATTTACTTATGAGTCATCCTAGATAATATCTCAAGTTGTTATGAGATATTTTTGGTAACTTTTTGTATAAATACTCCCTCAACCAGAGTAGTTAAGGTGGATTCTTATACTTTGCTGTAACATTGACTTTTTCGGAATAAAGTGTTATTGGAGAAATTTCTTTGTGGCTAGCTGGATGATGAATTGAGACGAAAGACTTTTTACAGGATTCATGTGTCAAACTACGGATCAATAAGTCTTCTTTCTCTTGTGTTTTGAAGTCTTTATATCTGTTTATTATATCACTATGTTTCATTTCTAAATAATTAATGAAAACGAATAAATCAGAAAGCGCTTAAGTGTAATCTGGTTTTAATCATTGTTCTTCTAAATGTTTTCTTCTAAACTGGTTTTAAACAGTGAATTCTTAACTGCTCTTGTTTTACTAGTTTAAGCATTTTGATTATTTAATGAAGAATACTTAAATGCTCTTTATTGATAATCACTCAATTTCCCTATTTGAATGTGTTGAAATATTCTTAGTTTCTTTTCATCCATTTTAATTCCATCTCATTCGCTTTAAAGATCTATAATTGTTCCTTGCTTGATTATATTGCCCTGTAAAACCATCTTTTGTTTAGAAACTTAATCCAGTGAAGCCATCTTTTGACTCCATAGCTCAATGGCCTGAAATACTCAATCTTGCCCTCAGATACTAAATTCCACCACCTAAATTCAAAGAAAACTCCTGGACTTATAACTAGTCTAATATCTTCTAAAACAAAGCTAAATTTTATAGAGAGAGCCCTCTCTGGGTACAGATTGGCCAGATTCTGTACCTAAAAGATTGGTTTGTGGTTACCTCGGACCCCTTTCCTCTTCCCAACAACTTCAAGGAAAATCTGAGTGATAACAACTACTCTTGTACAACACAATGAAATTCAGCTGCTATAAGTCGACATTATGCAATGATGTGGACCCATGCATAATGTTTGTTGAAATGACAAGAGATGGACATTTAAGAATAATTTGGTGAAATTTGGAAGCTCCTTGTAGGGCTGCAAGAGTCTCCTCTTCATATGTGTTGGCTTCCAAAACTGCTGAAGATGAAGGCTACTTCTCCATGGCTACAACAACACTGGTACATGCCTCTTCAACTGGTGGTGAGGGCTCCTCCTTCCTTCTGCCAAATCTCTTGATCATCCTTTGAGAAAACTCAGCAAGAGTAGAAACCCTTACATGGCTCAAATGGCTGAACCACCAAATATTTGCTTCACCTTCAAGGTGCAGTGCTGCAATTTCTATAGCCTTTCTGTCTACTACAGGATGTAGTAGGAATAAAGTCTCTAGCTTCATCACCCAAGCCTCTGCTGCACATGTGAGTGATCCATCAAAGGTGGACAATAGAAATCTATTTCCTCTCATCATCCCATAGCTGTAGGGTCTTCTCTCTTCCTTCAATTGAATAAATTGTGGTAAAGCTAGAGTCTCTTTGAAGGCTCTAGGTTTAGCTTGGTATTCAGCAAGATATTCACTTAGAACTTCATATTCCAAGTGTTCTTCATGCTTCAAGTCTTCTTCTATGTGAGAGTAGGAAGTGCATGGTCCTTCCTCTTCTCCTTCTTCCATTTTCTTGACCTCCTTGGAGAGGAAATTTCTAGATCTGAAAAATGAAAAGAGAAAGCTCATCTTCTTCATCATCTTGATCTCTTCTCCTTCTTATGGCTGAAACTCATAGACTGAGCCAAAGATCATGCTATGATACCACTGTAATATCCCAAAAGAGGGATTCATCTATACATAAACTGTATAATGGTGTTGTGATGATGAATAAGCTTAAAATAAGTTCAATAGACACATATACATCATTTTGAAGTATAGCCACAACTTATATTCTGATCTATGATCCAAAGGATGGGAAAGAGCAGTGATTTATGCCCTAAAAAGTTTAATTTCATATATGCGCATAAAAATAAGGGCAAGTGATAGTTGGATCTCGTAGCTTAGGTCATGAGGGACTTACATACCAAATTTGAGCCAAAAAAAAAGACTCTAGCTATGTTAAACAGATCTCCCACTCCTGATACGGCTTAAAAACACCAAATCCCCATGACTTGTGGTATGCAGAAATTATTGAAGCTTATGCAACGTGATTTTATGAAGGTTATAGATGAAATATGGTATAAAAATCAATAAATCAGATTCATTGTGTTTCTCATGCAGTATAAGAGGAAGAATGAAGACTTTAATGAGAAAAACCCTCTAAAAGAGGTGCTGCAGCAATTGTATTTTACTGTAAAACCTTAACTGTGTTATTTTCTAAAGAATATAGAAGCTGGTGATTACATATTAGATCTAGAGAATATATATGTACAAAAGGTTAGATCCATATCATATCTGTACACTAGAAAGGCTCCTCTTTTAGATCCCCTTAGGGTTTTCAACAAAACATGAATGTACAAGAGTAGATCTGAGATCTACTGCAGAAGATCTACAGAATGATTCATAAATTATGAAGTATATATATCAATAAAAAATTCAGATTTGAAACATACATGGATTGGATGACCAATCCATGTATCACCACAGTGCAATGAAGGCTCCTTAACACCAGATATCTCTCCTCCAAATAGTTGCCAAAACACCCTGCAACTTCTCACTTGAAAATAATGCAGTTTAGGGATACGAACTGCGTTGTAGGCTTGATGCACTATTTGGCCTGATGCCAAGATGTAGATCTGAAACTCCAATCAGCTAATACACTCTTCCAGGAGGTTAAAATACACACTCACTTAGAAGAGGCACTAGTATAATCTAGATCTGAGCAGATCTAGTGTTTCCACTTCTTGCAGCTCACAAAAAAAATAAAACCCTCAACATGATCTGAATTGTGGTTGGAAGATGAAGCTTGGCCAAATGCCTGATAGTGGACAAGAAATTCAAGGCTCCTCCAAGAGCTACTCAATGGAAGAGGTGGGATTCCCGATCAGGAACACCCAAGTGCTAAAAAACACTATTCTCTGCTAAACAGCCAAGAGAATAAGAATTTCTAAATAGACGATATCTTCTGAAATCATATGGTCATCAACAACCCTCTCTTTTTGTCCTTCTCTTCCTTTTATAAGATAGAGTCCTTGCAAACCATAAACCATCTCAAATGAATTAGCCTTGTTCACATGAACAATATCCAACTTGATCTGCGTTGTTTATATAGGAGGTTCAATGAATCTAGATAATGTTGTGATTTGGTCATGTTGACCCAGTCAAATAGTTCAATCCACTTCACACATAAGGTTTTTTTAATGTAAATATCCCAGATATGTCTTTGTTCACATGTGGCATTGATTTATTCATACCTTTAGGAGTTTTACATGTCCTCCTTTGTATTTTTATTCATCAACATGAAAATAAAAGCAAAACAAAGAAAAATTGAATATTCCTATTAGCTTGGGCTAATTTATGAATATTACACTTTCATAAGACAAGAGCTTGTAAACCTTAAACCACATCCAATGATAATACTCCTTTCACACAAGGCACCTCCAACTAAAACTACACTGTGCCTCATTGATGGCCACTCCTCCATGAAAATGTTGTAGATTTGGTCAAGGTTGACCTAGTCAAGATGTTTTAGCCCCTATCCACACCTTAGGGTTCTTTATTAGGCTGAAAATATGATCCACTTTCACATGAGAAGTGTTTTTATTTACCATAAAGAGTTTTATGGGTCCTCCCACCCACTTATTCACCTATCTAAGTGTTAAAACAAAGTTTTAATATTCCCATTAGTTATAGGCTAATGTAGGAATATTACACGCAATCTGGAGAGAAGCTTCTTCAGCCTGAGGGAAATGTGATGTGACATATTTTTCGATAGCAGGTGAAAGGGATCTAAGGAACCATTCCATGTAGACACGATCTTCGAAGGTAGGGGCTCGACATAGGCTATTTCTTCTCCACCATTACTGGACATGATCGGATAGGTAGGTCACAGACGATTGATGGAAAGAAGTCAAAAGTTTGGTACCAATGTCATAATGAAGGGGAAGCTGGAAATAAGACACAAAAGCTCGGGCAAGAGTCACAAAGGTGGTATGAGAGGAGGATGCTTGATCAACATACCACTTAGAAGCTTCACCAGTAAGGGTATGTTGGAACAACCAAAGACGGACATAGTCATCGGTAATGGAGTTAGACGAATACCACATGTGGAAAGATCGAACATGGTTTGTAGGATATTCTCCAGCAAGACCTTCAAACTTGGGGATTTCGGAAGGGAGCTTGGTTGGCATAGCATTCCAACTAGCATCATGGCGTATAGGGTCATTGATCAACTGGTTAAAATAGGGAAGATTGAGGCCTGCCATATAGGGGAGCAAGGGAGCAGCCAAGGTATATCATGTTGCGGTCCCACTAGTAGTATTCCCAGCATTAGGGCTGGGGCTACCACCAGCATGAGGTCCTTAGATTTTGGATTCGATCCCCAGTGGAGTCACCAGTTGTTAGTATGAATCTTAATCGCAAACGTATGAAAAAGGATAACTTTAATTGTGCATAACAAACAGACCTAAAATCAAATATGGTTTCCAATATCTTTATATCTGCAATTAGTTGACCAAGATAAATGCTGCAAAATCTAGATCTATGCATTAAAATACCTTAAGTCGTAAATAAAAGCAAGAGTTTCTCCATGCATTCAATAAAAAAGACAAGATTGTTTTAAAGAATTTTGGTATTTTTTGACACCTAGGATGGGAACATAGAAATATGTTACCAATCCCCCTCAATGGGATGGGTTCTTGTTAGTCGTTAGCACTTCAGATCTAAAATCTCTCTCTCTTTATGGTGTAGAAAACCCAGACAAAAATGGAACTCAAAGGGAGCTCACAAGAAAAATAGTAGCAAAATATGAAAATGATGGAGGATGAAAGTCAGACCAAAAGTATAGATCCAGAGTGATCTTTAGGCAACGAAAGGTAGTGAGTGAATGGAAAACCCCTTCTATTTATAACAAAATATTGAGTTAGTCTAGATATTGGTGCATAATTAAAATATTATTAACCAAATCTAGATCCAACTTTTATGGAATATTTTATTATATTTGTTGGAGGGAAAAATAATTTGAATTTGGTCAAATCCTTTATTTTTAAATAATAAAGAAATAAATGATTTATTTATTATTTTAAGGATGTGGTTGAGTAATAATTAAATAAATAGTGATTTATTCAATTATTTATAAATGATTTAGCCAAATTTAACAAGGAATATTATTTAAATAAGGCTTAAATAATTATTCCTAGAAAATAATAAGATAATATTGATTTATCTAATTAATTTTCCTGTTTTGGGTTAAATATGACCATGAATATTAATTAAAGTGTTGTTTAACTAATTATTCCTTGAGAAAAATCAAACAAATATGATTTATTCAATATTTCCTCACGGGGTTTCCTTTTTAGACCATAAACAACTTAATAAATGTGGTTTACTAAGTTATTTTTCATAGTGAAAGCAATTTTACTTAGGGTAAAATTGGTCTTACATGGTGTACTTTGGTCCATCTAATAGTAACAGGTTAGATGACCAAAAAATGGTGTAACACCATCCTCTTCCTTATATTAGTGGTGAGCCTCCTCACCCTTGGCCCCACTCATTAAAGGCACTACTTCCATGCATGGAGTCTCCACCCAAAACTGCGTTGTCCCATAATGAATGCCACCCCTCCAGGACAACACTATTGATTTGGTAAAAGTTGACCTAGTCTATGTGCTCCAGTCCTTTTTCACACCTTATGGTGATTTATTAAGCTGAAAAGATGATCCACTTTCACATAAGAAGTTATTTTACATAAAGAGATTTATGGGTCTCCCTACCTGCTTATTCACCTATCTAAGTGACAAAATAAAACTTTAATATTACAATTAGATGCAACCTAATTTGGGAATATTACACAGGATTTGTAGAAACAACTCGAGACGACTCTGGTATATTTGAGGATGATGTCACACCAGAGGTATTGATAGTACTAGTTTATGTAGAACGATGTCACCTTCGCTGACCAGAAATGGCGTCTGGTGATAAAGGTGGTTTAAGTGCTATTCTATGCAAACGACGGGGAAAGAGATGTTCTTCTTCCATGATGACTGATTTTTTTATGAAAAAAAAAATAAACAAAATAAAAGGGTAATTTTAGGAAAAAGGTTTACCAAGTAATTGTGAACTGCAGAATACCTCCTGGCAAACCAAGAATTACGGGTAGGAAATATCCCCAAATGTTGTGTTTGGTGTATCAAAAGTTACAAGGCATTTGAATCAGTTACCTATGGATGGATAGTTCTTTAATTTGTCCTCCCAAATATACTCGAAGTTACGTGGAGGCCTAAGTCCATAATAGCATTGTCTAATGCGAAATTTCACAGTGAGAGCACCCCCTTATACTTTTCGTACTAGAACACCGCTCTATATACCCTAAGATACGTGGATGAGCTCTGATATACTTACGTACATGGAGTGAGATATCACACTCAGAATGTATTGTAGACAAGTTAGCGACAACTGCTATGTTTTGCGACGTCAGAACACGTCTCTAGTGTAGACCTTCCAAATGTTATTGTTAATGCTCCAATGCTTTCTTAGGTAAATTGATGTAAATTTTAAGTTGACCTTGTTTAAAAATTTTCCTTTTGAGGTTCACCGCGTGATGTGATGGAAATTATTAAAAATGAAAAACTAAAATGATAAGCAAACTTTTCAGTTTATCTTTTTCAATGAAAATCCTAGCTACTAAGGGAAAGAGCAATCAGTTTTAGAGCAAACAACAAAGAGAACAAACTAAAATGCAGCTTTCCTAACTTGTTCCTATGCATCACACAAAATTCACTATATGCACATGCATGTTTTTCTTTTCAACTCCCTTAATGTGAATTCAATAGAAGAAACTATATGCATCAAATCAATAAAACAAGATGTTTTCTTCTTTGAGAAATGAGGAATTTAACAAAAATTTCTCTTTTAGGAAAAATGAAGAATGGAACTATAATTTTTCCTACAGGAAATGATGAATAAAAAAAAAATTCCTTTATGAAAAAAATGTATATAATGCAGAAATAAAATACTTGGAATTTGATTTGCCAATGATAAAGAAAAACACTAAAGAGACATTGAACAATTTTACTTTTCAAAGGAGGAAGAATCTGGAAAGTCTATTGGTCTCTAAGAGGTATCATACAATTGAGAATAAAACAAACAAATGGCTAAGAATGATAGCAATGAAATTTTTGAATGGAATTTGGTTGGATAAGGGGGAATCATAGTTTCTAAAGAGAGACAGTGCGTTGCAGTGCACCCCTGAGTGGGAGACAGTGCACTGTGTCTTGACCAACAGTGCATTGGGCACAGCAGGGATTGAAAAATCAAGCTACAAAACACACTTCTAATGCAATTATTTCATTCAAATGTATAAATTTTGAAATTATATGCTATTTTTTAGGATAAGCAAAGGAAAAAACATGAGGAATGAGAGGGATACTCCCGAATGGAGTCACCAATTTGTTATGTAGAATTGTGATCTACGGATAAACCAAATTCCCTAAGTGTGGTGCTAGTCACTTAGAACAACAGAGGAAATAATTTTCTATCACTTTCTATAAAATATGTAGATATACAGAATGATGAAAGTACCTACTTGTGATCCAAGTGCTTCTCCTTCTCCTTTTGTCGTTGTTGTTGTCACTCTCAATCCAACTCAGATTGCTAGATCGATTCCTACAAACAAAAATAGAGAACAAAAATCAATATGTAATATAAATATATATACTTATCTTACTCAATCAAATCAATTAGATATGAAATATATATATCATTCAAGAATCCATTGCAGAATAAATAGAGACATCTATATGGGAAAATGAACAACAATATTTATTAAAGGGTAGAAGGGGGAGGTTACAACCAATGATCGATTTGTTGCCACCAACTCCAACTTCATCCTAGCCTCATCACATCCAACATCACACCAAAAAAATATCAGTACTTTCACTCTTTCAAATGAGAACCCAACAGAAATTCTTTACCAAAATTCTTCCCTCCCTAGCACTAGGATCTGTGCTCAATTTATAGGGAAACTTATGGTAGTTTCTCAATGAATGAATTTCTAAGAATAGGAAAGACATATTTCCAAGTTCATAGGTGTTATATGGACACTTGGATTCAAAATATGACACATATGGACTCTTCTATAAGGCACTGGCCATGTGGAGATTCCAGAACAATGAGAATTTATCTTCCAAATGACCAATGCACCCTTGAATGTCGAGAAGTGCATAACAGTGCACCCTTGAATGGAGGATGTCGCATATGAAACATAATTATTCTGTTTAGAGCCTACGTTTGTGAGTCTATAAGTGATATAAAATATACTTCAAACCTTGGAAATCTTACAATAGAAGCCATGAATGAATTGTTCTTATCTTAAGGCATATAGCAACTGAAATATAAGGTTATTATAGACGCTATTTCATTGGTCCTGGGGATGATGTCCAGTTTGACCCCGTCATGGGGGATGATGCCCAAATTGAATTATAACCTATAATAGGAGGAATATCTTCAAAATTAAGAACAAAACCTAAAGAAGGGTATGTAGGGATGAATTCAACATATTCAGTATTAACAGCTTTATTACAAGCCCCAATAGTAAGTGGGCTATGCTTAATGGTATCAGGGGTGTTGATTGTTTCTTTTCAACTTGAGGTCTTCTCCTCTTGCGATCCTTTAATTCGCTGATAAAATTGATCCCAGAAGTTACCTAAATCAATACTAAAAAATATTTCGTCAGTTTATTGCTATGTAGATGTGGTAGATTTTGTTTTCTGTGTTACATCGTTGTCCTTTGAAGACTTTGTTGAATCCTATTTTGTTTGTATAACTAGTTGAGAAGCCCTCAATGTGTCAATAGGGAGACTCTCCAACCTTTTATTCCTATATTCCTTAAACTCGTTAAGATTCTTTGGACTGAGATGGTTTTTAGCTATCTTTTCTACCTGTAGATATGTTTCGGTAAACTCAAATAGATTGTCAAAGTCATTATGCTCATGTAAAAATTGTCTCACTTTAACCACAACTATAAAATTTTGAGCCACTTTTTTTAGCTCATACTGCCTACTAGGAATGGTGGGAAAATTTAGACACTTTATATGGTTAATTTCATTCATGGTGTGCTTTAAATTATCCAAATAATAGACACCACAATGTATGGGAAATTATGTCCAGAGGGATTTCTTGGCTTCTTTTAGGGCTATGGTTAAACCATTTCCCATAATTTGAAAATAAATTTCTCGGGCCAATATTTTATCAAGGACATAGAGTGGGAGAACATGAGGCCTAGATAGAGTACCAAAAACTCTAACATACGTGAATAAATCTTCTATGAACCACTTGCCTATAGCTGTGAAATCATCTCTGACTTCATTGGATAACCTTGGGTCCCTTTCACCAAATACATATATATGTAAAGGTAACATGAATCCATGGTAGATTTTATAAAAATGGGATTGGTAATTAGACTCCCAGAGTATCTTGTGCGAGATTTGGATAGGGGTAGGGTATTCCAAAGTCCATTTCCATCCCATGGATGGGAAATCAGAGGTAAAGCACAAGGCGTCCATGATGTATGCGCTCATATAAAAAGGGGGCACTATTTTGGTAGTGAATTTTCTGTTGTTTCTGTAGGCTAGGATCTGGGTGGCAATATTATGAGAGAGGATAGTGGCCCAGTCCATTATATAATAATATTATTCGGCATCAATCAAGGGAACCCATTCAACTGAAAACTTAGTTGCATTAGGGTACCCAAAGAACCTACACATTATACCAGCAGTATAGAAATATGGACCAACGAGAGAATATATTGAGTACATACCCTTATCATCATGTTTTTGATTGTTTGGATCGCACCTCCATTTTCTTATCGGCTCTGACTCTATTTTATTTTCATCCTCGAATTTCTGAAGGAAATGGTTGTCATATACCTTATGTGGATTAGGCAGATGATCCATTTTCTTCAAGTCTTCGACTATGAAATTTCCAATTGTTGTCTTCCCTAAAGTCAAGAATGTACTTTATGCAATATTCAAATTATCAATAACCCACTTAAGCATGACTATGTAGGGTAAAATATTAAGCCAAGCAACAATGAGATGAAGGAAGGAATTGGCGACATCACTATAAGTAGTTTCAAAAGATAACTAAGAATCATCATCCATGGATTCCCTTTGAATTATTCTGGGTTCTTCATCCTCAAAAAGTTTGTAAATGGCCTCCCATGAAGAATTTTTTTAATTGTGGTGCATTTTGTATCTAATAACAGTGGGGGAATATCAGTGATTTCCAGAGTAGGAGCAACCGACTGTGGTGAAACCATAGGCTTCTTGTTCTTCTTTGAAGCTTTTTACATTTCGCTAGAGTTTTTCTCGGGACTATCCTGTGGCAAAGAGTAAGAGCGGAGAATGAAGAACAATAATTAGGATGCGAGAGGATTTAAGGAAAAACCATAAAGTGATAGTGAATATATGTTTAAATTCAGAAAATTCCAAAACATTAATTAAAGGAAATAAAATAATTTGGTATATCGAGAACATAAATATCATTATGCTTTAGTCATAAATGAAAGTGTGTGTTCACATGGTTTACCCGATAGCTCAGCGCCTCATTGGAGACTTCGAATCGTAAATTTCCTTAAGATGGTAACTTAAAACATGTGATTCTTCTCTATTTCCGGTATGAAAATAAGTCTCATCATAAGTAGAAACTAATATGAAAGGTAAGTGCTTATCGAAATGTTAACATATCAGAGAATTGGAATGCCAATTGTACTTGGAGTTTCTCGATTCGATAATAGCATCGTGATTGCAAATATTTATGGAATAGGAAAATGCAATGAAGGGTTCAGGTATTGCGATTGAGATATATTGCATCGGGTAAAATTATTAGTTTTATATAAAGACTATAAAATTATTAGAAATTTGAATATTTTTACAAATATATTTCCAAACATTTTATAGCTTTCATATTATGGACCAATGAGAGTTTTTCCAATGTTTCTAGAATTTAAGATAAATTTTCATCCTTAAAAGTTTCCTTCCCAATCAATCGTAACTCTTACATATCTACTTCTTGTGCCAATCCAATTCACTTGAAATTTTATCATGTAGTTGTTCTCAGATATACTTAACCTCCTCCATGCCCCTCTCATTTTTCTCAGAAAATTAACTAACTACCTATACATTTTTTGCTTTCAGTAACTCTCATTGGGCTTGAACTAACCTATGCCATCTCCCTTGAGACTTGGCATGCATGCGACCTTCCCCTTCACATTCTTCAAGGCCCTATTTAAATTTTGGCACAAAATTCCAAAAATATATCCCCTCTAAGTCCTTTCATTGATTATGTCACTAGAGAATATCTTAGCACCTTGGCATCACATCATCTTGGATTTCTTCTACTCAATTGAAAACCCCCAAGATCTAAGGGCTCTAGATATGGTGGGGTCCTCTCCTCTGCCATGTTATCTCTTCATATTGACCATCATAGTTTCCTTTCATCCATTCCAATATCCTTTACACACACATAGGTCTAAGGTACGAGACCCAATAGATCCCACCTACCCTTTCATTCCATCCCAACAAACATCATCTTGGCCTTGAGTTTATTAGCGTACTCATCACTTGACTCCCTCAAATGTTTCAAGAGCCTGAAGACCGGAGATCCTAATATATTCCACAATATGATGACACCATTATGACTTCATGGTAATGTGTAAATCCAGATCATCCATTCATGTAAGTTTCCATGTAAATTATGTCTCTTGTCCCCCCCTTGTGCCTATGTGGCTCCACCAAAACCACTGGTCCATGCAATCTTAGAGTCTCACCCCCAGTTTTTCCTTGCTTCCCCTATTCTATATTTTTTCAAGGTTCGAGACCTAACATATGTCATATCATGATGACATAATAATTATGTAATGGTGACGTGGGATGCCACATCATCTATCCATTTAAGCTTCCATGTCAGCACCACCTATTCCCCTGTGCCAATGTGGCTTCACCGCAAGCTGCCTATTTATCTTACTAAGTCACCTGCTTATCATGCACTTGTTATACCACCTTAGAAAAACCAATGGTATCATAGATGCCACAGTGAAAATTTCAATCTTGGGGCAAGGGGGGCATGCAATTAATCTCCATCGTCGATCAATGTTGGGTATTTTGGCGTGGATCCCAACCATGCACCCCCTTTTGTTGAATATTGACTACAAGGGGGGCCCACATTCACTCTATCATCGATTTGTAATAGTCCACTAGTAGAAAAACAAAAATTAATGACCAAAAAAAATAATAAAAATCACATATAAATGACTATGTTTGGTCACATGACCATTAGTGGTTAATTTATAGTATCTTATCTTCATGACCAATTTAGTTGTATTTAACTCAATCATTAATTGGTTGTCTCAATTTTATCATCTAGTAGTGCATTTAATCATGAATTTGGTCTTTGAATTAGTCATTGATTTAATCATTACTTGCCACAATTAATGACCAATCACACAACCAAATATACTACTACGTGATCAACCAAGGAAACTAATTAATAAGCAAAGAAATATGACCTAAATTTTGGTCACAAGATAAGATATTGTAAATTAGCTGCTAACAGTAGTTTATATGAAAGTTTTACTCATCGTTTGAAACCAATTAATGACCAAAAAATATGAAATAAATGTTGGTTGCAATATAAGATATTGTAAATTAGCCACTAATACTCGTTTATATGAAAATTTTAGTTGTTGTTTGTAGTCACACATCTATCATTTCCAATCATGAGGGAATCATTGGGGGAGAAATTCTAGACCCCGTGCACTCATATTGGGGGATATATATTGAGGAAAATTTGATATAATATATTGGGGGATATATATGGGGTAAATGGTTTTTATATTGGCATGTATACAAAAAAATGGAGCTCAAAGTTAATCAAAAAATATAAAGGGGTATAAAAAATGTTAATGAAAAATTTGATACCTATAATATCTAGTGAAAGTGGGGGTTTTTTTAATTGGGAAGGTGTATTGATTTTTTGTTGGTAGGGGGTTAAATAATGTGACTTTGAGAGGTATTTTTCAATATGTAGTCAAATTAGGGGTATTGTTTAATATGCCATGAATGCACGTGATATGTCATAGGTTCATTGAGAGAAGCCCCCATGTTTCCAATAGTCATTTATTTATTTTTTGTAGCTTCATATTCATTATATAAATGACTAATTTAGTATTGTATATTCATTTCATTTAATTTCAATAAAAATAATTATAAACAACTAATTTATTCATTTTATACTCATTTTATTTCTGTTCATTATTAATTAGTATGGATTGGAGACTCTATTAAAAAAATATCATACAATATTCATGCTCATCAAATATGAAAACACATGTGAATCATGAAAAATCTAATAATTTGATTACAACACAAAAAAAAATAAAGTAGAATCATAACTAATTTCAACCATAAATTTTATTATATGAAATGTCAAGTATTACAACATGAGTTTCCAACTCAATATTGACTAGGCTATAATTTACACATGAAATATTGTTTAATCACTTCAAAACATTTGAGCTGTGTTTCCAATGCATTTCACATATGTCTCTCCACCTTTCAGATCATTCAATGGTTTGTCTCTAAAAATTGTGTAACCGATAATATATGTCATTTGAGAGTGTTGAGGACTAGAAGCTCCATTATTTGGATGGTACAGGGTTGGAAGATAAATCAAAGCCCTTAGATATGCAACCAGTAGATGTTCATTAAACTATTAATAATGTGATCTCATCTAATTTTTTAATTAAAATTTCCACTAATACTCTTACCACTATTTGTAATATAATGAGACTATAGAAATTCCTTTACAGCACATGGAAAGGTTCACAAGAAAATTGAATACAAACAATGCACACATACCCAGTTAGATCACATTCCACAAGGCCTTTTGGCATAAATATCTTTGCACAAATAAAAACAAGAATTTAGAATAAACCATTTCAAAATAAAATGATTCCTTTACAATTAATTAGATGAAACATATACAAGTCATTTGAAAAAAAAAAAGGTTTCTTAAAGCAACTACCATGAGAAAAAAATTCCTATTAGCTAAGGCACTAAATTTTGAAATAAAAAAGCATGCCACAAGGCCACATCATTTGAAAACAAAATAAGAATGAGGTAAGTACCATCTATTATAGAAAGAATAAAATAGAAAGGCCATTTGGTCTGCACAAACATAGAATAATTTCAAGCCATATTCAGGGTCATAACACCTCAAGTTTTTCAAGCCATAGTCAAATTCATTCCACCTCAGGTTGCTCAATAATGCATCTAAGCCTCAAATTATAGAAGAAACTAAGTAGAGATTAAGAAAATTACTAAAAGCATATGGAAATAAAAAATATAATGGAAAAGGGAAATATCTAAGAGAAATTGTGATATATCATACTCGTTAATTGTGTATATGACATTTATTACTACCTCTATAGGTTTTAGATTATGGAAGATACATAGCACCAACTATTGTGAAAAAAATCCCCTCTAGTGATAGAGGAAATCTTTATAGCCCTAGAGTGGGTCTAGAAATGCACCGGACCAACTAATGAAACCTTTCCTAGTTTGTATTAAAAATGGAATAAGAAGAAGAAGAAGAAGAAGAAGAACCTACCTCTTCCTCATGCTATCATCTAGTCCTTTGGTGAAGGCCTTGATTCTATGATCCTTCAGGCTCGTTCCTCGCTACTTTTGGTGTTCGAATACCTATAATAAATCAAGAGATAACAAGAAGAAACATGACAAGATACATAACATACATAAAATACAAACTACCTAAAATATCAAGGAGTATTAGGCTACTTGCATAGATATCTAGACAAATATGGAAAGTGAAAAATTAGATGTATTATTAATTATAGAAAAAGGAAGCATACAACTATGGCCTTGATGTTGGAGACCTCCCTTTGGTTATGTCCAACCAGTATAGGGATGCAAAGGATCAACGACCAGGCAAGACCAACTAGTAGTGGAAGGATGGGATTCAATTTATAGGTAGGGAGAGGTACTTTTGGATCCATAAAAGAAGAAGGAAGGCCCACTTCTCAAGATAAAATTCCCTAATGAAGATCAAGAACTCCAAATGAGAGAGCTCGAGCATATCTAAATCAAACCATATCCAAATCGTCTTTCTAGAAACTTCTACTAAATGAAGCTTCTCATCCATTTGAGGAAACACTGGCAGAAGAGGTTCAAATCACTTTTTCCTATTAAAAATCACTTTGGAAGTGCTAGGTCAAAGTGTTGCAACATGCCATCAACAAGGGCCTGAATCTATCAAAGAGCGCTAACCCATAAATTTATTTTTTAAGCCGAGCTTCTTCAGAAAATCTTCAAGGAAGATTTCTGTTGGTCTTCAAGGGATATCTTGATGTATTCTCCATGATGAAAATACTACACAGTTTTCATATTAAGGCACTTCAGGATTAGGTATGAGAAGTGAACAGAGTGAAAAATTATTTTGTAATAGATGCCCCCTAAAGCATGAATGAAAAACATTGAGTGATGAGTGAAATGTTTTGTGAACCAAGGAAAGGACTTGAAATAATGCTAGCAGACCCACAAAATCAAGCACAATAAAACATGTGACATCTTTTATATAAACATTCCTAATAACACATCTCTGAATAGGCATCAAATAACACATGAACCTGTGGCATGGTCACAACCATTCATCTGAAAGAGATCATGGAATGGATCCACAGTATGGTTGCAACCATCCATATATAAAGGATCATGTGTACAATCATGAATACTCAATAAGTCCACGCGGCCTGGATAATAGTAGATGTGATTCTAGGTATTTTTCTTTATCAAAATTTACCCACTGTATGAATCTAACCATGTGAATAGATTTACTAATGTTGAACATGGTAGAAACCACTTGATTATAGGCCAATAATGTAAATAGTTAGCATGCACAAGAGAAACCACCAATAATGACGATGACCCTCAAGGTACGACGTCAAAATCTACAAGTGTGAATGAATGAGTTGAAGTCAAACACCTGCAGAATATTCTGATCGAAGGTTAGTGATGTGAAATTGTTGTTGAATGCGAATAACTTTCCATTGAGGAATGCAAGCTCCAAGGTACTAAAAAGGACTCTCTAAATCATCTTCCTGGATAATGAGTTGAAGTCGAAAATATGTGATCCATCAAAGGAGGGCCATAATGATTCCCACATCATTGACATGAAAAAAAATATTTCTCAAGATGATAGTATTGATTTAGGACTGTTGCAGAAAGGATCAAATAAGCAGAGGATGTTTGAATTTTACAAAAAGGATGTCTCTTGAACATATCGGTGACACGACTCGAAAGTGTGGAAACATTTGACTCAAAAATGGGATCAAAGGTCATGGTGATGGTAGATAATGTTCAAATGAGAGGCAAAATGGATTTCCAAAACCATGAAAGGCAAGTGACAAATGAATGATATCGCAAACGTGACACGAAATGCTAATGAGTGTGATGTTCAAGAGTGACATGATGCCTCAAAACACATAGTAAGTTTCACTTTCAATTTCCCCCCATTATTTCTAATGAGTACCTCATTATTTTTTATAGCAGGCGTGAAGAGAATAGAATATGCTTAGCATATAAGTTCATTATTTGAATGAATCAATCCTAGTAAGTTTAACTATCCCTAGGAAGTAGTAACTTGGTCTTCTCATGGCGATAAGTCTTTCATCATTTAAGTTTTACGAGTCGGATGGAAGAGTAACTCAGTGTTTTTTTCATGTTTAGGGAGTTCGAAAAAGAGATAGAAAATAAAAATCCATCAGGTCCCTTTTTGTAAATCATCCCTCGAATTTGAAAAGGTAGAAAATACTATCTGAGAGAACCTCTTGACCATGTTTGATCAAGGTATTCCTTTTTCTTAAATATTCAATCTCATCCCAAAAAAGGGGTAAACGTATACTAATATGACATCAATTCCTTTAATTTAATGAGTTCGAAATGACAAGTACTCGGCGATCTTTTCATTTTTTCAGAGTCAGAAAAGAGCTTAAATATGACTCCAAGGGGGTTCCTTTTTATTTTATTTTTCACGAGTCCAAAAAAGAGATAAAAAAAAACTCGTTGCATCAATAAAAAATTATCACTATCACCGTAAAAAAAGATCATGTAACTACCCAAAGAGAACCACACATCACTAATATCGATAAAAATTATAAAATGTTGTGAAAAATATGTTTAAAATTTTTAAGTAAAAAAAAAATTACCATTTCACTGTGGGTAAATTGGAGAACTCATTTTTACCCTATTCTCCTGTAATCTTCACGAAAGCGGTGCGGAAAATATAGGACACCAATTGATGATCTATTAGTTGTAAGTAAGAGCTCTATCTTTTCTCATCATTTTTATGTCATTTTTAACCTATTTAAGTTATAAATTTTATGGTTAAGAGAATGTTTTCAAACTTTTATATCATGGGTAATCAATGCGGGTTTGACCTATCAAACCAGCGTCGATCGCCAATAACCCATGTTGGATTCAGGGGTCCTGACCTAGGTTCAAATTTTATGGATAAACCAATAAACCCTCCAACTACTAGCCCTTTCGGCAATGATATGCTTGTGCAGACCAAAGTCCCACCCGAAGCAGTATGGGGAGGTGTTGGAACCAGGTTTCCACACCTTGAGAGAGAATTTAATGAAGTGACCCTTAGAAAAACCCTAAGTGAACTTATACAGATGTGTGCAACAGCTTATAATAGAAACACAAAGAATGCACAATTATCAACATAATAACACATAAATAGTGCTCACTTTAGTACAAACAGCAGATCAGAACCAGATCTAAATCTTAAGAGAGGTAAACACTTAATAACCATCCATAATCATATCAACTAACTTCATGCACACAAGAATTTAAATTGAAATGCACTTGAGGCCAAAGCACAAATGTAAATATAACACATAAATACGAGAGTTCGACAAAAATCGTTTTTCTGACACCCTTCTTGCACTGGCTTACATATGTTTTCTCCCAAAAACCCTTACAAAACCCCTACAATCCCTTCCATTCACACAGCCAATAGAGTCTGCACATAGCCAAGACTAGGTCTCCACACACACAGTCAGTAGGAGCCTTTCACCCAACCCAAAAATCTTACAGACGTGGCTACTAGAATATCTTAGAGAACATGTATCACATTTCTTAACTTCGATTCTTGACTTAGTCAAACTCTATCTATTTATAATATGCCTAGAGTGCAGATACTATGGTCTCAAACCATGCTTTGAGCCCCATAGTTTACATTTAAGCTTAATTACATCCAAAATTGGGGCTAAAAGCTCTGCGCACATACAAACATTTAAAAAATATCATTGGAATTTTTTCCTTAGAGGACCCTGCTCCAAAATGTCCCTAACACAAACATGTGACTCGTCCCAATTCATTGAGTTTTTGTCTCCTTATTTTTATCCTTGATCATCTTGACAAATGTTTGGAGAGGGAGCACTAACTCAAGGCTTTTCGCTACTACATCCTATGCTTGTTGAACCATTTTTTTGTCATAGTCCCTTCAGCGGCCATATCTATGTTGCACTGAGTTTGTTGAACAATATTAAAAGTATTGTCCGGGGTATGCGATATTTGTAGCACTTCCTTTTCCCATAGTTGCATGTGTTGTATAATATTCCAAAATTTAGCCTTCATCTAAATGGAATATTATAGTTTTTTTTATCACTAGGTAGGTGAATAAGTGGGTGGGGAGACTCATAAAACCCCTTTAGAAGGAATAATAACACTCCTAATGTGAAAGGAGGAAGAATAAGTAGCTGTATTAAGCACCTTTGGGTGTGAATAGGGATTGGATCATGTTGATTCAGTCAACTTTGACCAAGTCAACAATGCTGTCATGGAGGAGTGAACTTTAAGATGAGACAATGCAGTTTTAGTGGAGGAAAACTTGCATGAGATTGGTGGCAAGTATGGATGGAACCCAATGTGAGGTGGTTCACTTGCTATATATGGAGAGGATGGCAGCCTTTGTTATTCATGTTTTAGATTATCATTTGATATTGGTCTGCTTAGAATTGCTTCCTCTTGCTGTTTAGTAGGGTTGTAGTGCTGTTTAGCACAAGGGTGTTCCTAGTCGAGAATCCATACCTCATCCTTATGGAAGGAGAGGTTATTTGAGCTGCATTTCCTCATTTTGACATATTTTCCAAGCTACCTCCTTAAGCTATAGCACAATTTTTGTTTAGATTTGGGTTGTGTTGAAGGGTGCAACAAAGGAGGATCACATAGAGTTGTTTCTGAGCTTGTTTTTTAGTGGAGAGGTAGCCTATCCATTGGAGGATCAGAAAGGAGGGAACCTGGGCATATTTTATCATATTTGGCATTAGGCCAACCATCTACCAACCCTCACAATGCAGTCATAATTCTGAACTGTGCTATTTTGGAGGAAATTGCTGGGAGGGTTCATTGAGCTCATCAGGAGGGTCTATTTCTGAGTAGAGGGATTAGCCTTCTATTTAGAAATACAATTGGAGGAGGAAATCATAATTTAAGATCTGTCATAGCCTCATTTCATATCAGATCCAGTTTGAAATGGAACATTAACCCCAGGGTTATTTGTCACATTGTATGTTTCTTGGTATTCCTAGCAATCTTTTCTGGGTTGGCTAGAAATCTTGTATTAGTGCCCACGTCTTCCTTGCTGGGAATTTATTTTGTTTCTATCAGCCATATATCATTTAAGTATGTACATAGTAGTAGCTAAACTGATATAGATAATGATTTCATTTCTCTCCGACATTCTATACAGTTGCAGCAACTCATGTGCTGGTTGTTTTGATCATTGGAGGCTTGTTCCTATTGCTTGAGTGGCTTGTCCCTTATGATATTTTTGTATATTTCTGCTGACATCTTAATAAAATGATGGCTGCATATTTATCCCTCTTATGTCATGTTCATATTTTCTATTTTTTACATTATTATTATTTGTATTGTTGCTATTTCCAATTTGGAATACTACAGTGGATATCCCAACTTCTTTTCCAAACTATGAAAAATATTAAGGAAGATCTCAAGGAGATGAAAGGGGAGAAGTGTAGAAAAATTCCTAGAGGGTTTGAAAGTGAAGCAAACCCTATATATTAATGAGATGGGTGTGGAAATTCAGCCACACATGTAGATCCACAGCACATTTTATTTCCCACATTTACTGCAAGAAGGATGGAGGAAGAAAATGCACTTGGGGAGGAGACCCTGAGTGACTATCTTCAGGAGTATGAGTCTCAATCACAGAGATTCAAAGAGCAGTTGGATTTCCAAGGGTTTTTCCAACTCAAGGAAGAAAAAATATCCAACAATCATAATAGAAGCAAGAGAGGTAGAATCTTTCTATCTAACTTTGATGGATCAGCAAAGTGCATAGCCAAAGCTTGGGTGAAGGAGCTAGATTCCTATTTCCAGCTACACCAATTTTCAGAAAAGGAAGCCATTAGAGTAGCAGTGCTGTACCTCAAATTTATGGCCCATGATTGGTGGTTTTGTAGGTCTACTTCATTTAATCATGCAAATGTAAATACTTATGTTGGGTTCACTAAGAAATTACTGAAAATATTTGATATTAAACATTGTGAAACATCTTTTGTTGAACCCAAAAACTCAAAACCTTTTCATGAGTTTGAGAGATCTATTTTTCCAACTCCACACCATATTTCTGTTGAGCGGGATAAAAACATACATGATGCCTTGCCAAGGGCAAGATCCCACTTCTTGAAGAATCATCTTCTATAGATGAAGACATGGAGGTTCCTCCTTCAAGGGAAGACCAAGATCAAGGGTCTCTCATTGATGATGAGACATTCTCAAATACTGATGAAGGGGAAGAACAGAGAAGATCTAACAAAATTTTACCATTGGGAGAAGATCCATCACCACATGGAGGTGGAAAGGGAGACATTGCTTCCATTAGAGGAGCCCTTGTGTCCTTGCAAGGAGTTCTAAATGAGTCAACATGTGGGAACCAAAACACAATTTCGGAGCAGCTTGCATCAGTTTTTGTGGATTGTGAGATGGAAGAAAGGAAGGATCAGCATCAAGGGATGATGAGCATTCACCCTTATCGATTTCAGGAGGTTTCTACACAAAAGGAGGAGACTGTATTGCGCAGTGAAGAGAGGGAAAAATTAGTCCACTCATATATACAGTCCACTTTTAGATTTTGATGTCTCACTACATGGGGGCATTCCACCTCGGAGGCCACCAAATATAGAGTTGGTGGGAGACATATTACCATTTGGTTCACCACTCTTAGATCCTGGAGAGGTGGATACTTTGGAGGGGTCTAGTACAGCGTAGAGAGTCTAGAGTAACTCAAAGAGGATGGAGACATTCTCCCATTTTCAGCATTACCCACTCTCACTACATATACTGCACTGACAGAAGTTGTTGCAATGATGAAGGATGGAACCATTATGGTGCAAGGGAGTTGCTCCATGGATTTGCAAAAATAGAGGGTACTTCCTTTGAGGAAGGAATCCTCCATACATTGGAGTAGATGGAGGCCACTCATGCTTACATTGGCCAAGATTAGGAGGTTCTTTTTGGATGGTAGCTTCTCATGGGAGGCCAACTTCCAATAGTCACCACTTCTATTTGAGCATGAGCAGCTACATGATGGGTGTGGAAGAAATTTGGAGGATGAATTTGCATGAGGGATGTCAAAGGAGAGGACAACAGCATGTGAGGAGCTTCACATTTCTGATCTTCAGTGTTGTATCTTACGAGGATTGATCCATATTGGAAATCTCAACTCTTGGTAGAGTACTCCAAGGATATTGGTGCTTGCTTGATTCTTGATGATCTGGATGGAGATGATAGATATATAGTGGATGATGTGGTCACCTATTCTTATGGAAAAGTCTTCTTGGTTAGAGCTTCTGAGCTCAAGGAGAAGCTGCTACATGCAACACATGAGGACTTCCTTTCTATGCACTTTGATGTATATCATTATTTGATGGATAAGTTCACTTGGGAGGGAATCTAGTATGATATATTTCAGTATATGGAGAGATGCATGGCCCAGATGGTGATGGAGAAGTTGTCACAGCAACTTCCTTTCTCATGGAGAGTGAGGGAGAATTCTTAGTTGAGCCATTTCAGCTCAAGGACCAAACTACATGGTAGAGAAGGTACAATTTTGCATTATGATTTGTAATTCTTTACTTTATATGAGCAACATGTTGTATCAATGGGGATTATCCCTTCTTGCATATTATATTATGATGTACTTGAGGCCAATTGCAGCATTGAGGTTGGCTATTCTATTGGTGGTTTGTGGGGGAAGCCACATGATTCTTGGTGTACACCATTGACACCACATTGTAGATCCATGATCCTACCATGTATGATGATTGTGGTAGAAAAGAAGTGGATGGGAGAGCACTTGTTATTCTATTATTTGAGGCAGGCAGTGGATGCACTATGATGGTTCCATATGTGGAACTATGAACCACCTTCTGGTTATCGTATGGAAACTTGTTTCTATTTTATTTTGCTTCCATATAATGATGATGCTTTTATTTTTATGAGGAGCTTTGTTGGGAGTATGGCACAAGAGTTGGAGATTCCCATTGGGAGTATGATTCTCCCTTCTTTACATTTTGCATGTTTCAAGAGAAACAATGGGCAGACCACGATTGCCATACTACATCTCTTTTCTTCATGTGGGAGGAGCCGTTTGGAGAACTTGAGTTCTTGGAGGAGACACTTCATGGCTGATTTGTTTGATGGGGTAATTTGGGCCATTCTTGGAGGCCATGTCATTCAGCCCAAGATCAGAAAAAACCCCATACTTACCATAAATGGAGAGAGAAACAACTTGGATGGGAAAATCTAATCTCTCCACGCAGCCCCATCACATTGCAAAAACCAGGGGTTGAGGATTTCTTTGATGAGATACCTAGAAAGCCTCATTTCATTTGTATGATAGCATGGGCATGGGAGTCTCACATTGGGGATGAGATCCCTTATTCTTGTCATCACTCCTACCTTGAGGAGGCCATTGGACAATAAGAAGGTTTCCACTTACACCTTCCACTTTCTCATTATGTGCACCATTTAGTTTTGCATACTTGGGAGGAACCATTGGAGGGAAGATTTATTGTAGATTATGTTGAGCTATGGTGGGAACTATTGATAAGGAGGCCAGAAGAAGAGGAAAGGAGGAATTTTTCTCCACCTTTATAGTTTCTTCAAGAAAAGCAACATTTTCAAGGGGAGGAATGTAATATTCCAATATTTATCCTGCATTTAAATGGAATATTGTAGTTTGTTTTATCACTAGGTAGGTGAATAAGTGGGTGGGGAGACTCATAAAACCCCTTTAGAAGGAATAATAACACTCCTAATGTGAAAGGAGGAAGAATAAGTAGATGGATTAAGCACCTTTGGGTGTGAACAGGGATTGGATCATGTTGATTCAGTCAAATTTGACTAAGTCAACAACGCTGTCATGGAGGAGTGGCCTTTATGATGAGACAGCGTAGTTTTAGTGGAGGACAAATTGCATGAGCTTGGTGGAAAGTATGGATGGGACCTAATGTGAGGTGGTTCACTTGATATATATGGAGAGGATGGCAGCCTTTTTTATTCATGTTTTAGATTATCATTTGATATTGGTCTGCTTAGACTTACTTCCTCTTGCTGTTTAGCAGGTTTGCAGTGATTTTTAGCACAAGGGTGTTCCTAGTCAGGAATCCCTACCTCATCCTCAGGGAAGGAGAGGTTATTTGAGATACATTTCCTCATTCTAGAATTTTTTCCAAGCTACCTCCTTCAGCTACAATGCAATTTCTATTTAGAGTTGTGCTGTGTTGCAGGGTGCAGCAAAGCAGGATCACATAGAGCTGTTTCTGAGCTTGTTTTTTCGTGGATAGGTAGCCTATCCATTGGAGGATCAACAAGGAGGGATCCTGTGCATATTTTTTCATCTTTATCATAGTTACAACCATCTACCAACCCTCACAACGTAGTCACAATTCTGAACTGCGTTATTTTGGAGGCAATTGTTGGGAGGGTTCATTGAGCTCATCGGGAGGGTCTATTTCTGAGTAGAGGGATCAACTTTCTATTTAGAAATACCATTGGAGGAGGACATCATCATTTCAAATCTATCATAACCTCATTTCATATTAGATCTAGTTTGCAATGGCACATTAACCCTAGGTTTATTTGTCACATTTTATGTTTCTTGGTATTTCTAGCAATCCTTTCTGGGTTGGCTAGAAATCTTCTATTAGAGCCCACATCTTCTTTGCCAGGAATTTATTTTGTTTCTATCAGCCATATATCATTTATGTAGGTACATAGAAGCAACTAAACTGATATAGATAGTGTTCTCATTTCTCTTCATCATTCTATACAGTTGCAGCAACTCTTGCGCTGATTGTTTTGATCATTGGAGGCTTGTTCCTATTGCTTGAGTCACTTGTCCCTCATGATATTTTTGTATATTTTTGTTGATATCTTAATAAAATGATGCTTGATTATTGATCCATATATTTCATGTTTATATTTTCTATGTTTTACATTATTACGATTTGTATTGCTACTATTTCCAATTTGGAATATTACATGTTCTTTGAGCAACTGTTCCTTATAGTGCAAGTCTACAATTTCTGTCTGAATCCTGTGGCCTTCCTATAGACGAGCAAGCTGATGAGTGAGAACTAAAGTAGGTGAAACTATGCATATCTCTTCAAACTGTTGCTACTTTTTGCTGAGTGTGTCGCACAGTTGTTCCATGACCCGGTCGATCTAGACAGAGACCCAAATGTCCATGGCCTCATTCAGGGACTTGTCACACTAGGTGATGACAACGGAAATACTATCTTGGGCCTACTTAACCTTTGCTTCTTGCTTCATGCGAACCTTAGGTGGTGTCTCTAGCTAAAAATTGTTTTGGAGCTCTGCAACTTGTTGCTCATATTTTGATAGAATAGTGTGAGGTTCCGCACGCGCAGCTTTAATCGCAGCAGCCAGTCCATAAAACTTCTTTGTGGGTGCAACTATGGCCACGAGAGCTAGAAAATCTCGACACACTTGGTTAATATTGGCTTCCAGCGTAGAACACTAGGCCTATAATTCTCTATATGCTGCTTCGTATTGTCTCTACTAGTCATGTGCTTGTGAAACCTACTTTTGTGCATCCTTGGTCTGCGTTTGTGTGGTTTCTTCTCAGTATTGGAGCTCATCGGCAATAATTGAGTGTAGCAAGTAAATTTTTTCTACAGGAAACATAGAAAGGCTAGCATGAACATCACCTATACCAGTAAATTGATTGCACTGGCTCGCATCCATTTGGGTTTCGGGCAGGGGGATGTGAACAAATTTCCCCTCCCTAGATGATGGCAAAGCTACATCCAAAGGTTGTGCACTGGTAAAAAGCGCACTGGTTCGGATTTCTTGAATCACGCTCTCTTGTATCTGGCTCGCTTGTACTTTCAATTGTTGCAACCCTATTTGAACGATATCAAGTGCATATTTATACTAGACCTCCATGTCCGTCCATCGATCTTCCTACGCAGTTGTAATTATATTCATGATCTCATTGAGATCATCCTCAGTGAGTTTCAGGACCTCCTGTCTTGTTTTCTTAGATTCCTTCTAATTTTTGCATGATCCACCCGTGGCCTGAGCCCCACGATTTGTGCCTTTTGATGTGGCTTCTTCTTCAATCTCTTTAGGCACAATGCCATTTTTCTGGCACAGTGGTGGCATCAACAGTATCTCCTGTTGTATTTGGGGTTGGTTCTTTCTCAGCAAGCTTTTCTATCACAGTCACTATTTCTACAAGCTTTTTAGTAGCCTTTTCTGTGGATTTTCTTGTCAGGGTGCGCGATTGTGTTGGTGAAGTCAACAAAGCTGACATTCATTGTGTTGTTACTCTGATAAGGTCATCCTTAGTTACCAAATAAGGCAATTCATACCATATGCCCTCGATAGAAACCTTTTCATGGATGTGTATGTTGTGAAATGTAGCCTTAAAGTTAGCTACCATTTTTTATTGATCATAAAGAGTTGGGGATAGTCGCGACTTAGACTGTACTACTTGGTATAGTGTCGCATATTATAAGACCAAAAATATCTTGTTCTTTTTTACACACATTGGGTCAGAGGAATTCCATAAGGTGGTGTAGCACGTAGTTTCGCACATCTTCTCTTCAATCTCATGGAGCTGGGTGTCTTATGATGTTCTCCAGTCGATAATTGTGATTAACGGTAAGAGCCAAGCATACTAAAAATACTTTCCCTCCTCCTGTGCCTCGTGCACATTTTCAAGAAACTCTTTGCAGAGATATCTGCACCAATTATAAATAACCTCGTTCTCACATATCCAAGCTAGTGCAATCACATGCGTAGGTACTTTCTTGGGCCTACACTTGAGAATCATCTTGCAAGACAAGATGAGCATGCAAAAACAAACAATGGGGTTGTTAATCTCCTCCACAACGAATCCCCAGGATTTTTGCGTGGCATCATATTTATTATTTATCTAATCCTCCAGTGCTTTCTCCTATTCTTTGCCTCCAAAGTCTACCATAGGGTCGACACCCTTGTTCGACAGACCTATGATTCGGTGAATCAGCTCTGTATCAATTGGGATGCACTCTCCCAACCATAGCGCATTATCATGAACCAATTACAATAGCTACTTGAAGTGGATATCATTAATGGGACTGCAAAAAAAATGAGGGATCTCCAATAAATTGAGCAGGCCTGCCTTGTGCAGACCTAGAATTTCCCTCTTTGGCTCGAGGTGCACCATGTATCCTTCATATGTGATCTGATCTAAGTAGAGATCTGACATGAGCTCGGGAAATTTTTTGACATCTGCGATCTCCCAGTCATCAAATCACAGCTGAGGAATTTTGGCAAGAATATACCCCTTCATTGAGAAATTTTCCAGGATAAGCAGGACTTGGATGATTGCGCACACCTTTTCCATGTATGTGGGCATCTTTATAGCGGGTTTCCATGGTGCAATATAACTCGTCAGCTGCAAAAATGGTGCTACTTCAATAACTTCATCATCTTCTTCAATGGTCTCTGAAACTTCGGCCATAGGCCTTTTCATTTTCTATCCTGCAGAAGGGCGTGGTATAGGGGTATTTTCTATGGGAGATTTGTGCGTTCCAAAGGTTTGGCCCCTCTTTGTTTTCGATGGTGCAGGTGTTTCTACCACAGGCACTTCCTGTGTAGCAGGGTCATCACCGAGTCTTGTAGATTTCATTTTGCTTTGAATTATGTACCATAAACCAGCTCAGCGTAATTATTCCTCGAATCCTGGGTCCAAACCAAACATAGACACATCAAAGGCAATAGAAAACGCAAAGCTCAAAGCATAAAAAATTCTCATAACACAAAGGAAACTATTGCAAACCCTTAGGGAATATTTATACTTGTTAGTATGAATCTTAATTCCAAGCGTACGAAAAAAGACCATTTTAGTTGTGCATAAAAAATAACCCTAAAAACAAATATTGCTGCCAATATCCTCAGATTTGCAGTTAGGTGATCAAGATAAATGCTACAAAAATCTAGATCTATGCATCAAAAGACATTAAGCAGTAGAAAAAACAAGATTTACTCCATGCATCCAATAGAAAAGACAAGAATATGTTGAAGGAATTTTCTATTAATGGCACCTGGGAGGAAAACACAGAAGGGTGCTACCAGTTCTCCTCAATGGGATGGGTTCTTGTAAGTCCTCAACACTTCAGATCTAAAATTCCTCTCTCTTGATGGTGTAGAAAAACCAGACAAAAATGGTAGCAAAATATGACTATGATGGTGGATCAAAGTCAGACCAAAAGTATAGATCCAAAGTGATCTTTAGGCAACAAAAGTTGGTAAATGAATGGGAAAACCCTTCTATTTATAACAAATATTGAGTTAGTCTAGATATTGGTGCATAATTTAAAATATTATTAACCAAATCAAGATCCAACTTTTATGGAATATTTTATTCTATTTTGTTGGAGGGAAAAGGAATTTGACTTGGATCAAATCCCTTTATTTGTAAATAATAAATAAATAAATGATTTATTTTTCATTTTAAGGATGTGGTTGAGTAATAATCAAATAAATAATGAATTATTTAATTATTTATGGGTGATTTAGTCATATTAACAAAGAATATTATTTAAATAAGGTTTAAATAATTATTCTTTAGAAAATAATAAGACAAATAATGATTTATCTAATTAATTTCCTTGTTTTGGGTTAAATATAACCAGGAATATTAATTAAACTGTTGTTTAATTAATTATTCCTTGAGGAAAATCAAACAAATATAGATTTATTTAATATTTCCTCATGGGGTTTCCTGTTTAGACCATAAACAACTTAATAAAGGTGGTTTACTAAGTTATTTTTCATAGTGAATGCAATTTTACTTAGGGTAAAATTGGTCTTACATGGTGTACTTAGGTCCATATAATGATAATAGGTTATATGACCAAAAAATGGGGTAACAGATTGCCCCCCAGCATGTGAGCATTAGGATCTAATTGTATGACCGAGTATGTTGTAAGAACTCAATCACTAGACACCGAAGGGGGAGTCAGAGAGAGAAGTATAAGGTAGACCAAAGTGCTAAAAGAACTAGACCCCGAGGAGGCGAGACTTACAGGTGTGACAAGTCTCTTTTATGAGTGAGTACCTATGCTATAGGCGGTGGGGGAGGTATACTTATGCCTTCCGAGACAAAGTACAAAGAATAAGGCATCCAGTAAACAAGGGACTGAAAAATATAGTACATGCTGGCATGAACATGAGCCAGATAAACAACATGATAATGAATCCCATATACATATTGTGCCTGGGATAATAGCCAGGACTTGTAAAATGATATCTGAGTACATGAGATACAAATACAACCTAGATGCCCCTATAAACAGGAAAGGGCTCTGAAAACATCACTGATAGATGCAATCAAAAAGGCGCTGCAAGCGGCTGAGGTTGACATCATCAAATCTATGGAGCTGCATCAAAGGTTTAAGTGAAGAGGTCATCTGGGCATGTGGGGGGCTAACTGTAGGGCCACCCCCTCATGAGGGTTGAAACATCTCACACACACCCGAGAATCACCAGTCCAATTTGCTGCATCACTGAGCCATCAAGTATATGGATTTCGATCATGTTGAAAGGAGCTAGAGCTGAGAAAAAATCAAGTCAAAGGGCTATAAGGAGTCCCTTTGCCTGATCTGAGGCACCGAACAAGAGTGGAAGCTGGAACCAAGGTACACCGCCCTCTAGACCTATATTTTGGAATAAATGATCTGATTTTGATAGAAGGAGGTTTTCCATAGGTGAGGTAATAAGAGGACCTGAAATAAGGCAAAAGAGAAAATAGTAGAGTGACTAACAGACAGACACCAGGGGTGATGATGAAATGGGGGGTACCGAGTAGCGGAAGGATGACTTCCCTTGTTAGAGCATAAAGGAGGTGGATGACCTGGAAACGACTGACACAATATCATAAGGGACAGGGGACAGTGGGCCTGGAGGCCATAATGTATGACACAAGAGAGAGACCAAGCAATGAAGGATGGAGGACTATAGCAAGATACAAAGGAATGCATGATAGACTCCATGAATGTGATGATGACTCAAATTGGATGCTCTAAACAAGGGAAACTCGATGGTACTGCCACACAGAAAATGGTCTAATGGGTATCATAAAAACATGAGTACATGATGGTTACTCACGACAAAAATCGACACAAGCATGGACAAGTATGAAGGCAAAGTGGTGCCCCCAAGTACAAGTGTTGCAAGTGAAGAAATTCAATTTTTGGGAGTAGTGAAGTGATGCTTCTTGGAAAAAATGTGTCCCAGTGAAGTATCAAAACACGAAAAACTAATAGATACCTATTTGAGGGCTCGATGAGAGATTTCCAACGATATACGGTTTGGAAAACTGAGCTACGGTTTGGCCACAAAAACCGAAAGAAAAATCAAGGGTTTCTCTTTTAATAAGGCATTTTCCCTCCAAATTCACTCATTTTTATGTGGAGATGTGGTGAATGTAGAGAGGAGAGAAGGCCCTAAATCTTGTGGCAATCGTAGCGGACAAACCGACCGTTGGAATTGAGATCTCTCAGTTGCAGGTAAGAGGCCTAACCCTACTCTTTCTTTTCAGTGGATTGAAAGTTCAAGTTATGTCCATAGGGCTCAGGAAAAAACCCCTGCTCCTCTTCACGGCCGAGTTGCACCTTCTGGGGCAAAAAGTGTGACCTTGGTAGCAGGTTTTGAACAGAAAATTGTGACCTGTCCCAGGTTTGGGCCTGAAAAGTGAGACCTAGCAGGGAGGGGTTTTTTGTGCTATCTTTTGTCTGAGCACTGGGTTTTTATGTTGAGATACAATATTTTCTATCTGTACACTGAAAAATATGATGGTTTTGTGAAAATATGGCAGAATTACGGATCAACTGGAGAGAGAGAGACCTGGGCACATTACGGTCAGAGATCCAGGAGGATCAAGGTGTCCGCAGTGCATTGACCAGTTTTGGGGTTCTGAAGTTTGTGGAGAACCCATTGATGAGAGCTAGAGAGCCCTTATTGGCCTGGATTGTCAGCTATTGGGATCCAAACCATGAGGTCTTTATACTGCAGGGGCACTGGATCAAGTTGATGGTCCAAGACATATATTTCTTGACTGGTCTCCGACCACTTGGGATGGTAGGGAATACTCAGCCAGTGTTACTGCAGGGGTGGAGTATCATAGAGTTTGTAGAGCAGCATTTTTGACCAAGTATCCAAGTCAAGGGGACTCGGATACCCATCGGGGATTTGGAGAGGTTAGAGACCCATTCTGTGGCTGCAGCGGTGCTACGGATCCTGGGCAACCAGGCACTCCACCATATCACTGGATGGTAGATGATGCTTGTGGAGAGTGTTTTTAGTGAGACCTACTATGGGTGGGCCTAGATGATGTTGTCATCATTGAAATGGCAGTTGTCACTATGCAAGCAGTAAGTGAACCTTGACTGTGCATATGGTATAGTTTTGTGCTCTTTCTTCTTTGAGAAGATCCAGACACTTCGACCTCGCATACAGCGCCAAGACGGCAGCCCGAGAGAGCCTAGGATGCATCAGTGGGGGTGACTACTATGTAGAGGAGGAGGTTGGGCGGTCATACGGGTGTTCTAATTCGAGTTCTTTTCTCATTGGGATCATATGCCACTGTATATAGACAAATATCCCTATATTTGGATGAGTTATTGTGGGGACCCAGATCTGCCACTACCACCTGGTCGAATATGGGGGCCCGATGGTAAGTGAAAAATTTCTAATATTTTATGTGCATGTAAAGTTCTAGAATATTATATGTGGTACTGATTCTTTCATTTTTTGTATGCAGATACAACACCGGTAAAACCGACCAGGTATATGGGACGGCCTGCAGTATCAGGAGCTGTAAGACCTAGTGGACCAAGGGCGTAAAAAAATGAGGATGCAACTTCCCTCCTGGAGGACATCCATCGTAGATGTGAGAGGCTTTTGACTGGTGTTTCAGAGTGTAGTTCGAAAGACTTAGAGGACCAGTATATAGAGCCATGTATTGTTCTACCCTAGGAGTGGCGAGGGGTCATGCGGTGCATGGCAATGGCCGAACAGGGGATGCATGATCTACGAGCTGCGGGAGCAGAGCCATTGGCTTGGGATCCTATAGATAGTGATTAGTGTGTAGGGGTAGGTGGTGCCCCCAGTTTTGAGTTTTTGTAACATGCTATGGACATGTCATATGTATCAAAGTTGATGGACTCTAAAAAATTTTATACGACACATATTATGGATATGCATCTTTTTGATAGTTTTATGTTATTGTCTTGTGTTAAATGCATGTGCTAAATTCCAATCTAGAATATGGTTTGCAATGATATCTACATAGTGATTTTTTTCTCTAGGTACATGACTGAATGTAATGATTTCAAATTCACGCATCAAAAGCTTCACTCGCAAATATCTTCTAAAAATGATAGGACTATGCAGATGATAGACACCATACATTTGTATGACAAGAAGCAGAGAATCTAAATGAACATGAAGGTGGAGGGTGCAATGTGAAAGGGCGACGGCTAATAAACCTCGCACTACATCATATTCAGCCTAGTTATTGGTAGCAGTACCAATGCATACACCGTTCGAGAGAACAAGTGAGTGCAAGTGGGTAAAGATGGCCCAACCTACCGAGGCTAGATTCCGAGAGTAGCAACTTGCACCATCAGCAAAATCGATATAAGGTGTGGATGGGAGGTCCATCTGAAAGGTGCCACAAGACAATAAATGGGAGGATGATGAACAATGCTGGAAACTTGAGTGCAAAGTAGAAATTGAACACACTCTGTGTGAGGGAGTGATCTAGGTAGGAGGTCTACTACTCACACGCCGACGGTGAGGTGGAGTGTGGGAGCTACTGGAGGTGCAGCTTGTGCTCAGGCCGCAAAATTCACCATAGGCATGGATGGTGCCATCCCGTTTATGGGCGGGAAAAATGAAGTCAGAGGTGGACATGGCTTCCATGATGTCATCATCACAATAGAAGATAGAGTGACTAGAGGAAGGGAGGCCACATGACACGGTGAAGCTACCTAACTCATCATCATGAGAAGAAAGGTTCACATGTGCATTGTCATGGGGGATGACGTAAGAACAAGCAGATAAGGGATCTACTATTGTTGAGCCTAGGGTGATTGCTGAAGGGAGGTCAAGCGAAACAACAGGGGAAGATTCAGAGGGAGCTTCCACCAAGGGTCTCATGGATGATGATAGGTAAAGGATGGTGGCCGCAGGCTCTGTCATCTCAACATTAAGAGGGGGAATTTCAATGGGAGTGGATAAATCCTCAGTCTAGCCTGGAGCATACTGTGCAAGTACGGGAGAGGCAGATTGGTTCTGTTCAATATCATACTCCTGAACTGCCTCTAAAGAGGTGCGGTAATGCGTAAGGCAGGGAAAATGGTGGGAATAATGGCCATGGAGATCACAAAAATCACAAGGTTGGTTGGTGTGAATAGTTTTAGGATTCTTGGCTACAATCGAGGAAGAAATAGAGGCTTCAGGGACCATAGACTCAGGGAACACAACTTTAACCTTGGGCTTGATACGGGGCAGTTTAGGACTGTTATGGGTGGCATGGACGATGACATCACACAAAGCACAGGGCTTTGCGGGTGGGGGAGGTATAGCATCTGTAGGGGCAGCCTTGTCCTTGGAGGCCCTCTTGTGAGATTTTCCCTTCTTACCCGAAGCGGTCGTAACAAGCGGTGGTTATTGTTGAGGTGGTTGAGGCACTATTACAAAGGGAGAAGTGATGGGGATCGGTTGAACCGAGGTCAAAGAAAGATAAGGTTTGGGTTGACCAGGCAGGGTAGTGGCTGGAGGATCAAGGTACTAGATGGGAATCCCAAGGGTCAAGTTAGGAAGAGAGAGGGTGGCCATGCTAGGTGTCGTGTACACTCCTAGGAGAGGAGCTAGGAATGGTATATGACCAGAGGGGTAATGGCCAGGAAGGATGAATCCTAAATGGTTAAGGCCTGGAGGAACCATTCCAAGAGGGTAAAGAGGCTCATGGATACTAGCTGAAGGGCTAGGAGGAGGAAGTCTAGAAGGCTGAATCGAAGGGCTAGGATTAGGTTGTGGAAGGCAAGGAGGCTGGTGACTAGCCGAGGCGGGCCGCTTGAGGGCAGCCTGAGATGATTGAATCATGCAAACATTTGATGAGCTAGAATCAGAGACAAGAGGAGGAAGACCAGGGAATGTACCAAGCAATGAGGAATATTTGTAGTCTCTGGGTGAGACACTATTCAAAGGATCGACAGTTTGCTTATTGGCCACCGAAGATATGGTGGACTCAGAGGAGGTCTAAGACATCGATTCTTAATATGTCAACTGGTTAATGGTGACTATATTTCTGTTATGATGGAAGGACATCTTGCGGTGAACCACAGATGGGACAACAGACATCACATAGGTGTAGCTACAATAGATATTGTAATCTGAGGCATCTCATGATTTCGTCCACTTTCATGATCTTGCTGCAAATAAATAGAAAGTACGAATAATCTTGAGGAGATAGGAGAGTGTGGCCATTCCTCGGAAGAAGTGATCTGAAGAACTAACTGAGTACTCTGTTCCTTCAAACTAAACATGCTAAACGTGAGACATCACATAGGACATGGGTGGATGCCCCTCATCAATGATTCACTGGGAAACGTTGCCATTCCAGATCTTGATTGGGATTTGGAAGGAGATGGAAGTAGGGAGAGGAGGATGTTTTGACTGGTCAACATAAAAGATAATCAATAAATCATCAGAATTATCTACATCTCCCATGGTAGATATTAGAGATTTTCATTGTGAAAGGCATGACTGGAGGAGTTCCAGCATTGAAATGGAAGCAGGGGATTGTGCCAAATCATCTACTATGCTATATGAATGGGTAGCTTTTCCAGAAGCATCATTTTGGCGTAGTGGTCTATTAGGTATCTTGGTATGAACCTCTACCTTATGCTGAGGGATTTGCAAGGGACCATTAGGTGTCGAAAGAGGTTTTGTAGAGACCGAAGGAGGCAGCTCGAGGACAGACATAGCGGGAGGCTTGTTGTACTGACGAGACCGAGTCTAAAGATTGATGTCTACAATTAGATTTTGATCAAAGTTCATCATGAGAATCTGGTAATCGGAGGTACCAGATGGAAGAGGTTGAGTGGCCACTTGACCTTCAGGTGGTTGGGTAGCCACAAATCCTTGCTGAGGGAAAGGATTAGTAAGAACAACCGGTTGAATAGGTGTAGCACTGGGAGGTATGGAAGGGGAGGCTTGCTGTCCTCGAAATGTTTCTTGATACTCCCACATCTACCGCATCTGTGGTAAAATAGGACAATCATGTGTGTAATGACCATAAACACCACAACAAGAACAGGGCTTGTTCGTGCAAACAGGCCTGTCCTGCTTGGGTGAGTGCCCTGTTGCTGGTTCGTAGTGTTAGGAGCATTACCTTGATTAGGTCCAGGATTACCAGAGGCAGATTGATTTTGAGTGCCTTTCCTCTTATTTTTTGGAAGGAGGAGGATTAGTCACGCCCTGCTGTGTGTACACCTGCTCCTGAGGGGGTGGTGGCTGCTGTTGTAGAGGTTGAGAAGGCAAGGGAGGTGGAGGTGCAAATGCTAGAGGATCTGGAGCACCAGGCTATGGATACAGATAATAAGGAGGTTGGGTAACAGTGTGGTAAAAAGGATTTTGGGCAAAAAGAGGAGGCATTCCATATCCTGGATATGTGCTACCGGGAGGGGGAAAAGTTCAGGAGGTACTAGCCCCCCCTGAGGAAATCCATAGCCCATGGGAGGTTGAGCGTATGGATTAGAGAGAGCTCCAATGATACTGTCGGCAGTGTGAGATTCCCCCGATGCATTGGCACCATCAGGTCTGGGAAGATCAGGTAGAATGGTATAAACATAACTCGACTGAGCGTAGATTAGGTCATATTTTAGTGCAATTTGGAGAGTGGCTTCTTTAGTTTGAGGAAAGTGCGATGCGACATATTTCTCGATAGGTGGCAAAAGAGATCTAAGGAACCAGTCCATGTAGAAACGGTCTTCGAAGGTAGGGGCTCAAAATAGGCTCTTTCTTCTTCGCCATTCTTGGACATGGTCAGATAGGTGGGTCGTAGACAATTGATGGAAAGAATTCAAGAGTTTGGTACCAGTGTCATAAAAAATTAGAAGCTAGAAGTAAGAAAGAAAAGCTCGGGAAATAGTCTCAAAGGTGGTATGAGAGGAAGGGCCCTAATCAACATACCACTTAGAACCTTCACCTGTAAGTGTACGTTGGAAAAATCGAAGACGGACAGAGTCATCGGTAATGGAGTTAGATGAACACCACATGTGGAAATATCGAACATAATTTGTAGGATCTTCTCCAGCAAGGCCTTCAAACTTGGGGATGTCGGAATGGAGCTTCGTGGCATAGCAGGCCAACTAGCGTCATGGTGTATAGGGTCATTTATCAACTGGTGAAAATTGGGAAGGCTAAGGCCTGCCATGAAGGGGAGCAAGGGCGCAGCCGGGGTAGTGTCCGTTGCGGTCCCACTAGTGGTATTCCCAGCATGAGGTCCAAGGTTACCACCAGCATTAGGTCCTGCACTAGACATGGTGAAGGTGACAGGGGGAGAATAGAAGGCAGAACGAGAAGGAGAACCCGATGAACCAGAAGAAGAGTCAGAGTGCGGACTCAATGGAGGACTAACTCGAATCCTACGCGGAGGAGTAATTCTTCCTACTTGAAATTTAGGATGAAGGCTGAAAAGTCTCCAGGATAAAAACCTTGGTGGTGCAATGATGATAGACACAAACACGTCACAAAGGAAAAAGAGACTGAAAAGGGTAGGGAGGTGCAGGATCAATTGATTACAATGTCAAAACAAGGGTAGAGAGGTGCAAAATCAATTGATTTCAATGTTTTAGAGTCTTTTCTTGGCGGTGTTAACAAACCCATTTTTCACCTAGGGTGTGTGTGAAAATTGTGTAAATTTTAATTTTTAAACCCAGACATTTGTATAGAAAAATAAAAAGTGTGTTGTGTAACTGAAAATAAACCTGCAGATAACAGTATATGAAACTAAACTAACAGTAAATATATAGATAATAATGCAATAATATAAACCAAAGAAGGTGAGCCTCTCAACAAGTAGTCTATAGGCGAGTAAAAAAATAATCAAAACACACTAAAATAGCCAATAGATCTAAGGTCAGGAGGGACAGGGATCTAAAGGACAAATCTGCTAGAAAGTGGTGCAGAAAACAACAACAAATTAGAGAAAAAATTGTTGTAAATGAGGTGGTGAAAGGATATCTCCTAGAGGGAAACAGAGTGAACCCTATGTTGAGATTGCAACAAGATGATGAGCTTAGTGGAAAGAATTCACCTTCACTAAGTGGGCCCGTGGGCTATTTTTGGCGCAAAGTCTATTTTTAGACTATGTCTATTTTTAGGTATATGGATCATGTTCTATGAGTTGCAGGATGCTATTTGTGGATGGTTGGTCAAGTCGGGAAAAATATATGGACTTCTGTTTTTAGACATACTGGGCCGAATCTATTTTTAGATTGCCAATCTAAAAATAGATATGTCGAATATTATTAGCTCTTAATAATATTTGGACTCTAAACATTATCTTATCCTCTTGGAGCACTTCAGTTGAGTGCACAGATGTGGCACATGTGGCTGACAGAAGGAATTACACTATTCCTAGGGTTTAGTGGAGCTATTGCATGTTGACTTCAGTTAGAACTCATGTTACAAAGTTTGGTGGAGTTGATTGAGGAAGTTAGTGGAGTTGTATTCAGTTTAACTCAGTTAAACATAGTTGAGCTAGTTGTATCTAGTCTAACTGATTGATACACTAGTGAGAGTGGTGTGAATTAATTATTAATTAATTCACTAATTATTAACTCATAAATCAACTAAAGAATACATCGGTTAACTTCAGTGCATGGACAGTTTCAGTGGAGACCAGTGGAGAGGTAGGTGAAAGAGAAAGTGTGACTATCAGTTGTGACCATACTGGTGCATGAGTTTGCACCACACATTGATGGAGATGCCAATGAGGATTGCGCAGTGCATACCAGGTGGATTCGAACTCAGATTGGGCTATTATTCATCTTGGATTGCGCAGTAGAGGCAGGCTAACAGGTGGAGCAGATTGGAGCATGTGTTTTGTTAGATCTGAGCTTGTGTAGTGTGTAACAATTGGAGATTGTACTGAGAGCTTGTGAGGAGTTTGTACAATGATTCTTACATGATCTCTATCATTATAATATACAGATAGTTGGGGGTTTTCAGCTTTAAGCTTTCCCATAAATACTGTGTTTATATGTGTGATTGTTTATGGTTTTAATGTGCGCATGCGATTGTTTATATTTCCACAATTAATGATCAATAGTAGAAGAGGTTATGTATTATGCATGAAGCTCAAATAGTGTGTGATCAGGATAATATCGGTGAATAATTTAACAGTTATTCAAATTTCTACATGGTATCAGAGCGATATTGATCATTGGAGCAATTGCAAAACATTGAAGCGGTTGAGTTTTGTGCTGGTGGAATTCGAATTTGCAGTGGTGTTTTCTTGGTGTCGAAGTTGAGATGTCTTTCAACGGATTGCGATTGGAGTATGCCCTTGAGGGCAGCTCGAATTATATTGCATGGAAGGACAGGATGGAGGCAGTGCTGGATGACAATGGGTTGAAGGAGTTCATAGATGTTGAAGTCCCAAAGCCTACTTCTAGCGATGCTGCCGTAATTGAGGCTTGGCAAAAGAAGACAGCAAAGTGTCGAAGGATTCTGTTGGAGAGCGTGAAGGATCACATAGTGTCCAGCCTGCATGGTAAGGCTTCTCCATTCCTGATGTGGAAAGCCTTGAAATATTTATTCCAAAGCAAGAGCGACCAGAGGAAGTTGGTGCTCAAGGATAAACTCAGAAACATAAATATGGAGAAAGGCGACAGTATGCCCAAGTACCTCACGAAGTTCACCCAATGCAGGGATGAGCTGGGAAGTGTGGGGGTGACTGTAGATGATGAGGACTTGGTGAGCTTGGCTCTCCTTGGGCTTTTGAAGAGTTGGCATTCCTATCAGGACTCTGTCAATGGTCGGGAGAAATTGCCAGGATGGGAGCGACTTTGGTCGGATCTTGTGCAAGAGGAGATAAGGCGGAGTACCAGGGATGGATCATCATCAAAGAACTCTGATGAAGAGAATTGCGCTTTAGCTTCCAAAGAAAAGAAGGAAAACAAAGCTTCTCATTCTGCGTGAAAATACAGGACATGTCCAAGGTAGTGCTTTTCTTTGTCTGCTGAGACAATAGCACACCAAATTGTCCGCGAGAAGAAGAAAAATAAAGCAATTTCTTTGGATGCGAGTGGAGAGGCCTTAGCCTCATATTTTGAGTCGATTTTTTGCTGATCGTACGCTTGGTCTCAAGTGTGATGGGTCTGAGGGTGGGGGGGGGTTTCTTGACAGTGGTGCGTCTTTTCACATGACAAGAGATCGAGATTTGTTTACTAATCTGGATGAGAAAGATCTTGGAGTGCACATCAAGATGGGCGATGATGGTAGATACAGTGCGACCGGTATCAGTACCATTTCCTTTGAGAGGGAGTCTGGTAAACCCTTCATATTGAATGAAGTGATGCATGTTCCAGGATTGAAGAAGAATCTTATCTCTGTGGCGATGTTAGAAGACAAGGGATATGATGTTGTCTTTAGCGAAGGAAAGGCTTTCCTACGTAGTAAGGCAACTGGTGAGACCCGGGGGATAGGGGTTCGAGTTCAGAACCTTTATCAATTGCAGGTAGATGGCTGCGCAACAATGGTAGGCAAGGCAGAAGGAGTGGTGAGCCGGGATGATGGCAAGTTGTGGCACTGGAGATTGGGCCACCTTCACCATGGAGCTTTGAAGATACTGCAGCAGATTTCTACTGGGCTTCCTAAAGGCACTCGTGCGCAGTCAGATCAGTGCAAGGGGTGTACCTTGGGAAAATTTGTGAAAGCCACCTTTCATGAGAAGGATAGTTGCGCCACGACGATCCTTGAGAGAATTCACATAGACGTCTGTGGACCTTTCTCAGTAGCTTCGACAGCAAAGCACAGGTATTATGTGATATTTTTTGATTATTTTTCTCGTAAGTGCTGGATCTTCTTCATGTAGAAGAAGAGCGAGACATACTCAAAGTTCTATGAGTTCAAGGCACTGGTGGAGAAAGAATCAGGGAAGTGGTGTGAAGCTCTTAGAGTGACAATGGTGAATTCATCTTCGGCGACCCCACACTTTTGCAACAAAGGTATGAATTCGAAGAGAGCTCATAGCACTCACAACCCACATCGCAATCCAAGGATGAGCGAAGAACGTAACGATCGTGGTGTCGGCGAAGGATGTTAAAGTGATGAGGGCCTACCTATTCACTTGTAGTGAGGCATGCAACACCGCAATATATGTACGTAACCGTTGTCCTCATAGGATACTTGCTGCGTAGCACACCGAGGAGGTGCTTTCCGGTAAGAGGCCCGATATTTCCCATTTGAGGATTTTTGGTTCACATGTTTACATTCATGTGACAAAGGATGCCAGGAAGAAGCTGGAGCCGACCGCAGAGGTTGGGATATTTGTGGGGTACACTGATACGCCCCACAACTATCGTGTGTATTTTTCAGATAGTCACAAGACTGTTGTGTGACTGGATATCAAATTTCAAGAGGAGAAAGCCATGAAGTGTTCGCTTGAGAGGGAGCCACACTTGCATGCAGATGAGGAGCTATTAGTTCCTAAGGATGAGCCTCAGGATGTGGATCAGCCACAAGAGGAGGTTCATGGAGTGGAAGAGACCACTCATGCAGCACCAACCATCAGAGGGCGGAAGCGCACTACATAAGCTGAGCGACTGGCTCAAGATGCAGAGAAGGTTTTAGGAGCACCTACATCATAACGCAGACAGAAAGATGGGGCCACCTAACGCACACTCCGGATACATGTTTTCGTATAGAAAGTGTATCATGACAGAGCCATCCTCTTTCGAGGAAGCTGTGGAGGATCCCGCATGGGTAAATGCCATGGTGGAAGAGTATGATTCGATTGTCAGAAACAGTGCATGGGAGATTGTCCCAAGGCCGGAAGGGAAATCAGTGGTGGGTTCGAGATGGATCTACAAAGTGAAGCAAGCAGCTGACGGGAGTGTGGAGAAGTACAAGGCAAGATTTGTTTCCCGAGGCTTCTCACATATTGAGGGGATCGATTATGAGGAAACCTTTGCACCTGTGACAAGGTATTATTCCATACGGAAAATTCTTTCTCTCTCAATGCAGATGGGGTGGCACATTCATCAGATGGATGTGAATATCGCATTCCTCAATGGAGTCATTGAGGAGGAGGTGTACATAGAGCAGCCTCAAGGTTTCAAGATCTTCAAGATCGAGTCGCATGTGTGCCAGGCTCAAGAGAGCACGTATGGGTTTGAAACAAGCACCCTTCATGCTTGGTACACATGGATAGATAGTTATTTCACCAAAATTTGATTCTCCAAGAGTGAGGTGGATCAAACCTATACCGTACTGTGGTGAGGGTAAGTTGCCGATCATTGTACTTTATGTAGATGATTTGATTGTGACAGTGATGAGCTATTGATACTTCCTGCAAGGATGATCTGCAAGAGTTTGGAGATGAAGGACTTGGGCCTCCTTCATTATTTCCTGGGATTGGAAATTTGGCAGCGCAGTGATGGACTATTTGTTTCTTAGGGTAAGTATGCCCGGGAGATATTGGGGAAGTTCAACATGCATGGCTGCAAGCCTGTTGATACTCCTCTTCCTGGTGGTTGGAGGAAGGAGGATGCTACTTCAACGGAGGTAGTGGATGCCACTGTTTATCGACAGTTGGTGGGGTCTCTTATGTATCTGGTCAATACACGGCCCGATATACGCTATGCAGTTAACCATCTTTCACAAGCTATGGTTAAGCCAACCAAGCTCTTCTGGAAGGTAGGCAAGCATGTAGTGAGATATCTCAGAGGCACATTGGGATATGGATCATGGTACAGACAGGAGGATGAGTTGGGGCGGCATAGCTTCATTGATCGGTATCATCATATCAGAGATTGTGTGCAGCGGAGGATCATGTTACTTTCATACATTCCTACGGAGGATCAGGATGCTGATATCTTGACGAAGGCGCTCACCAGGAGCAAATTCGAATACCACAGAGGCAGGATAGGGGTTGCAGATAATCCATATCTTGTTGAGAGGGAGTGTTGAGAATGCAAAAAGATGATGAGCTTAGTGGAAAGAAGTCGCCTTCACTAAGTGGGCCCGCAGGCTATTTTTGGCGCAAAGTCTATTTTTAGACTATGTCTATTTTTAGACATATGGATCATGTTCTATGAGTTGCAGGATGCTATTTGTGGATGGTTGGTCAAGTCGGGAAAATAGATGGACTTCTATTTTTAGACATACTGGGCGGAATCTATTTTTAGATTGCCAGTCTAAAAATAGATATGTCGAATATTATTAGCTCTTAATAATATTTGGACTCTAAACATTATCTTATCCTCTTGGAGCACTTCAGTTGAGTGCACAGAAGTGGCACATGCAGCTGACAGAAGGAATTACGTTATTCCTAGGGTTTAGTGGAGCTATTGCATGTTGACTTCAGTTAGAACTCATGTGACAGAGTTTGGTGGAGTTGATTGAGGAAGTTAGTGGAGTTGTATTCAGTTTAACTCGGTTAAACATAGTTGAGCTAGTTGTATCTAGTCTAACTGATTGATACACTAGTGAGAGTGGTGTGAATTAATTATTAATTAATTCACTAATTATTAACTCATAAATCAACTAAAGAATACATCAGTTAACTTCAGTGCATGTACAGTTTCAGTGGAGACCAGTGAAGAGGTAGGTGAAAGAGCAAGTGTGACTATCAGTTGTGACTATACTGGTGCATGAGATTTGCACACACATTGATGGATATGCCAATGAGGATTACACAGTGCATACCAGAGGGATTCGAACTCAAGATGTGCTATTATTCATCTTGGATTATGCAGTAGAGGAAGGCTAACAGGTGGAGCAGATTGGAGCATGTGTTTTGCATGATCTGAACTTGTGTAGTGTGTAACAATTAGAGATTGTACTGAGAGCTTGTGAGGAGTTTGTACAATGATTGTTACATGATCTTTATCATTATAATATATAGATAGTTGGGGATTTTCAGCTTTAAGCTTTCCCATAAATACGGTTTTTGTATGTGTGATTATTTATGGTTTTAATGTGCGCATGCGATTGATTATATTTCCACAATTAATGATCAATGGTAGAAGAGGTCATGTATTATGCATGAAGCTCAAATAGTGTGTGATCAGGATAATCTCGGTGAATAATTTAACAGTTATTCAAATTTCTACACCCTAGAGGAAAACCCAGACAAAGCTAAATGAGGTGATTTTGATGGATAACAAGCCAATTTGAAGTAGATCTGAAGGTAAAGTATCAGATCTGAAAAATGGCTGAAGACTCTGAAATTTCAGACAACCTAAAACAACAAAAAATCTTCCACAAGAAGTGGAGGGTATTGAAGCCCCAGGGGGCTAGGTACCCACTTATTTGAGAAAAAAAGAATAAGTGCAGGTCCAAAATGGGTGGAGACGAAGGTCAGAAAACACTGAATAGAGGCTTAGACAAACCCAGAAAATTTTCAGAAAAAATCTCATAAAAAGTCCAGGTCGCAGTTTTTGACTTGTTTTCAATAGAGGTCGCAATTTTGGGCTGAAAGGTGCATCTTGAGGGTCTAGGTCATAGTTTTTGGACCAAAAAGTGTGACTTTCACTTCCAGCACTCTCGGTGGTAGATTTCAGAAAAAATTGTCGTCTCGGCTGTGGTTGATGTCTGTCACCTGTGCAATAGGTCCGAAAACACACGGAAGTTAGAATTTTTAATGTTTTAGGATTTCATAGGTTAAAAACAACATCAAGAAAAGAAAAAATAAGAGGCTAAAGAGAAATTCTAGGGTTTGAAGTAGCTGGATATGCAAGGATCAGAAAAACGACAGTGGTCGTAATCGTAAACCCGTGTGGAGTCGCCAGTTGTTAGCATGAATCCTAATTCCAAGCGTACGAAAAAAGACCATTTTAGCTATGCATAAAAAACATCCCTAACAAAAAATATGGCTGCCAATATCCTCAGATCTGCAGTTAGGTGATCAAGATAAATGCTGCAAAAATCTAGATCTATGCATCAAAAGATATTAAGCAGTGGAAAAAACAAGATTTACTCCATGCATCCAATAAACAAGACAAGAATATGTTGAATGAATTTTGTATTAATGGCACCTAGGAGGAAAAAATAGAAGGGTGTTACCAGTTCTCCTCAATGGGATGGGTTCTTGTAAGTCCTCAGCACTTTAGATCTAAAATTCCTCTCTCTTGATGGTGTAGAAAACCCAGACAAAAATGGTAGCAAAATATGACTATGATGGTGGATCAAAGTCAGACCAAAAGTATAGATCCAGGGTGATCTTTAGGCAACAAAAGGTGGTAACTGAATGGGAAAACCCTTCTATTTATAAAAAAATATTGAGTTAGTCTAGATATTGGTGCATAATTTAAAACATTATTAACCAAATCAAGATCCAACTTTTATGGAATATTTTATTATATTTGTTGGAGGGAAAAGGAATTTGACTTGGGTCAAATCCCTTTATTTGTAAATATTAAATAAATAAATGATTTATTTATCATTTTAAGGGTGTGGTTGAGTAATAATAAAATAAATAACGATTTATTTAATTATTTATGGGTGATTTAGTCATATTTAAAAAATAATATTATTTAAATAAGGTTTAAATCATTATTCTTTAGAAAATAATAAGATAAATAATGATTTATCTAATTAATTTCCTTGTTTTGGGTTAAATATAACCAGGAATATTAATTAAACTGCTGCTTAATTAATTATTCCTTGAGGAAAATTAAACAAATATAGATTTATTTAATATTTCCTCATGGGGTTTCCTGTTTAGACCATAAACAACTTAATAAAGGTGGTTTACTAAGTTATTTTCATAGTGAAAGAAATTTTACTTAGGGTAAAATTTGTCTTACATGGTGTATTGGGGTCCATCTAATGATAATAGGTTATATGACCAAAAAATGGTGTAACAATACTTTTGGCGCGTCCTTAATGGACCTTGGTTCCAAATCTGGAAAAATCCCTTCATTAAATGCATCTTGGACGCTCCTAAAAATGGTAATAATTTTTTCTTATCCAGTTTCACTATTCCAATGGCTATTTTTTGACACCTATGCGCACCATTCAATCTCCTGGTGTAGATACTGCGTGCATGCCACACCTTGTTGCGCATTTCCCATCCCTTCTGTGCAAGTTTGATAAGCCAGCCATATAGTCATTTGGTAGGCACAGGATCATCCCTGTATGGCTGCAGGTGACTACCATTGACATACCCAAGAAGATATTCACCACTCAATGTGGTCAAGTGCAGTATGCTTCCATTGGTGATTTCCTTAACAAGAAAGGGCCTAGCTAGTGCATATTCAATTTCCCTGGGTGGCACGCAAAATTTTTGTCATAAGTAAGACCAGCTCATCCTCCTTGAACAGATTTTTTCGGATATGCCTATCATGACAAGATTTTTCACGCGCATTTTGGACATGCTGGTGATAATTTGAAATAAACTGATCTTCTTCCAAAGAAACCAACTCCTACAAGTGGTCTTCTAGAGCATCTTCTTCAGACATATTGGTAAGTGTTGCAATGCATAGACTAGGAATAGTGAACTCCATGGGAAACACAGTCTCTTGCCCATATACCATCCTGAAGGGTGTCCTCCCAGTAAAATTTTTGCAAGTAGCCATGTATTCCCAGATAATGACATGAACTTTCTCATCCCAATCATTCTTGTTAGCATTACATACCTTAGTGAGCGTGGTCTCTAAGATCTTATTGAAAGATTAAACTGTGCCATTCGCCTGAGGTTGATAAGGATATCTCTTCTGATGCCTCATCTTGAATTCTTCAGTCAATGATGAAATAGTGTCATTTACAAAGTGCGCACCCTGGTCACTAATCAGAATCTTAGGACACTCAAACTGGGTCACAATATTTTCAAAAATAAACTGATCAGCCATATCAGCAGTACAATCCCTCACTAGTTTGGCTTCAGCCCATTAGGTTACATAATATGTCGCAGTGGTGATGTAGCGTGCACCACTATTTCTTCCTAGTGGATTAATAGGTCCCAAAAAATCAATATCCCACTTATCAAAAGCTTGCAGTGCCATCTACAGATGCAAGGCCATCTAATATTCGTGTGAAGGCTTCCTCGTTCTCTGACAGAAATAAAATGCGTGATAGTGCGCATAGGCATCATTGTGCAACATGGGCCACCACAACCCAGCTCGTAATATCTTATGCATAGTGGACTTTCCTTCATACTGACCACCGGAAACTCCTCCATGAGCTTCATGGAGAATTGCACATCTTTCATGCTCCAAGGCATACCTTCGTAGGACCTCATCTGCACCTAATTTGTACAATTGTCCAACAATAATGGTGAAGTCGACTACGCACGCCACAAGTTCTTTCTTCTGTAGAACGATATATTCCTTAGTCGCGTGACTCATAGTAAAAAACTAAATGATATCAGGGAAATGATCATCAACTACTTTTATCGCAAAAAACTGTGCATCGTGAAATCCATCATCTATATTTGTGGGCTCTTATCCTATTTAAATGTGCGAAAGATGGTCTAGCCCATCATTTAAATGTCCTAGTTTCACCATAATTTCAAAATCATACTCCTGAAACAACAACAAACACCTACAGATCTTCCCTCACAACATAGGATTTTTGACTAGGTACTTCAAATTAGAATGATCAGTGAACATTTTAAAGTGACCTCCCAACAAATAGTGGCAGAATTTTTGCAATGCATATACCATTGTGAGGCCTTGCGTTTCCATGGTGGAGTAATTCTTCTTCACGCTTGATAATTTTTGGCTAGCATATGCAATAGGATGATTAATTTCTCCTTCCCCTGGTTGTGCTAGCACAACTCCAAGTGAAATACAGGAGGCATCCACATGTACATGAAAATATTTGGACTAATTGGGGAAGACCAGGATGGGCGCAGTGACCATCTTCTCCTTAAGCATCTCAATTTTTTTTTGGTAGTCTGTATCCTAGAAAAATGTTGCATCCTTATTTAGTAGCTTTTCCATGGGCACAGTTATTAGCGCATATACCTGAATAATATTTCTGTAGTACCCACTATGCCCTAAGATTGAGTGAAACTACTTAATATTCTTAGGGACTTCCAAATTGGCAATGACAACAATCTTGGCATGATCCACCATCAACCCCTGCTAGCAGACGATGTGTCCCAACAGTATTCCAAAAGGTACTTAGAAAATACACTTCTTCAAATTCAAAGCAATATGATACTTCCTACAAGTACCCAGCATTAAGCGCAGATTTGACACATGCTTCTTTAATAACCCAAAGACAGTCCAATCATCAAATTATACCTCCAAACACTTATGTAGGAATTCCTTGAAAGCAAAAACAACAACGTGCGAGAAGATAGTGGGAGAATTATTTAATCCAAACTTGCATGACTGTATATTGGAAGAATCCCCATTAAGTAGAAAATGTGGTCTTACTCCTACCTTCTTGCGCAATACAGATCTGATGATAGCTTGAAAACCCATCTATAAAATAATATGCTTCTTGACCTCCAACATTATCCAAAATTTCATTTGAGAATGGAGTTGGGAATGGATCATCCACACAAGCATCATTCAATTTGCACAGATCAACATAGATTCTGATTTCACCTATGGGCTTCTTATCTTGCACCACCATGGGACTTACCCAGTCAAATTCTTCCACAATCTCAATGATGCCTACTTCCACCATTTTTTCCAACTCTTCTTTCACTTTTTTCTTATATCTGGGATTCAACCTGTATGGGCGTTGTTTCACCAAGCACGCACCAGGTTTTAATTTGATTTTCATCACACCAAGTTCCCTAATAATTCCCTTAAATTTTGAAAACTTGGTAGGGAACATATATTTATATTCTATTAACAACTCTCCTACTGTATCATCATCCCATTAATCTCCAATATTTTCCAACTTAGGTTGTTCTTCAGTGCCAATATTCACTTGTCTAAGCTTTAGAGGATTTTTCACATCCAGTGAAGTGATGGACGGTCCAGCCATTACATGTTGTCCCTCGGACTCTGAAATGAGGATGTTTCTGGGGTTTTCTTCATTATCTTCAACTTTTAGGTTTATTAAATTCACAATTTATTTCATTTGCGCATCCCAAGCTGGTGGGGTGCACTCAAGAACAACCTTATTGGTATCAAAGATCACGTCTTGAATATTATGCAAAGCTTGAACAACAGTTTCAAACCCACTTTCAAAGTTAAAGGTCAGAATAAAACTGTCTAGCAACGCATACCACTCGCTAGTGCCTCTGCGCAACTCTTTTTCCAAGTACCATTCAGTAGGAACCTTTCCCAATGTGTGAATAAACATATGAACCCATTCAGGTCCTGGTTAGACACCCCATACCTGATTCCAGTTGGATGGATGGCTCCGCAGATCTTCTTTACCAGAATATACATCCTCCATTTTAATTACTAGACATTCAAACTGCAGCCTTATCATGCACACACATTCTTCCCATTTTCCCATATTCTCCTTATGATTTTCCACTATCTTGCTACAGTAGCGCGCAAGCCAAGATCTAAAGCATGGAATCTTTGTCCTTTAGGTGCAAACCTCTCTATCTCTTCTATAAACATGTTTACATTATTCGAGCCATCATAATGTTGTAAATCATGTACCTTAGAGGTTATGCAACACAGAGATTATGTCACACGATTACAGTGCAACGTAGACACCTCATGCAATCGGCTTTTCCAATTCTTGAGTTCTTTATCAGAGTCAGAAAATAAATAACTATCCTTCTCCCACTTAAGATGCCCATCTGCAGTTGGATTAATCTAGTCCTCCTCGTGCCAAGTTAGCTTATATATTTGATCCATTTATTCCTCAATGCACATTATTTTAGTATATCTTTGGCCTTTTGCATGATCTAGAGGAATAACTATTGTTGGGTACCAAATCTGCATACTTTTTCCCTCCATTTTCACCCACTCTTTCACTTCTTTGTATCATTAATATTCATTAAATGCTCTGACGCACAAGGTAAACCCCCTTCCATTTTCTTATCTGGAATGTTTAATTAATGAAATAATAGTCATGGGAATTTTGCCTATGCGAGTTACTAATTTGGTCATTTCCGCAGATCTGGTGCTCAAAGGGTCACATCTGCAGATCATAGGAGCAACTCTGAGTTTACATCACTATTTTGATATCATTGTAACAAAATACCAGATTCCAGACCTTCTTGTTTTCTCTCGGCAACTGGTTTGGTTGTTTTAACAATTGTATATTTGTAGACATTCGTTGTTATATTGGAGAGACGGGGGTTTTTCTAAACAATTGTATAAGAAGGGTTTCAGGGCTATGAATAAGGTTAGTCGTGCAAGAGATCAAGTTTGTAACAAAAGGCTGTTAATTAATTGAATGAAAGTAATTTTTCTATTCTATCTGTAAGCTGTGAATCCATCGCATCCTTGGTCAGAGAGTTGGGCCCACTATTTTGACCAGGTGTTGCGTTGTTTTTTTGTGTTATTCTCTCATTTTTGTTTGTACATTTTAATTTTTTTTATGGTACTTTTCTTTAATTTGTCGTGAGTTATTTTATATTTGCATTTTATCTTTGATTAATGTTACAATGGTTCATGCTTATTTCCATCATTAAATCTATGATTAATGTTGGATTGTGACATTTCTCCTGCATATACCTTGCGCATTACCTTGAAATAATGTACGCACCTGGATTAATAAATTAATGTAGAAAAGGGTTGAATAGTTTATTCACACTCGGACACTAACATTTTGGCGTCGTTGCCGGGGAAGGATAACAAGGTGCAAGAACACAATCCACATTGATCCAAAGGTCAATCTCTCATCTTAGGGAGGGAATTTGTTACCTTGCTCTAATCCCTGAGTGTAGTGTCCTGTTTTTTTTGCCTTATGTTGTTTTATGTTCAGATTTTTTTCCTAAGGGCTAATTTCTCGTATTAGGGAGGGTATTTGACTACCCTACTTTAGGTCCTAAACTTTAATTTTTCAAGTTGTGTGATTATATGTTTGAATACGGCCCTAGGGGCCAATTTCTCATCCTGGGGAGGGTATTTCACTAACCTACTTCAGGTCCTGAACTTTAAATTTTCAGTTTGTGTGATTTTTTGTTTGCACCCAGCTTTCATTTTTTTAAGTTTGTTTGATTTTCTACTTAAATCCAATCTCTCATCCTGGGGAGGAAATTATTTTGTCCTGCTCTAGGTCCTAAGAACTACTATTATTTTAATGATTTATTCTCACCAATTTTATGAACAAATATTCGATAAGAGGGGCAGAGGAAGACCCTTAAGGAATGGAATGGATTTGGGAAAGAATACTTATATCCAAGGGATCATCGCAAAAGATGAATTAGAAGCATCTTCTTGTGCTAATGTCAGGGTAAGGATTCAAATGAACTCTGAGGGGCAGTAGGTTGTGTAGCCAGTGCCATCCATGGTACCATAAAGAAACCTTCCAACGACAGAGGAAGAAGCAAATGAAGTATCAGTAGAAGAAACACCCCTGTTGTTAGCAGAAGAAGAAGAAATTGTAAGCAGGGGATTTTAGGAATTCAAAAATTCCAATAAGGAAGAAGAAATTCTGAAGGAATTAGCATCACCACGTGACCAAGGAAGTGTTGTGAAACCTCCTGCAATTGAATCACCCCAAATGTCAATTGCAGAACTAGTTGAAATCCTCGGTGAGTATTGGAGGATATTTATGGCACTTGAAAATTCCTCTATTGATTTCCCAATTGGGAACATCACAGGTGTTGCACCAATGAAGCCCATACATTTAAAAACTTTGCCTAATTTTCATGGGCTTTCCTCTGAAGGCCCCGATACATTTCTATTTGAATTTGATATTGTCTGTCGGGGGTATGACTATATCGTTGATGCTCATAAATTAAAGATATTTCTTGATACCTTAAAGGGGATAGACCTGTGATGGTTCATGGTTTAAGGGGGAAAGTCTATCTCCTCATGGGATGTGATGAAGGAAATATTTTTGGAGAAATACAAGGATTACTATAAATCTCATGATATCAAGGAGGAGATTTTTAAGTTTGTGCAAAAAGAAGATGAGAATATGGAAGATTGTGTGGATCGATTTAAATATATACTGCAGAGTTTAGGCCATAGTGACCCGGACAAAGATATTGTAATATTCCCAATTAGCCCAAGCTAATGAGAATATACAATTTTGTCTGAATATTTTGTTTCATGAATAAAAATGTAAAGGAGGATCAATAAAACCCCTAATCAGCAAAATAAATCAATGCCACATGTGAACATAGAAAAATATGGGCTATTTACATAAGCACACTTAGGTGTGAAAGAGACTGGAGCATTTGACCAAGTCAACCAGGGCCAAATCAACAATGTTTTCTAGATACAGTGAATCTCCTAGAGGGACAACGCAATTTTAGTTGGAGGCTTCTCATGTGAATGCAGCTAAATCATTGAGATGGTTTAGGGTTTGACAAGAATTTCATCCTATAAGAGGAAGAGCAGGAAAATAGAAGAAGGTTTTTTACTGTGCATATTTCTAATTATAGTGTATGTTCAGACATATACCATTCTCTGTTGTTTAGCTGAGAATAGTGCTGCTTAGCACTTGGGTGTTCCTATGCAGGAATCCCACCTCTTCCATTGAGGATTTATTGGAAGGGTCTTGCTGATCTCATCCACTATCACGCATTTGGCCATGCTCATATTCCAACTACAATGCATATCCTGTTGAGGGTTTGGTTGTACTTGCAAGCTGCAGCAAGTGGAGGCTAGATCTGCTCAGATCTAGGCCATTTTAGGGCCTCTTTTAACTGGGAAAGTCTTCTATCACATAGGCAAGAGAGTTATTAACCTTTGGAGCTGATATTTCATATATTGGCATCAGGCCAACTGAGTGTTTCAAGCTACAATGCAGTTTCCCTTCCAGGACTACGTTATTTCCAAGGAGGAAATTGCAGGGTGTTTTGACCCACTTTTTGAGGAGAGATCTCTGGTGCTGGGCTTTGCCCTTCACTTTGGTGATCCATGGATTAGCTTGTTGATATATGTTTTGTACATATCTGATCTATTTATATTGTAAAAATCTTCATAAATTTATGAATAATATTGTAGATCTTCTACTTTAATCTCAGATCTACTCTCTATATTGCATTATTTGATCAAAACCCCAAGGGGATCTTGTAAAGGAGCCTTTCTAGTGTACAGATCTGAAATGGATCTAATTTTTTATACACAGATATGCTCTAGGTCTGGAGTGTAATATAAAACTGTTGCAGCTCTTATAAAAACACTGTTAAGCTATTTTTCCATCAATACATGTGTTGCAACCCTCTTTCTTGAGGATTTTCTTCTATTTTGTCTTCTACATTATTTTGTATACTGTAAGGGCATCACTATGGATCTTATTTTATTCTGTTTATATAAAATTTGATCCTTATTATTGGTATCTTTCTCATGCTCTCAAAACTACATTATTTCTGAAGCATTTTGTTGCACAAAGTTGCAGCCCTTCTCTTTGGGTGTTTTCTAGCTATACTAGGTGGTGGGAGGTTTTTTTACCTCACCTAGTTTGATTTATTTTTTCTCTCCTTTTGGATCTAGAAACTGGATCCACTGATCTAAGGGATCCAGAAGCTGCAAACTCATTTCAGTGCACAGATTTCTAAGGAGTGCATTATTTCAGTAGGCTTTACTGTGTATTCCCATTTTGGGATATTACAGTGGTATCAAAGCTCCTTTCTTGGCATAGCCTGTGATTTCATTAAAGAGCCAAAGCCAACATGAAATTAGAAGAATATGAGCCTATTACTGAGAGGGATAAAAGGTATCAGAATAGAAGCTAGCAGAAATTTGATTACAGTAATGATGATCAAGACAAGGGTAAGGCCCCCGAAACTGGAAGTGATAAAGAAGGAGAAGAGTTTGCAAGAACTCTTTTCATAGCCATGCAAGATCTTGCTAGAGAGATAAAAGAGATGATACTAGATAGGCTCAATGAGTCTCCTAGGAGGTTTCATCTCGGTGAAAGCTCTGGCATGTCTCACCACTAGAATGATCAACCAGTGAACCAGCCACAAGCTCCACAAAGTTCTACTATGCCTAATTTCTTGGCTGTGGAGAATGAAGGATGTCATGATAAAGCATCCCTTGAAGACTATTTTGAAGAGTATGAGTCCCAAAATCAGAGATTCAAGGACCACCTGAGTTTTCAAGAGTTTTGTCACCTCAAGGATAAAAGAAGACTAAGGTATTAGTATAGAGATGGTGGACTCACTCAAAATCACGATCGACATCACTCTATGGGCAGATTCGTTTTACCCAATTTTGATGGGTCATCCAATAGTTCTACTAAGGCATGGGTAGAAAAGTTGGATATCTATTTTTAGTTGAAAAAAGTCCGTGAGATGGAAGCCATCAAGATTTAAGTGCTACACTTTGAAGGTGAAGCACACAACTGGTGGTTCCATTGGGCCATGCCAATGTGACTGCCTATTTTGAATTCACTAGAAGACTGGTGGAGAGGTTTGAAAAAAAGGATCCAGAATCACCTTTCATGAGCCTTGCAAAGTTGAAGCAGTCAAGCAATACAAAATCTTATATCTCTAAGTTTCTGAGATTACCTATTATGGTTCCTGATCTATCTACATCAAGGAGGGTGTACATGTTAATCGATGGCTTGGATGAACCTTTGCATGGGTTGGTTAAATCTACCAAGCCCTTTACATTGCATGATGCCATTGAGAGGGCTAGAGACCTTCAACATGCCTTTCCAAAAGCAAAGGAAACCTTTCAGAACAAGCCCTCTTACCTTTCTAAAGGGAAGGAAGAGGAAGTTTCTCCTTCCAAGGAGATCTCATTCAAGAAGCCTCTTGATATTGAAGTTTAGAGGGAGATAAGGAAGAATATACTATGTTTCACTTGCCAAGAATCATGGGCACCTAGACATAGATGTGTTGCTGGGAAAGCACACTACATAGAAGTCTTCTCAGATGTTGAGGAGGAAGAAGAAGATGATGAACCAAGGAGAGGTCACAGCGCTGACAATGTTAAGGAAGATCCATCACCATCAGGAGATGGGAGTGGAGATTTTGCTCCTATTGGAGGAACTCTTGCATCTTTGAGGGGATTACCTAAGTACTTGACCCTAAGAGTTCATGGTTCAATCATGAATCAGAGGGTATCTGTTCTTATTGACAGTGGGGCCACTCACAACTTTATTGATGCTCATCTTGTGCAAAGGAGGACCATACCCACTGATACCTTTGAGGGATTTTTTGTTCTAGTCCCAAAAGATATAACAATGCAATGCATGCATTATGTCCCATCACTTGCAGTCACCATGGGATCCTATACCTCGGTGGATCACTTCTTTGTAGTTGACATACCAGACACCAATGTTATTTTGGGCGTTCAATGGTTGATAATAATAGGGAAAGTCACCACTGATTGGGAGGCTTTGTAAATGGAATGGGTGGACAAGAAAAGTGGTACATCTCAAATGATAAGATGCATGAATTCTTACCCCTCACCTAACACTTCCACACAAAAAACAAAGATGGATTTGTGCAGTGGAAGAAAGGACCTCACTGTCCCTTCTCTCATGTTCATGAGATTCTTGCAAGGGACACTCTCATCTAGTGGCAAACCACCAGGGAGGCCACCAGATTTAGTTTTAGTGGGAGATATCTCACTACTTAATGCTCCAAAATCAGATCCAGGAGGGAACGAAGCATTACGAGACACTACTACAGCGCTAGAAGGCTTAAGCAAGCACCAGAAAGAGGGGGATTTTTCTCTCTCATCATCCTCACCATCCTTCATTTCTGATTCTACGTTGTTGGAGGAGGAAAAGGGGAGGTATGTCCTTCCTACATGTACCTTTGGCATAATAAATGTCAAATAATAGATCATAAACATGGAAAGAAATCTTATTGATGCATCATTAGCAATGTCCTTGTTGGGGAGTGTAGATCTATATTGGAAATCCCAGTTGTTGGTGGATTATTCCAAGGATCTCTACACTTGTATGCTGCTTGATGACCAAGTGCATGAAGAGGGATATCTAATCCATGAGGGATTCATCTACCATCATGATAGGATCTTCTTGCCTAGAGCCTCCAAGCTCAAGGATAGGATGCTACAAAGGGCCCTCAAGGAGTTTTGTTTCAACCCTACCTATTCTATGAAGATATACAACACTACCATGAAATGTTTTGGATGGGAAGGCTTTGGAGGAGAGCTACATCAGCATTTTATAGAATGAAAAAGCTATGTGGAGTTGGGGCAGCCAAAGGACTCTATGCAAGAGTCATTTTAGTCATTTCTTCCTTCTCTTGAAAAGGAAGAAAAATTTGTGCACAATTCCATGTATAGAAGAAACATTGATGGTGAAAAATATGAACTTGTAATGAAAGCTTTATTTTCTAATTTGATGCATTCTTTCACCATGTGGTTGCAGGCCATGTCTCCCAAGAGGAATGTTGTACCATATGAATCTCATGGAAAAATTTGGGCCACTGCAATTTTTGAACTTGGCCACTCCCCTGCTATGCAAAGGGAGATTCCTTTTCATAATGGGTGCTTCCCAAAGGCACCAAACATATCTCACACTTTCAGTCATGGTGAGATAACTTATCTAGAAAGTAAGTGGTGGGGAAACCACTTACCATACCTTGATCTGATGCAAGTAGGAGATGCACTACATTGGAAACCTTGCTCAAATTTTTGTTTTTATGTATGTCATTATCCTTCCGTACTTGGATGATATAATTGTACTTTTCATGGGATTGTATGGAGAGAGGATGGGCAGTTTTTATGTACCACATGGGATGGAAACTCTCTATGCACCTTATGCTACATGCTTTAGAGAGAGTATCAGACCAAACATGTTTGTTTCTATTGATTTCTTGACTCCTTGTGGGATGGATTTTGTACATCTCATGATGATTTTGGAGGAATAGTTCATGGAGGCTTGGATTGGTGAACACTTGGCTCATGATGAAATCTTGATCTTTGATGGTGTCACAAATGAAGAAAGAGAGGTGTTGTAGCACTCACCCTATCAGTTGCTTGAGGACAAGCAACATTTTAGAGGGGAGGACTGTAATATTCCCAATTAGCCCAAGCTAACGAGAATATACAATTTTTGTCTCAATATTTTATTTCATGAATAAAACTGTAAAGGAGGATCAATAAAACCCCTAATCATAAAAATAAATCAATGCCACATGTGAACATAGAAAAATCCAGGCTATTTACATAAGAAAACTTAGGTGTGAAAGAGACTGGAGCATTTGACCAAGTCAACCAGGATCAAATCAACAACGCTATCTAGATATAGTGAATCTCCAAGAGGGACAACGCAGTTTTAGTTGGAGGCTTCTCATGTGAATGAAGCTAAATCATTGATATGGTTTAGGGTTTGACAAGACTTTCATCCTATAAGAGGAAGAGGAGGACATTAGAAGAAGGTTGTTGATTGTGCATATTTCTGAGTATAGTGTCTGTTCAAACATATACCATTCTCTGTTGTTTAGCTGATAATAGTGCTACTTAGCACTTGGGTGTTCCTATGCAGGAATCCCACCTCTTCCATTGAGAATTTATTGGAAGGGTCTTGCGGATGTCATCCACTATCAGGAATTTGGCCAAGCTAATCATCCAAATACAATGCAGATCCTGTTGAGGGTTTGGTTGTCCTTGCAATCTGCAGCAAGTGGAGGCTAGATCTGCTAAGATCTAGGCCATTTTAGGGCCTCTTTTAACTGGGAAAGTCTTCTATCCCATGGGCAAGAGAGTTCTGAACCTTTGGAGCTAATATTTCATATATTGGAATTAGGCAAAATTAGTGTTAAGGAAGAGGGAACTCCTAAACATCATTGATCACAGCTATAAATATCTTTGAAAAAAAAAATTATGCATGGACAAAGGGTTTGATCGAAACATAGCCTTTTTGGCAAACCTAAACAATGGTACTTCAAAGGGAGACCTCAAGAAAATATTTTAGTGATATCAAACAAGCAAGGCTAACCATAAAACATGTATGCTATCTATTGTATTAAACCATTCATGAGATAAACAAGCTTGGGTGTGTCTAGAGAGAAATCAAGGGTTCTCTAATCTGACCTAGCAGAGGAAAACATAGAGGCAATGAAGAACAAACAGAGCTAAGGTGCCTTTGAAGAAAATTTCTTAGTCTAAATAATTTTTTCTATTGCAACATATAAATATGGAAACACAATGATAAATGAGAAAACAATAATTGAATAGAATCACTTCACCATTAACCAAGCTCAGGGATCCTGCAAGCAAGCCTCCTCCATCAATAAGCAAAACAAGCCATTCACAAGCTCCACAACACCAATTTCTCTTCAACCTCCAAAAGACTATGTATTGCTCCAAAGATTCATCAAATGAAAACATTTTACAATAAGCCCTCATGCCCTATTTATTTAGCAAAGGATGGAAAAAACCCTAGATAGGGTTGGAAAATGTCAAAATCACTCATAAATGTCATTAATGCCCAAGAGACCATGCAAGGCCCAAGGCACAAAATATCCCATGAAATAAATGCCAAAATAGCTCCTAGCACCTAATTTTAGAGTGATTTTCTTCAAAAAACATTAAAATATCATTTTTCAATTAATGAGTGTGTTTTGTTGACTTTTGGCCAAGAACACACAGTGAGGTCCAAAAGTGTAGTGCCTTCACAGGCAGAGAATGGGTCCACTTGCAACCAAATTTTGGTGACCTTCCTGTTGTCAAAATTTTCTCTGTGGTGGCCCGTTGGAAAGCCCATTGAGTCTATGTTCCAAATATACCTTTTTTTTCTGATCTAGCTCCTATAACCTGTACAAAAATCCAAATTCCCTAAACTTCTTTGAGCCTAGCGCCAAACCTGAAAATGAGGCAGAAAGGTAGAAAATGAGGTATTGTTTGACCTTTTGAGGGGTCAAAAATTCTCCAAATGCTTTGAAATTTGGTGAAAATAGTTTAATAGGCATGATAAATCCAAAAATTTAAATTTCTCCCTTTGAGGATGTCTGAGGAAAAAGCGTAGCGCCAGGGGTGCTGCGCTTATAGGCCTCCAAATTCACAAAAAACCAAATTTTGTCAAAAATTCTTCAAAATTTGTGGATGTATCCCTCATGGGGTTTGAGAAGCCTGTAGAGAAGCTTCAGCTAAGAATCCAAGGTTTTCTTGGTATTTTCCTCCTTTTAGTGCTTGAATTTCAGTGAGGGCCTATTTGAGCTTGGCACTAGTGAGTTTGTTTTTCAAGGCATAGTGTTTGGCCATATTTTTATGTAGGCCAAGGTATCTTTTCATCTTCTTCATATGTTTGTGCTAATATTTGTAATATTCAATGATGTATTTTGCCATGCCAAGGCTCCTTTGTAGGTCTTTAAGCTCTGCATTTTTTCTTTGAAGGAGTATGCTATGGGCCCTCTTTTTGTCCTCTTTATCACTGTCAACATGGATGAGCTCAAACTCCTTCTCAACCTCATGTTGATCTTCTTCTTCCTCTCTTACCTTTTCTTTGCCTTTTCCTTACTTTTTCCCTTGCCTTTCTCTTTTCCTTTGTCCTTAGGCCTAATAGGAGTAGAAGTCATGGCCCCTTGCCTTTTTGAGGCAACAAACACATGTCTTGATCCTCTTTGGTATGCCAAGGGAAAAGGTTAAATTTTTCTCTTTATGGTGTCCTCCTCATGGCTATCATCATTGAATCATAGGTATTATTTTTCATCACCTAGACTTTTTCTTACCTCATCACCTTCAACATCAGCCCCACTGTTTGTTTCCCCACCGATCTCTACACTACCCTTTGTATTACCTTCATTTTTCTCATCATCATTGTCACTGTGGGGGGTACTGTCTTCACTTTTTTCATGAATGTCATGACTGTTGTCATGAATATCATGAATTTTTTCTTCTTCACTTATGCTTGCCTCATTATCCCCAGCATTAGTTTCACTACCCTTAGATTTAGTGACTTCCTCTTCAACATAATATTTTGCCTTTTTGTCAATTGCTTCATCTATATCCCTGTTATCTTTTGCTTCATCATGAGTATCATTGCTTTCACTGCGTGCATGTTCATCTGGGCTGCTAACCTGATTTTCACCTCAATCCATCTCCATGTGATTTCTTCTTTCTTCATCACTTACCTCTTTTTCATCATCAACCTCCATGTCCTCTGCCTCATCTCTGATTTCGCGTCCATCTTTTCTTGACCTATCATCACTGTCAGCTTCTTTATTTTTTGTGATGTCATCATCACCTTATATTTCCATGTTCTCTGCCTTATGTGGGCTCAACTCACCATCATTTTCATCCTCATTTGGGCTTGAATCATTTTCATCTTCACCCTTATTTTCACTTGATTCTTCACTTCCATTTCCTTCTTCATCTGATGCATCAAGAGAAGGGGAGGAAGGGAGGTTTCCTTAAGGAGGGGATATATGTGTAGAGGGTGAGGTATGGTTAGTGGGAGGTGATGGAGTAGTAGAGGGAGGAGGATGAGATGATGAGGGAAATTTTGGTTGATGATGGGGCTGAGGGGTTGTGAATACTTCATGAGCTATGAATACCTCCCAAGGTATGCCTTTTTTCTGTAGCTGATGTAGGACCACCATCTTGATCAAGGAGTGGTGGAACAAACTATGCATTTTCTGGGAATAACTCCTCTTCCGAACAGTAGAAGACGTATTGTCAATACTCCTATACAAGTAGTAAGGTAAATGAATCATTTTAACCCTAGTAAAATGCATGAGGAGTCTAACATGGTAGGAATAAAGTCTAGATTACCTCCCCTCATAGGTAAATTACTTCATGATAACCCTCATCAAGGGTTCAAACCTCTGTTTCAAGTGTGAGAAAGGGAAAATATCCTTGCAGCCTTCTCTATACCTAGTCTTGAAAAATGGCTCATAATAGCTCATGTTTAATATTGCTTTCTTGAACGAATTTTCACCAACAACAGGTATACCTGTAGCATTAGAGATGGCATCTTATGATAGTTTAAAATCTACCCCTACAAGGCTTGATTTTTTGTTGTGTAGGTTAAGAATGAATAACCTTGTGAGCTCTGGGAGATTTTGCAGTTGTTTGACCTTCTCACAAAACTGGAAACACCCCATGTTTTGAAAGCATGTGAGAATCATGGGAGAGAAAGTGATGTCTACAGTGTTTTTAGGTTCAAATCTATTGACCTTCCCTACCTTGTGCTTTGGCCTCATAGGCGCTTGGCCTCCTTCACTTCTAACACTTCTTTCTTCCCTTGACATGGTGATTGGTGTGGCCTATAGACAAACTTGGGCCTGCTTGTGACACATAGGTAGGAGGAGTGAAATGAAAAGATGGTGAGGATATTTCTTGTAAATGAGTGAGATGGAGGTGAGAGTTTATGACTATTTTTCTTTGAGCTTGATGGAAGGTTTATCTTGACTGATTTTAATTTCCCTAATTGACACCCCTCTTAACTGATAATTTTTCTTGGAGGTAAAAAAAAAACGTTTTCCATGAGGACCTAGCATTTCCAATGACTAGGGTTTGGTCATTCTCTTTTAACCACTAAATCACAAAAATCACCTGGATGATGAGGAGAAGATGCACCTACCAGTTTTTACTCCTTTGCAGGCTCTTGAAGGAAATTTAGAGGGTAATTTCCTTGAGTTTTTGGCACCTTTCTGCAATTTGGAGGGTCGAACACACTGTCGGGTCCTGCTTGCACAGCGCCAAGAAAATCGTGCCTATCAAGTCACCTCGGAACACCAAGTTAGGCAGAAATGGGCCTTTCGGGTCCCCCTGGGCATATTACTACCCGCGTGTAGGATTTTTTGGCTTCTACACGTAGCGTCGAGCCTATTGGGTCGACCTCTAAGCATAGTGACGGGCTTCTGGGTGTGTCGGGTCTGCCTGGGTGGAGCGCCCGCCTGTACGCGCAACGCTTTCAACTATACACACAGCGCAGTGCAAAAACACACTGTGGAAACTCCTATTCACACATCGTTGAGTCTTGTGAGTGTAGCACCGACTCAAAAGCGTAGTTTCGATGACCTTGCCTAGAATTTTCCCTGAAACTCAAAAATTTCTCCCTTGACTGTTTGTAGCTTCCTTCAAATGCACAATGAGTCAAGTGATAAGTAAATTGACTTTTTATAGTCTTAGGAAAACAATTTTACCCTTTGAAAAACCCACTTTATAATGTTTTAACCCCTTGGTTACTTTCATTGATTTTGAGCTTTTTGCAGTAGGTGGCTAAAAATATTTTTAAATTATCTTTTCCTTTCTAACTATCTTATTTGTTGCTTTTTGGGTAGCTGATATGGTGAACTTTGATTTCCTTTGACCTATTTATTCCTTTATCACATTGTTTTGCAAATGCTTTGTTTGAGTCACCATGTTTCACTTTGTTTTGGCCCGTTTCTATCTTTTAATCATTTTCACAACTTGCATGGTGGTAGCATATTGAAAACCTTCTTTGTTCTTACCTTGGAGATCAAACTTCCCTTTGCTTGATGGGTGACTAACAAACCTATTTTCATCCTTTTCATTTGGTCCTTAGGCATTCTAAGTCTATCTTTGACAAGCATCATAGCTTTCACCATCCTGTATGCTAACTCTCTTTGGCCACTTCTGATTTGTTGTAGGTGCCATGACATAATGATTTATGGCCCCTTTGACATTCTTGGTCCTTTGTGAGGCAGTGAGATATTTTAGCTTGGCAAACCACGGGGGTCACCTTCTGATATTTTCTTCAAACCTTATGCCTGTTGTTATCATAGAGGCTCATAATCTTCATTTCACCATCTTGCCTATCTTTTCAGAACCTTAGGCTTTTGGACTGTTAGAGAAGAAAAATTAGTGTTGTCTTCTAAGTTCTCTATAGCCCTTTCAAGTTCATTCATTTCTATCCAGTTCACCTCACCCTTTTCCCTTCTTCATTTATAGTCTCTAAAAATCTTCAATTCATGCTTGGTTGTGTTGATGTACCTATGTCCTTATGGTTTTCTGCATTGGCTCCTTGCTTGGCACATTGCTGGTTTAATCAGTCATAGAAACCCTAATTTTCCTTGAACATAAGTTACTTCCTCTTTCATTAGATTGTGTGTATTTGATAGTGAGGAGAAAGCCTCTTACCTTACTAATTTTCCTGCTGATAGTTACCTTGACACTCTAGCAAAAATTTCAATCATGGACAGCTGTTCTTTGCAGATTTTGAACTTGATTAAGGAGGTCTTCCTTGAAGGTTTTTTCTGATCGATCTTGGATCAACATATGCTGACCTTATTTCCATTTGATTCAGCTTCTTAGCACATGAAAAATAGTGATTTAGAACACCAAGTACAACCCTACAACCTATGAGACCTGGTGACCTAGTGGGAGGCTCCTTAGACTTGTCCTTTGAATGAAAGTTTGGCTTAGGGTCCTCAAATATGAAAAAAAGAGTTTTTGACAATTTTATGTATTGAAGATCCAAAATCCAATGTACTTGATTTATCTAAAGAGCCTATAGAGATAGTTTTGAGACCATCAATGGTTGAGGCATCTGGGAAACACAAGAAGGAGTAAGTCGGTTGGTGATCCTAGGTGGCAAGTGGAGGGGTGAGGCAAAGGAAAAACAGAGTGTTGAAGTCATAGGTGGCAAGACATGATGAATATGAGTGCCATGAGCCCATGATGGGCCTTCTAGGAGTGTTAGGTTTACTATGACATGATAGAATAGTGAAACGGTGAAAAAATTATCCTAAGGATAATGAAGGCGGTGAGATTTCTAAAACTCACAATATTCATGAATTTTGTTTTTAGAAATCTAGGATAAGCATTTAGTCATCTATAAAAGGAAAAAATTATTGATGAATAACAATAGGAAAGGGGGACATATCAAAGGAATACTTTTATACCATCTGTGGGTTGTGTAACTAGTGTTCGCGAGGGGCTACACGAAATGTACAAGGGATTCAGTCATTAAAAAATTTTGGTGGAGGGGTCACAAAGGCAGAAATCAGAAATCTACTGGATAATGTGAGGACTAATATCCTAAGTACACTATCTGTCCAGATGGACACCTTGTATGGAAAACATAAGCAAATGGAGTTAGAGAAGACTATGGCTATATTTTTCCCTCAATGTAGAAAGAAACACCTACTGAAGGAGTGCCCATTGAATACAGTTGAAGCCTATGAAATTTGCGAACAGGCCCATGTGACCAGCTTGTGCCCTTCCTTTCTAGGATTGAAGGAAGTTTTTCAAGAAGAAAGTGAAGAAAGCGCGGTGGATCAATTGTATTTCATGGGACCAAAAAAGCCATGATAGCCCCGACCACCGAATATAAATCTAGGTATGCCTCAGGACTCGTCTCAGTATTTTAATAATTTTAATATGGGTCCCTAGTCTGTACCTTTCTCACCAATATGGTATCAAAATCAATTTCCACCTTGGCAACAGTGGTTTCCCTGGACTAGTGTGAATCCTCCATGGGGTTAGAACTGGTGTGGACCCTCTCCTGTCGAAAATTTTCCCCAATCAATGCCACAACAACAACTTCAGTTGCCTTCCAATGTACCTCCAAGTAATCCACCCATTTGACCTCAACTTTCCATACAACCCAACCCAAATCCTAACAATAAAGGTGTTCAACAAGATGACACCCTCAACCTTCCATCATATAGCATTTCTACCATAGGGCTTAACGAAATAAACTTAAGATTTAGGTGGGTATTTAATGCTCCAACTTCACCTGTTATTATTGAAAAAATTGACAATGAAGTTATGGAACTAGAACCAAAAACAATTGGGGATAAACCTGACCAAAACATTGTAAATCAAACACCTCCTCAACCTACCATTAACCAGGGACATCCAGTCAATCCACCATATCCTGAAAGATTGGCCCTGAGTAAACATAGCCCTCAAGAGGAATTTTATTTTCTATGGGAATTAAAAAATATGTTTGTTAAAATCCCCCTAATCCAAGCTATGAAGGATGTGCCTATATACGAAAAAACTCTCAAAGAATACTGCTCTAAGAAACCCTTAAAGAAATCAAGGGATCCATTGATCATCCATGTGATGGGGAAATTTTCTGACATCATGCTGGGAAAATTCATGCCTGTAAACTATGGGTACCCAGGGAACCCAACTATAACGGTATAGATTAATGGGGTCGAAATCCCAAATGTACTAGTATATTTAGGGGATGCCATAAACATCATTACCTTTGAAGCAATGAATGCATTGGGTCTTAGAAACATTAATCTGACCCTAACTGTCTTGGAATTGGTAGATAGGTCTACAATCAAACCAATAGGGAATTTGGAATACATTACTATTTTGGTAGACTCATGGAAATATCTCGTGGACCTCCTTTTATTACAAACACGATCTCCAGCCAGTGGTCATCCCTTGATTTTGGGAAGACCTTGGCTCGCAACCGTGGATGCCTATATTGGGTGTCAGTTTGGAAATATGGTTATATCAAATGGGATGGTCACAAAGAACCTCACTCTCTATCCTCCTGCAGAACCAAGCCCATCAGAGAAACCATTAGCTAAGTGGAAACCTCTACCAATGGAGGAATTCGAACCTAAAAATGAAGAAATTAGACAAAAATCTTGCACCCTTTGGAAAAAATCTAAACACCCGACCTCATGGAAATTGAACAAGACTGATGGGTGTGCATTCACTTCTTCAGTGGAAATAGTTTCATATCTCTTATGCAATCCACTCCTACTATCCTGCTTGGGAGGCATCTTGTTATGGATGCTCTCTACAAAACCAAACTGCCTCAAAAGGTTTTCAAGAATGTGTTCTTCAAACAAAACTCTTCCTTCTCTGTCAATCATTGTTTGATCAAGGTAAATTTTCCTCAAAGATGTATAAAATGTTTTCTCTGGTTTTAGGTCCCTGCTCCTTCAAAACACGGTTCTTTCTCTTTGTATGCCAATCAACAAACAATTTTAAGAATAATCACACAGTCAATTTAAAATACATACACAGTCAAATGATTTTATGAGCTTGGATAAGGTCACAGAGATTTTTGTGTTTTTGATGTGAGCACAAAAACACCTGTAGCAGTCAAACAGCAAAAATCCTCACCATCAACATACCCTCCTTATACTTCACTGTTTCTCATATCCATTTTTGCCCAAAACACCTTCAGACTGATTTAGCAACTTTACTCATTTAAGGTCTGCTTTATAGAGTAAAGGAGAAAACACCGGTTTTTTGCCCTTTTTTTACCACACAGAGGAGACCTTTGGAATGACAAACACCCTTATACCATGATTACTGCTGTTTGGCTATAGGCCCACTGTTTCATTTTTTCAAACACTAGGTTGTTTTCCTTTAAATAATGCCTCTACCTTTCATCATTGTTTTGAGGGCAGTTACTAGGCTTTTCACATCAATATAAATGTACCATTTTTACCAGGTTTACCTTGGACAAACAACAACACATCATTTCTAGTTTCTAATATAAAACGCACTTCTCCTTACAATACTCAACACTGTGATTTATATCATGAGTTTCATCTTTTCACTCTCTTTTAGCAGTCTTGAAAAGAGAAACGAGGCACATAGAATACCTTTAAAATCAATGATGGCGCTTTTTGAGGGGTTTGATCCGCTTCAGGATTGGTTTGGAGGCACCTTGAATGTTGAACACATGCGCGACACGTTTAGAATGAGAGAGCGCCGCGCAAAACAATTGTTGGGTCACTTGTCGGGCCGATGTGACCAACGCCTACAGGCGTGCCACACGGCTATGTATTCCTGTGGAAAAATTTTGCCTGAACGTGCCGCGCAAGTGTTTAGGTGCGCCGCGCGGTCTTCAAGCCCAAAAAATTGATGAATTTTCCCAAAAACTCGTTTTCAGGTCCATTGACTAGCAAGAGGGGATCGATGCCTTGAGTTTTTGAGAGATTTAAAGGGGTTATAATGGTCCCTCTATCCTTTTGAATGCAAAGAAGCCAACTGCCCTTGAATTGAATTTGTGAGGGTTTGGAAGACTTCTCTCTTCAAACCACTACCTTTTTCCATTTGAAAAGAAAACAAAATGATTTTGAACGTGTTATGAAGGGCCCACATTTTGAATAGCGTTGGTAAAAATGCCTGTGCGTATTAATTTAACCGTTGTAATAGCTATGACTCTTTTCCTCTTATAATAAAATCATTCCAAGGGTCAAACTCTGTTCACTTTGTTTACATATTTGAAAAGTAACCTCTACCACTGCTGACTCTTTAGTGATATTTTCAACATGGAAAATCCACTCAACAATACACCAATGATTGATGAAGAATCTTTTTACATTTGCAAGGAGATGGCCTGTCTCTTTAAGACTTGATTGGCAGCTTCTGTTCATTATGATCATATCTGCTTGTGAGAGGGAAAATTGTTTTGAACCCATATAGGGACAGTATATATATCCTCCAAATGATGTTTCTCTTTAACTGTGATTGAGGCCTAGTTGTATTCACCTGAGTTTTACAATTATATGTCCATCAAGAGGGCGTTTCTTCTAAAACCTTTCCTCTGTTCAAGATGTACCAGCAAGGTATTTTTGACCTATTTTATAGGAGCAGGTCTTCATTTGAAGTAGTGGCATGCATCATTGTTTTTTTGAAATTTGTTCTAGAACCTGGAAAAACATGCCATAATACTTCTTGCATTTTTATGAACAGATGTGTTTAGTTGCAATACCTCCTTTGGAAAACTTAAATACAATTTGCCTTCTTGTCCACTGTGATGAGTTATTGAAAGACATTCCCTCATGAACAGGAAGAAAAAGTACCCTTTGAAAAATAATTATCATTTTTTGGCCTGTGTCATGACCCATCTCATCAACCACTTTTCAACTCTATTTTGTTTGAAGGAACAGAGACTAAATGTTAATCTTTTTTATCACGGAGATGATCTTTTTGTAGCTTTTTAAGGAAATCACACCCCTCAGCTAAGTTTGTACATTTCTTGGCTCTCAGACTGTCTTTGAAAGCAAACCTTGATAGGAGATGAGCCAACTTTCTTTGAAATTTTATAGCGCTCATGCTTTTCCTTTTTTTTTGACAAGATTGCCCTGCTCAGAAGCTTTCAACTGTCTTCTGCTGCTCTTACCATTTGTCTCTTGATCAGTCAAACCCTGAAATCAGTCAGTCCTTTGGCCCTTTGCTTATGAATGAAGGAGGCATGTCTTGACAAAATGCTTGATGTCCTTTCAACCTCTGTCTAAATCAAAAGAAGCATGTTTGATGAATCATACTGAAAGTGGCTTCTCTTATACATGATGGCAGAGGTTAGTTTGAGGCTAAGACTGTTAGATTTCCTTTGGCCATCTTCTTTCATAATATTTCTTCACTTATGATCAACCTATAAGCTTCGTCTTGTAACTCAAAAGATAATGAAACTCATGCAAACCAACTTTAAAGTCCACTGCTTTACCTCTGCCTTTAATCATCATTTTCATACAGAGACCTTCAGTTGCTGTCTCACTGTACTTCAAAGTTTGTTTTCATAGCTAGTGAAAAACTCAAAAACAAACCTTACATTTGGCCCTCTGCTTATAGATGAATGAGGTGCTCTTGGTCTTCAACCCTCTACTTATGAAATGAAGGAGGTTATTCAGTCTTCAAACCCTCTGCTTATAGATGAAGGAGGTTTTTTAGTCATGTCATATCATCAGTCCTTTGAGAGTGTTATTTTTCCTTTCGTTGTCCTTTCAGGCTTTGACTGTGATCGCAAGAGCTTAATGAAAAACTCTCTGCTCTATGGCTGCATCCCAGGCTCAAGATCACATTGAGAAGCAGTTGTCTTCTCTTGTGGAGCCAAATATTGTCTTCTAAGATGCTGGTAGGCCTCTGTCCTTAAAAGATCCATTTAAAACACTGTAAAAACACCTAGAATCAGTTTGACTTATGGTACATGAATTGCTGAGACTTGAGGGTGTATTAGTAGCACAACCTAGGGCTGTAACCAACTTTATTTGTAGAATGGGAAGGTCTATTATGACTGGTCTATAGCAGATGGAGGTTCTTTGGCTTTAGGATAATTCGCCAAGGGAGAAATGCCTAAAGCGCCACTTCCTAACTTAGGGGAGACTTTTTGGACAGATTTGGATTGTTTCTTTAGAGCCTATGGGCAAACTAGTATGGCTGAGGCTAGGTAGGATTTGATAATGAGGTTTCATCTCGTCATGGGCGGGTTGAAAGGTAAGAGGGAAAGAAAAATTTATGGGTGTTTTCCAGCTGGCAAATTTGACAAATTTTTAGATCAGCTGCTAGAAAACTTGGTTGTTACAACTAGTCATCACCAACAAGTGAAAAGTATTGATGACTAACAATGGCTCCATTTGGGGAGGGCACCTCCTTTTCAAGAGGTGTCAAGAATTTCATATATTTGGCTTATGAAGGCCAGTGCCTTACCCATTGGCGCAAATTTCATTCTTCCTTGATGCTACTCCTGAAAAATGACAGCATGATTAGCATTAATGCCATTTCTACCTACCCCACTACCTTTCCTAACATTTTTTATTCCTTTGGGTGCATTTGGACTAGCAGCCATTTTGAAAATATATATTTTTTCTTTTTGGAAAATGAACCTATCTAATTCTGCACTTATATCTACCGGGAGTTCAGATTAAACTGATGAACTCCTTCATTACTCTACCTATGCTAGATCAACTGTCAAGGTTAAGCTATTTGACAGGATTTTGTTCTCTAATATAAAACATGAAATTGAAATGATGATCAAATCAGGGTTAGAAAGTCTGATTTGTCATGTATTTGCGGCATGAAAGACAAGCTGCACACAAATACTATTTTGCATAAAATGGAAACTAGGGAAAACAGGGCTAAGATGCACAATTTGGTTTTCATCCCCGCTTCCCTCTTTGGTTCTGTTTTGGGCATGTGGAACCAGTATCTTTTCCTAATCTACTCGCTTTGATAAGTCAAGCTTACACAATGTTGACCATATTTTTCACTCACTAACTTATCAGCAAATAAATTTAAAACATGTTCAACTATGATTAGGCAAGATAACTGAACATGACACTTGAGTACTAGTAGAGGCATTTAGACTTGCGCGCTTTCTGAATGACTATTTTTTGGAACATGGGGCCATCTTCTATTTTTCAACTGCCCTCTTTTCTATTCTTCTATTGTTTTTGACTTTTCTGTTTTGTCTGTTTTTCAAACAGTGGTATATACAATGATTGAAAATGTTTAAAATTGGAGCTCCTGACAAAAATAATGCTTTAATGTCTTGCCATTCATAGGAGCCCCAAAAGCTTCAGTCCCATCAGGCTCTTGCAAGAAAAAGGCATTGTTTCCGCTAACTGAGCTGATGATGAAAGGCCCCTTCCATAAGTTTTCAAACTTACCATGTTTACCTTTGTCTTCTCTTCTAGAATCCCATTTTAGCACCTTGTCTCCAATATGAAAATCATTTTCCTTGGTCCTTCTATCAAAAATATGTTTTATTTTGTCTTTCACTAACTGAGCCTTTTGGTAAAATTCTTCTCTAGTTTGTTGTAAATGGATAGTCTGATTTACCCTTCTTTGCATGTCATTTTCTTCTATTTGAAGTTCCTGCAATAGCTTCATTACTGGAACCCATAGAAATGTTGGGAAAATGGCATCTATGCCATAAACTAGTTGGTAAGGAGACATACCTATGGATTTTTTGGTGGTTAGTCTATCGGCCCATAGTGCGTGTACTAGTTTTCAATGCCATGCTTTTTTATTTTGTTCAAGAAGTTTTTTGATGATGTTGACTAGGATTTTGTTAGAGGACTCGGCTAAACCATTACCTTGAGGGTAATAAGCTATGGAATGTCCTAATGAAATGTGATATTTGTAATAGAAGTCAACCATTCTTTTGGAGGAGAAGGCAGCGGCATTATCTATAATGATCTTTCTGGGACAGCCAAATCTAGATAGGATATTGGTTTCTAGGAACTTGATGATGACTGAATCAGTGGCATTCCTAGAAGGTATGGCTTCTATCCATTTGGTAAAGTAATCAGTGGTTGTGAGGATCCATTTATGTTGAGCGGATGAGGAAGGGTGAATTTCCCCAATAAAATCCAGGCCCCATTGCTGGAAGGGTCCTTCGACTATGATGGGGTGCAAGGGCAAGGGTAGAAGCTTTTTCTTGCCATCGAAAATCTGATACTTATGGCATGTCATAACTAGCTGGTGAGTGTTAGGAAATAAGGTAGGCTAATAATAGCCAGCTCTAAGGATTTTTTTCGCTGTGGTTTTCCAGTAGAGATGGCCCCCACATTCCCCTTCATGCATTTCGTGCATAATTTTCTCTGCATCAGACTCCAGCAAACATTTAAGCAACATACCAGTGGGATTTTTCCAATACAGAAGACCATCTATAATGCAAAAACTTAAATAATTTTGTTTAAGAAATCTTTCTTTTGTTTTTGATAAAGTTGGAGGAGCATTTAGATAAAATAATACATAAAGAATATTTGCATACCAAGGTGAATCTAGAAACATTTGTTCAACATGAGGGGATGTGCATTCTTCCTATTCTTCTAAGGCATAAAAAAAAATTATATCTAAAGGGCCTCATATTCCGCAATGTTATTAGTTCATTGGAATTCTAATATGAAAGAATGACCTTCATTAGTATTGTGTATCCAGATACCGGCCCCTGAACCAGTTTTGCCACAAGAACCATCAAAGCTTATACTCAAAGAGCTTCCTTTTCATACATGATACTAAGCTATTTTTCAGGTTTCTTGGAGCTTTGGTCATTAGTCTCTATATCCAGTAACGGGAAATGTGTTTCTGATGGTTTGAAAGCCTCTTCATTTTCCATTATCTGCTTGTTTATATCACTTTCATTGTATAATATAAAAGAATCTAAATTGGAATGAGCGGAATAAATGGGAGTATTGTTCGGCTTATCCCGGTTGCTAACCATGTATTTCATGTGAGTCTCTCGGTATAATCTCCTAGTCTGGTTAAAAACTGGGATGGTAGCGAATGACATATCCATTTGAAGATTACCTTGTATTTTCGCAGCCCATGCCCTTGATAGTATCATTCCATACTTAGGAGGGATATCGGCCACTACTACGTCCATGAATAGGTTTTTCGCTGGTAGTTGTGTTAAATCAAAACCTAGGTTCTTTATTAGACCTAAACATTTGACCTGACTCGAGTCAAAGGAGTACAGGTTTTTGTAAGGTTGAGTTACTTCTAGTCCCAGGTTTTCCATGATTGCTTTAGGCATGAGGTTATGGGAGGCACCAAAATCTAACATGGCATTATGTAATATCTTGTCCTGTATGTTCAAACTCACATAGAAAGGAGAAACAGTTCCTTCTTGGTATTCACCTTATATTTTGGGGCCGAATAAGAGCTCGGGTTTGTCATCAATTAGATTCAAAGTATCCGCCTCGCTTCCTATATCAAAAACTTTGAAGATTTGAGATCTATACCTATCTACAGTTATTAGCTTAGTAAGGGGTATGGTGATTTTTATTTTGGAAATTTCCCCTTCGAAACTAAAAGGAGTTTGTAGTTTGGACAGATTTGTTTCAGCTTTTTCGGACATGAATTTTTCTATGCTCTTAATTTGCTGACTCTGGTTTGGGACTTTGTTTGACACAGTCACCTCGGGGGTCTTTGTGGAGGTACTAGGAGTATCTGAGCCAAGGTTTGTTTGAACAACTTTATCTTTGTTTTGGTCAATTTTCTTGGCCACAATTTTGTTGCTATCCATGGCTTTTTTAAGGATGGTATTAGAGTTTTTAGCAGTGTCAGGGCTACCCTTCTTGGAGTGGTCTTGGTTTTTCCTGCTTCTAAGGTTATACTTCCTGTGAGCTTCTATGATGGCATTCTGAAAATCTATGGCAGGATCTTCGAAATCTTCATAGTTGGTTTCGTCCTGACTTGGAGAGCATAACTCTTGCTCTTCTGCTGTGAGGTAAACCTCACTCTCATTATCAGAACCTATGAGGTTCCAATGATTTTCATCAATGGGTTCAGTAACCTTATTCTCTTCATAAATATAATTCTCACTGAAGGATGGCCTGACTTGTTGGTCCTTTCCTCTTGTTTTATTTTGGGATTGGTCTCTCCTAATGTTTTGGTTGTGGTTTTGAGGGTTAGGCTGGTTGTCCTTAAGAGGTGCTTTCTCACTCATTTTTTCCCACATCTTTGTCATTGATTTTACCAGGCCATCTATTCTAGGATCCGAGGAAGAAACCGAGGGGGAAAATTCGTCATGGTAAGTGACTCCCCTTTCTGCTCTTATCCTAGCTCTTTTTTCTGCTAAGTTGGCTTCTGCATTTATAGCCACTTTTTGCATTTCCTCTAAGGTAGGGGGGTCCTTGTCTCTTAGCTGATAAGTCATGTCTGGGTCAAAACCCTCGGGGAAATTTTCCAAGGCTGAACCAAGTGGGGGTTTGAAGTGAGGTGGGAGGGCGTTATATACACTATTGAACCTAGTGTAATATCCCTGGACACATTCCCCATTTTCCCGTTTTAGATTGTTATATTTTGACAAGATTTGAATGGGGTTATTTCAGATTTCCCACTTGTTTATGAAGATTTGGTAGAGTTATGGGAGGTTGTGGATGCTGTGTGGAGTTAAGATCTTAAACCATTTTTTGGGTTCCCCGCCCAGGATTTGGGCAAACATTCTCATTCTAATGGTCTCATCTTCTAATTCCATGTATTCAAAGGCATCGCTAATCCTATCTACATGTTGTTGAGCTGTGGTAGTCTCAAATACGGTAAAGTGTGGGATTTTGGATTGATAGTCATCTTGTAAGGGAGCCAAAGGTTGTGGCAACACCAAGGGTGCGTACCAGGCTTCCATGACGGGAGCTAATGGGTGATGTACAAGATGAGGGCTTGTGGGATGAGCTGAAGTGGTTTGAACAGTAGTGGTTTGGACTGGTGTGGCAGATGTACTTGGACTAGTGACTTGGTTTTGAGCAGATCTGGGATGGTATGAGCCAAAGTGATGGAGAAGCTGAAATTTGGGAGGTGTGGTAGGTGAGGCTTCTCTATTAGGACTCTGTGGCAGATCTAGGGGCTCAAGATCATCAAAGTCTATCTTACTTTGTGACTTGCTTCTAAAAAGGGTTTTTGCTGATTTTAAGTCAAAGGAGGAATCTGGTAGGGTAGTGAGATGTTCAGGTACTGATCTTGTTTTATGAATGGACCTGTCAATAGCTAAATGGCTAGTTTTGGAAGGTTGCCATAGAATCTTCTCTGTGTCATAGGGGGATTTGGGTCTGGATGAGATCTGGTTTGGATTCTTTGTGAAGCCAGATTTCGGGTCTAAAGTTTAGAGAGGATGATATTTTTGAATGTTTTGGATGGATGGCCTCTCTAAGGTTTTACTAATGTGAAGGATGGTCAAAACTAAAAGGATGGACTAGTGGAGTCGCCAGGTGGATTTCTATGAGAACTATGGTCCACCACCAACACTATCAAAGATGCTTTGGGAAAAAAATTTATAGCAACTTTGAGATGGAAAATTGCAAAGAAGAGTGATTCCCTTGGTTTCAACATTTTTCTAGGCTGTATGGACAAGCTAATGGTTCTCTTGGCAAGAAGGCTTTCTACTTATATCCTATGTTCAGGTGAGGTTTTCTGAATCACTAAGTTATACTTAGCTTGTCACTGATTACAGAGTTTCCACCCTCAGTTTAAATTTTTGGAAGGATGAGCTAGCAGAAAGGTATGGTTTATGAATTTTTTGGTCTTTTACGGAGTTTTTAGGCCTACTGGAGGCTAGTGGTGTCGCCAGGTGGAACTTGGTTGTTTTTGAAAAGATGTAGCTATGGTCCACCACTAGTAACTAGGGAAAAGCCAATCTGGGAATGTTTTGGGGTTTTTCTGAGTTTTTATCTGTAGCCTATGGTTTATTTAAAGTATTCTAAGCCCGTTTCATCACTTTGCTAGGGTGGTGAGAACAAAAAGAGTTTACTCTAAATGTTTTTATGGATTGCTTTCCTGTTTAAGTTTTGAAGACTAATGAATCTACAAAAGTTTTCTAGACTATTATGTATTCAGTTAGTCCCACCGTGATCGCCATTATGTTAGTGTGGTGATGAGGTGGCTCAATCAGATAGTAGCCTAGAGTTTAGTAAAGTAGTAAGGCCTACTGGAGGCTAGTGGAGTCGCCAAGTGGATTTTTAGTTGTTTTGAGGTATATGTGTATGGTCCACCACCAGTACTGACAAAAACCAATCTAAGGGAGTTTTTGGGGTTTTTCTGTGTTTTTATGTAGTCCTAAGGTTTGTAAGAGTTTCCTACAGCTGAGTCATCATTTTTCTAGGATGGTGAGAAACCAGATTCTACTCTTCTAAGTTTGATTGAGATTTTGAGAGTTCCTAAGGGATACCTTGGATGTTTTGACTCAAAGTCCCACTGTTATTTCCATTATGTTAGTGAGCAGTGGGATAGGTCGATCAGATAGTATTCTAAATTTTAGAAAAGTAGTAAGGCCTATTGGAGGCTAGTGCAGTCGCCAGGTGGATTTTTAGTTGTTTTGAGGGGATATTCGTATGGTCCACCACCAGTACTAAAAACCAATCTAAGGGAGTTTTTGGGGTTTTTCTGAGTTTTTATGTAGTCCTAAGGTTTGTAAGAGTGTCCTACAGCTGATTCATCATTTTTCTAGGATGGTGAGACAACCAGATTCTACTCTTCTAAGTTTGACTGAGATTTTGAGAGTTCCTAAGGGATACCTAGGATGTTTTGACTCAAAGTCCCACCATGATCGCCATTATGTTAGGGTCTCATGATTTGGCTGATTGGTAAGCCAAATGATAGTGTAACATCAAACCAATCTTTGGAGCCCAAGGACCTAGCCTTCCTAGACTCAAAGAGGGCTCTCACTATATGCGTGAGGGATATCCGTGTGTTCGCTTATTGTGTTCTGATTTTAGGCTAGTTATGAAGTAGGTTTTTGGTTTTGGTTTTTTAGGTTGTGAGGGATGAAACTGATCAAAGATATAAGATAGGTAAAAATATGTCAGATCAACTGGGCTATGGGGTCGAAAAAGTCAAGAAAGCTATCAGACGGTGATACAAGGCTGTTGAAGGGCCGATTTGATTCGAGGTAGAAAGGATCTTTGGGAGAAATGGAATAAAATGGACATCAATTTTGGGAACAACAAAGGATTTCAAGCATAAATAGTTTAATAGTTGACATAAACATGGTAGGGGAAACCATTAATCATGAGAAATGTAACTATAGGCTAATCAATACATAGAAATAAACATTCAAGCCATGCATAGAGATATATAACTCTCTAACTTTGGGAAATGACTATCAGACTTTAGGGAAATACAATTAAGAGAGAAAAACAACTCAAATCACTATGCCAGAATTCCTAAACACAGTACTTCAAGTTATTGGGAACTTTGAAAACAAGATTGCATAGTCTTAGGCGAAGGGAAAAATCAGAACAAGACCTCCTTGGTTCAACAAATGACAATCTAATCAATCAAAGAGAAATTTCATGGATGGAGCTATGGCTAGCCATGAGTAAGCAGGGCGTACTGTAAATAATACTTAGCATGCATAAAACCATGAATGAAATAAGCAAAAATATCCTTAAGTTATTAAAGAGCAATCAAGAATTCTTTAATGTGACTAAGGAAGAAGAAAACATGGAAGCTATGAAGAAACAAGAAATTTGAGGTGCCTCCCAGGGCATGTCTCAATTTTTTTCTCTACTAATCTATAGCAAGCAAGAAACATGGATTCATGAATGAAAACTAGAAAACAAAACAAAGAAAGAGACACTATACCATTCTACCAAGTCATGGAATCCAACAACAATCCTCTTTCATCATCCAAGAACATCCAAGAGACTATCCAAGAGCATGAGACAAGTATTTCTTCCAACGCTTATATGACCATATATTGTTTCTATCATCAAGTTCAGCCTTGTTTACAATGAAATCCTTTGGAATATATAGGCTCAAGTGAGGAAAACCTCTTAGTTCAATTTGCACTCTCATTGGCCTATTCAAAATATCTAAACTTGTCCTTGAGGCTTTGCAAAGCCCAAGGCACAAAATATCTCATAAAATATATAAAAAATGCTAAAAGAGGGAAATAAATTGACTTTTCATAACTTCTCATGTGCAAAAATAGCTAAACGCACATGAGGAAAAAGCAGTTTTTAAAGGTTCAATTTTTACAAAAATACTCAAAAATTACATCAACAAAAGATCCCCTGACTTGTCGGCAACTTTTGGCAGCCTTCCCGATGTTGAAACGAGGCTCATGATATCTCGTTGGAAAGCTCTGAGTGTCTACTTTCTAGAGAAACTAGAAATTTCTCAATCTGATTCTAGGAAGTCCTCCAAAAATAGGCCTGTGTGTAAAGAACCAAAAAATAAGGTTTGCTGATAGACCGGGCAGAGTGTAGAAAAAGCGGGCATTTTTCGCCATTTAGGGGGAGAAAATGATCTTCAAATGTCCTGAAAATTGCTGAGTGTGTGCTCCTGAAATAATGGCATCCAATGATACCATTCTCCTCCTTTTTTTATCCCCCAAACTGAAATGGCGAAGCTTATGAGTTTTGACCAAAAACCTAAAATGCAAAAAAACCAAAATATGTCGAAAAACGCCGAAAATTGGTGAGAATGACCCTCAAGGGTTCTCATAAACATGTTGTGAAGCATAAGCCAAAATCTAAAGTCTTGATATATCTTTCTTCACTTTCTGTTCCGGGCGCTTCCCTTTAGCCTCCTTGAGCTTTTCCTGAGCAGCCTTCAACTTGCGCCGACCAAACTGATTTAACTTTTTGTAATGCCTCGTCATTCTCCTTTGAAGGTCTAAATCCATGTTTTCCTTCTCCAATTTCCTTTCCAAGTGGTCATTGACTCTCTCAAGCCATGCCTCCTTATTTTTCTCTATCTCCTGCTCAAACAATGCAGTGAGAGGGGTAGATTGGAGAAGGGCATTTTCTTCTTCTTTTTGATTTTCAAGGGCCTTTTTAAGCCCCATGGTTCTAGGTCTCTTTCACCTAGGTTGATCTTCTCCTTCAATTTCATCAAACTCGCTATGAGTTCTTCCAACCTTGTTTGGGATTTGGAGGCCTCCTTCTTATACTTAGTCACCCGTGTCTCATAAACAGCCATATGGACACTCATTTGCCTATTTTGGATTTGCAAGAATTGATTGAAATTCCTAGCTCTATGAAGATCATCCTTCAAGGCATCAATTTGGCATTCCCTATGGATCAAGAGGTTTTCTATAATACGGGCCTCATTATCACTATCATCGCTTTGGACTTGGATGATGTCGAATGCACTCTCCTGTTCATGACTTCCTTCTACCTTGCCCTTCCCTTTGCTTTGGGTGGCTATCCTAGTGCTCTTCCTCTTAGGCAGATCAATGACAAGCTTCTTTGCTAATTTTCCTTTACTTCAGAGAGCCCTTGTCACATTTGGAGTGACCACTCTAGGCACTCTCCTCCTTGCTGTCTGGGGCTTGTCCTTTTTAGGAGAAGAGGGCATGGCCCCTTTACCTTTGTCACCTTGCTTGTCATCCTTTTGAGTTTGTTGTTCTTCTTGAGGAGGCTGCTGTTCTTCTTGAAGCTACCCTTGCTCATCACTGTCATGCCCTTTTTCATCATCTTCATGCTACTGCTCTGTCTCATAGGGTTGTTGTGTGTCCTCTTTAGGCTGCCCTTTCTCATCACTATCATGCTTCCCTTGTTGCTCTGTCTCACAAGGCCGCCCCTGTTCATCCCTTTCCTGTCCTTATTCATTATCTTCATGATGTTGCCCTGTCTCACCCTTACTGTCATGCTACTGTTCAGCAATTTCTTCCTCTTTCCCTTTCTATTGTTCATCACCACTGTGATGCTGCTCTTCATTCTGCTGCCCTTCATCCTTTTCCTCATTATCATGATCATGCTCTTCTCCCTGTTCGGGCTCTTCTTCTTGTTATGCAGTAAATTTGAGCTTTTTAGGAATAGGTCTGCTAGAGGAAGGTGATGGACGATGAGTAGGATATGTAGGGGATGTATGGACTGGAGGGACAGTGGAGTAATTCGGACGAGTGATGAAAACATCCCAAGAGACCTCTCTCTTTTCAAGTTGATGAAGAATGATGATTTTGATGAGAGAGTGATGGAAGATACAGGCTATTTGCTGTGAAGGAGGCTTCTTATGGACAGTGGAGGCCATTTTCTCTATTCTCTTGTGTAAGAAGAAGGGAAGATTTAGCAATCTGGCCCTAGTGAAATGCATGAGCAGTCGAATGTGATATGCATAAATTTGGGATAATCTTCCCTCACAAGTGAAGTACTTCATGATAATCCTCATGAGAGGGGCGTAGCTGGTTAAAGATATGAGAAAGGAAAAATAGAAGGACATGATTCTCTGTGTTCAGGCTTTAGGAAGGGTTTGTAATCATCTGAGTCCAAATGGCTTTGCTTAAACCATTTCTTGCCAATATAGGGAATTTTAGTGGCTTTGGAGATGGATCTTGGGGAGAACTTGAAGTCAAGGCCCGCCAATTGGAAATGCTTATCTCGAAACCTCAAAGCGCAAAGGTGTGTCAAAGGAGAAAAAATCTTCACCTCTTGCACCCTTTGGCAAAAATCTAAACACCCGACCTCATGGAAATTGAACAAGACTGATGGGTGTGCATTCACTTATTCAGTGGAAATAGGTTCATATCTCTTATGCAATCCACTCCTACTATCCTTCCTGGGAGGCATCTTGTTATGGATGCTCTCTACAAAACCAAACTGCCTCAAAAGGTTTTCAAGAATGTATTCTTCAAAAAAAAATATGCCTTCTCTGTCAATCATTTTTTGATCAAGGTAAATTTTCCTCAAAGCTGTATAAAATGTTTTCTTTGGTATTAGGTCCCTGCTCCTTCAAAACACTGTTCTTTATCTTTGTATGCCAATCAACAAACAATTTTAAGAATAATCAAACGGTCAATTTAAAATACATACACAGTGAAATGATTTTCTGAGCTTGGATAAGGTCACAGAGCTTTTGGTGTTTTTGATGTGAGCACAAAAACACTTGTAGCAGTCAAATAGCAAAAATCCTCACCATCAACATACCCTCCTTATACTTCACTGGTTCTCATATCATTTTTTTCCCAAAACACCTTCAGACTGATTTAGCAACTTTACTCAGTTAAGGTCTGCTTTATAGAGTAAAGGAGAAAACATCGGTTTTTTGCCCTTTTTTACCACACAGAGGAGACCTTTGGAATGCAAAACACCCTTATACCATGATTACTGCTATTTGGCCATAGGCCCACTGTTTCATTTGTTCAAACACTAGGTTTTTTGCCTTTAAACAGTGCCTCTACCTTTCATCATTGTTTTGAGGGCAGTTACTGGGCTTTTTAAATCAATAGAAACATACCATTTTTACCAGGTTTACCTTGGACAAACAACAACACAACATTTCGAGTTTCTAATATAAAACGCACTTCTCCTTACAATACTCAACACTGTGATTTATATCATGAGTTTCATATTTTCACTCTCTTTTAGCAGTCTTGAAAAGAGCAACGAGGCACATAGAATACCTTTAAAATCAATGATCGCGCTTTTTGAGGAGTTTGATCCGCTTCAGGATTGGTTTGGAGGCACCTTGAACGTTGAACACATGCACGGCACATTTAGAATGAGAGAGCGTTGCGAAAAACAACTGTCGGGTCACTTGTCGGGCCGACGTGACCAATGCCTACAGGCGCGCCGCGCTGCTATGTATTCCTGTTGAAAAATTTTGCCTGAACGTGCCGTGCAAGTGTATAGGCGCGCCACGCAAGTGTATAGGTGTGCCGTGCGGTCTTCAAGCCCGAAAAATTGATGAATTTGCCCAAAAACGCGTTTTTCAGGTCTATTGAATAGCAAGAGGGGATCGATTCCTTGTGTTTTTGAGAGATTTAAAGGGGTTATAACGGTCCCTCTATCCTTTTGAATGCAAAGAAGCCAACTACCCTTGAATTGAATTTGTGAGGGTTTGGAAGACTTCTCTCTTTAAACCACTTCCTTTGGCCATTTGAAAAGAAAACAAAATGATTTTGAATGTGTTATGAAGGGCCCGCATTTTGAATAACATTGGTAAAAAGGCCTATGCGTATTAATTTAACCATTGTAATAGCTATGACTCTTTTCCTCTTATAATAAAATCATTCCAAGGGTCAAACTCTGTTCACTGTGTTTACATATTTGAAAAGTAACCTCTGCCACTACTGACCCTTCAGTGATATTTTCAACATGGAAAATCCACTCAATAATACACCAATGATTGATGAAGCATCTTTTTCCGTTTGCAAGGAGATGGCCTATCTCTTTAAGACTTGATTGGTAGCTTCTGTTCCTTATGATCATATCTTCTTGTGAGATGGAAAATTGTTTTGAACCCATATAGGGACTGTAGATATATCCTCCAAATGATTTTTCTCTTTAACTGTGATTGAGGCCTAGTTGTATTCGCTTGAGTTTTACAATTATCTGTCCATCAAGTGGGCGTTTCTTCTAAAACCTTTCCTCTGCTCAAAATGTACCAGCAAGGTATTTTTGACCTCTGTTATAGGAGTAGGCCTTCATTTGAAGCAGTGGCATGCATCATTATTTTTTCGAAAGTTGTCCTAGAACCTGGAAAAACATGCCATAATACTTCTTGCATTTTTATGAACAGATGTGTTTAGTTGCAATACCTCCTTTGGAAATCTTAAATACAATTTGACTTCTTGTCCACTGTGATGAGTTATTGAAAGAAATTCCCTCATGATCAAGAAGAAAAAGTACCCTTTGAAAAATAATTATCATTCTTTGGCCTGTGTCATGACCCATCTCATCAACCACTTTTCAACTTTGTTTTGTTTGAAGGAACAGAGACTAAATGTTAAGCTTGTTTATCACAGAGATGAGATTTTTGTAGCTTTTTAAGGAAATCACACCCCTCAGCTAAGTTTGTACATAAAACCCTGATAGGAGATGAGCCAGCTTTCTTTGACATTTTATAGCGCTCATGATTTTCCTTTGTTTTTGACAATATTGCCCTTCTCAAAAGCTTTAAATTGTCTTCTACTGCTCTTACCATTTGTCTCTTGATCAGTCAAACCCTGAAATCAATCACTCCTCTAGCCCTCTCCTTATGAATGAAGGAGGCCTGTCTTGACAAAATGCTTGATGTCCTTTCAACCTATGTCTAAATCAAAAGAAGCATGTTTGATGAATCATACTGAAAGTGGCTTCTCTTATACATGATGGCAGAGGTTAGTTTGAGTCTAAGACTGTTGGATTTCCTTTGGCCATCTTCTTTCATAATATTTCTTCACTTATGATCAACCTATAAGCTTTGTCTTGTAATTCAAAAGATAATGAAACTCATGCAAACCAACTTTAAATTCCACTACTTTACCTCTGCCTTTAATCATCATTTTCATACAGAGACCTTCAATTGTTGTCTCACTGTACTTCAAAGTTTGTTTTCACATCTAGTGAAAAACTCAAAAATAGACCTTACCTTTGGCCCTCTGCTTATAGATGAAGGAGGTGCTCTTAGTCTTCAACCCTCTACTTATGAAATGAAGGAGGTTCTTCAGTCTTCAAACCCTCTGCTTATAGATGAAGGAGGTTTTTTAGTCATGTCATATCATCAGTCCTTTGACAGTGTTATTTTTCCTTTCACTGTACTTTCAGGCTTTGACTGTGATAGCAAGAGCTTAATGAAAAACTCTCTGCTCTGTGGTTGCATCCCAGGCTGAATATCGCATTGAGAAGCAACTGTCTTCTCATGTGGAGCCAAATATTGTCTTCTGAGATGCTGGTAGGCCTCTTTCCTTGAAATATCCATTTAAAACACTGTAAAAACACCTAGAATCAGTTTGACTTATGGTACATGAATTGCTGAGACTTGAGGGTGTATTAGTAGCACGACTTGGGGCTGTAACCAACTTTATTTGTAGAATGGGAAGGTCTGTTATGACTGGTCTATAGCAGATGGAGGTTCTTTGGCTTTAGGATATATCGCCAAGGGAGAAATGCCTAAAGCGCCACTTCCTAACTTAGGGGAGACTTTTTGGATAGATTTGGATTGTTTCTTTAGAGCCTATGGGCAGACTAGTATGGTTGAGGTTAGGTAGGATTTGATAATGAGGTTTCATCTCGTCATGGGCAGGTTGAAAGGTAAGAGGGAAAAAAACATTTATGGGTGTTTTCCAGCTGGAAAATTTGACAAATTTTTAGATCAACTGCTAGAAAACTTGGTTGTTACAACTAGTCATCACCAACAAGTGAAAAATTCTGATGACTAACACCTGCAACTTCATCCCATGATAGTGTTCCTATTTAAATTGAACCAGGAAAAACACTAAATGTCAACTCGAATCTTTCAGAATCCCAGGAAAAATATCTCCTAAAATTTCTTCGAAATCATAAGGAAGCATTCGCTTGGGATTATACCGATATGAAGGGGATTCTTGTTATTTTATGTACTCATCATATTTACATTAAGGAAGATTTTCGTCCTATGAGACATTCCCAAAGGAGAATGAATCCCGCTCTAATGAAAAAGGTCAAGGATGAAATTCATAAATTATTGGATGTAGGATTCATTTACCCCATCATGGATAGCCAATGGGTGTCCCCACTAGTTATCATTCCCAAAACGAATGGTAAATGGAAGATCTGCATGGACTATAGGGAATTAAATAAAGAAACTCAAAAATACCATTTCCCTTTGCTATTAATTGACCAAGTCTTGGACACCCTATATGGGAAGAAGCTTTCTCCTTCCTAGATGGGTTTAGTAGGTATAATCAAATCCAGATATCCCTAGTAGACCAAGATAAGACAACATTTACATGCCCATTGGGGACCTTTGCATATAGAGTTTCTCCATTTGGTTTTTTTAATGTGCCTGCGACATTCCAAAGGGAAATTCTAGGAATTTTTTCTGATTTAGTTGATGACAGTGTTGAAATCTATATGGATGATTTTACTCCATATGGGAATTCATTTGAAGAAGGATTGGTGAATATATAAAAAGTACTCAAAAGATGCAAATACGCCCATGTGTCTCTGAGTACAGTGAAATGTCACATGATGAGGGAAGAAGGAATAGTATTGGGACATTTTCTCTCGGCTGTCGAAATTCAAGTTCATCCAGCCAAAGTAGAGGTGATACTGCATTTCCCCATACCTAAGACACCCACAAAGGTACGTAGATTTATCGGTTTAGTTGGTTGTTATAAACTCTTTATAGAAATTTTTCTAAAATAGAACATCCACTTTTTCAGTTGCTAACAAAAGAAGCAGAATTTTTTTGGACAGAGGATTGTCAAACAGCTTTTGTGAAGATCAAGGGAATGGTTTGCGAAGGTCTAATCCTTCGAGGACTTGATTGGGAATTAAAATTTCATATACATGCTGATGCCTCTCAGAAAACAGGTAGACAAGACACTATATGTAGTTTACTACGTCAGCAAGAATTTGACTCCTGCTGAGTTAAATTACATGGTGACTGAAAAATAATTCCTGGATGTCATCTATGCTATCAACAAGTTCCAACACTATATCATCGGGTATCCTACTTTCATACATACTGATCACAAAACAATAAGGTATTTGATGAACAAACCTATCACTCCTGGTCGCATTACAAGATGGTTGATATTACTTCAAGAATTTTATATTACAATAGTAGATAAACTAGGGAAGGATAACGCAGTCACTAATTTTTTGTCTAGATTAGATAATAATGATGAAGGCGCACCCATAAAGGATAGTTTTTTGGATGATCATATCTTTGAAATTTCTACTAATCCTCCATGGTATGAAGATATTGCTAACTATCTTGCTACATGGAAGGTGCCTCGTCATTTGTCATATAGGGAACAGTAGAAAATCATTCATCATAGTGCCTGATATCCCTAGATGGAAAGATGCCTTTTTCATACATGAGTTGATCAGCAGGTTCAGTGCTGTGTACCTGAGGATAATATCTACGAAGTGTTGAAGGCTTCCTGTGATGGCCCTTGAGGATGGAATTTTTTAGATAAAAGAACAGGACATAAGGTGTTACATATGGGATATTATTGGCCTTCTATCTTCTAGGATGTACGAAATTATGTCTGAAGGTGCAACAGTTGCTAGTGCATGGGGTAGCTTGGTCGATCCGATGAAATGCCTTTACATCCCCAAGTAGTTCTTGAACCTTTTGAGAAGTGGGCCATTGATTTTTTTGGACCTTTTAAACCACATTCCTAGCAAAAGGTTCACATTCTGGTCTGCACCGATTATGTGACTAAGTGGGTGGAGGCCAAATTTGTTGCGAAAGAAATAGAACATGTGGCTTCAGATTTTCCTTTTGAGGAGATTTTTGCTCATTACGATACTCCGAGGGAGATTGTTTCAGATGGAGGAGCACAATTTATGTCACACATGATAGCAAGGCTTATGCATAAATATGGGTTTAAGCATAGGGTGACATATCCACACCACCCGCAGGTGAATGGATAGGTGGAAAGTACAAACAAGGTATTGGAAAATATCTTGACAAAGACCATGGAAAACCATCGCTAGGATTAGGCTCAAAATTTTTCCAAAGCTCTTTGGGTATATAGAACAACATGGTAGAACACAGCTAGGTTTTCACCATTCGAGTTGGTTTTTTGGAAATCCCCCTTGTTCTCGATAGAATTTGAGATCAGTATGCTCATAACAACTCTTGAAGTAGGTCTCGACTTGTGAGATGCCCAAAAAAACTGGCTGGAACACCTTAAGAAATTATACGAAATTCGTTCAATAGTTGTTCAGAAGACTATAGATATTCAGCAGCAGAGGACGAAATGGCACGATAAGTTTATCGAAAACAAGTTGTTTCACAAAGGGGATTGGGCATTACTCTATGCCTCCAATTTTAAGGATTTTAAAGGAAATCTTTGCACTCACTGGATGGGGACTTACGAAGTGGATGTTGTATTTGATAATGGAACAATCATACTGGTCACAATTGACGATACACGTGATTATTTCATAGGAAATGGACATCATCTAAGACTCTATCACTGTCCAACCTCTAAGGATGCCTTCATTAAAAATCTCTCCAAGAAATTTGGTCTAAAGGTTGTCAGTGCAGAGAATTACTCCTCTGCATCCTTGATCTAATACATACATACATACATATATATATATATATATATATATATATATATATATATATATATATATATATATATATATATATATATATATATAATAATAATAAAAATGTTGTTACTATTCACTTGTTTTGCAGGAGCTACTACTGAGGTGCAATGTTGTGGAGTTGGAAATTTTCTAAGTATCAGATGTTGTTACTTCGGATGTTATTACTCCTTGAATGCTATTACTCCTTGGATGCTATTACTCTGGATGCTGTTACTCCTTGTACATTGTTACTCCTTGGAAGTTGTTATGCCTTAGATGCTGCTACTTGTGATGTTGTTACTCCTGGGATGCTACTACTTGTGTTTTTGTTACTCCTTGGATGTTGTTTCTCATGATGTTGTTACTGCTTGGATGCTTCTACTCTGTGTTGCTGTTACTCCATGGATGTTGCTACTCGTGATGTTGTTAATCCTTGGATGTTGCTACTTCGTGATGTTGTTACTCCTTGGTTGTTGTTACTCTATGATGTTTTTACTCCTTGGATGTTGTTACTCCACAATTTTGTTACTCATTGGGTGTTGTTACTCCGTCAACGTTGTCACTCCGCTAGTGATGTTACTCCATCAACGTCGTTACTTCTCCATTATTCTCCCATTACTCTGCCAACTGTCACTTCCCTCAGGTAGGTCACCAGGTATGTCTCCATTGACTCTTATGGATTTAATTAAATATTTCATCTATAATACATTGACGTTGCGGACGACTATTTTTAAGTTGGGGGGGCGGGGGTGCCATCATAATTAAACGATGATGTAATTAAACCACACCAATGATTATCCTAAAATCATTATTAAACCGCGTACCGATGGTATGCTCCACGATCTTCACCATATTTGGTATAATCATTAACATGTATTAGGACTGGAAACATGCACATGTTGCCAACCTATCAATCCCTTCCAATTTATGCGAAATAATTACCATTTCATCCATCGTACTTACCATAAGCCTCCATGATTTTCTTTGTTTCCTGAGAAATCAACTGTCTTATTTACCGTTATTCCAACTCATTTTTCACCATTTTGTTATTACATGAATTGGCAGCCATCACTCCTTCCAATAGTCTGCTACATCCAAAGTTTTGTTACAGTATCCACATGATGGGCGGATTGTTTGTGCATCATGAACATGAAGATACAACTCTGGTCAATAGCAATGCAGATGTGTGGCAAGTTTTCATTGACACAGGATGGGATATCTATTTTAATAGACTGCGAGGATTCGATAAAGGGATCACGATATAATTTGTGGTAAATTTGGATGAGAATCGATCTCGAGTCATAGGAGTAGAAATTCTTGTCACAAAAGAATCCATTGCATAAGTTAGTGGGCTAACATGGCAAGGACACTAGTGGTTCTCTCATAGGACTCCCCTGCCAGAATTTCCTGAATTGTTTTTACAAGTTGGAGAAAGTGATGTCTAGAAGGGGAGAGGGTATGATCGCAAATCCTTACCGTACCCATGAAATGAGGTAGAAGGCTTTGTTATGAAATATATAACTTGCGAAGGATAGTTTACCACTCAGTTCAAATACCATTTCAAAATCTTGGCCCATCTTCGATTCCCGCAGGCACAGGTTCACTCTTTAAACATGCCTTTCTTTCTAATGAAAAATATCCAACTCATGGCATATTCCACTCGGTGTTTGCGCTAGGTGCTGGCGGTCCTTACTAATCACAGACTGGTTCGTCTGTTGGTTATTCATGCAATGTCCTGATTCCAAGTCCCCTGGGCACAACTCTGTGAAATATCAGAAGAGGGAGTGACAACTGTCATTGCTGCTAGGGAGGAAGAAATAGAACCTCTGGCTTATTCAGTAGAAGAGGAAGAGTCGTAGGAAATGGAGGAAGAACCAGAACCTCCAGCTAATTTAGCAGAAGAGGAAGAGTCAAAGGAAATTTAGGAAGGACCAGCACCTCCGGTTGATTCAACAAGAGAAGAAGAAGAACAAGAGGAATTGGAGGAAGAAGAGGAAGAACCAAAGGAAATGGAAATAGAAGAAACAATTGGTGATACAGTCGAGGCTATCACAAAAGAACCAACCTCACCTATGGAACCTATTGATGAAGTAATCATGGAGATAGGGGGCGAAGTTGATACTATTCTACATGAATCAAATTTCATTAATGAGGTACAAGTAGAAGAAATACTAGTTAGGGGGCTGGTAAGTGATGTTGTCACACAAGAACCAACATCACTTGCCCAAGAAGATTTGGATATTGAAATGGGTAGGGGTGTCACACAAGAACCACCACCAACTTAGTCAGGATAGGAAAGCATGGAAAGAATGACCTCCAAGGTTGACACTGCTCCACAAGAGCCAGTGTCGACCACAATTCAAGAAGAAATGCATGAAGGAGGATCAACCCAATTAAGAAATGAAGGTGATGGAGAAAAGGAATCAGAAGAGGCATACAAGACTAACATAGACCAGGTAGAGAATATTTTCCATTCTCCTTTTCAGACTATAATTCCAAGAGGAGAAAGGGGGTTTCATTCTTCCCAATGTTTAATAAAATATATCATTGTCCCACCTATATTGAAGTTTGTCAATTAAAGGAAGGATATGGATATTGTCGGTCCATCGCTTGTTGATTCTCAGCAAGGGCATCCTGAAGTTCAGACTAAAGAAGGGAATTTTGCATAAGAAATTGAGCAGGGAATGGCCAATGAAGGCACTGTCCAGGTGATAGAAATTCCCGAGTTATAAAAAGGAGAAGAGGAGAGTGTCCCCGAAGAAAGGAAACCAAGTAAAGAAGACCTGGTGGAGAAGCCATTTGATGCCGCTAAAAAAAATCCAGCGCCTTATGAACCTGATGCAAGGCTGGGAGATGAATTTATTGTTAAAAAAGAGTTTATAGAAAAATGTAAAAATAGGAGACCACTTCTCAAAGAAAGGTAGCAGCTTCAGTTTAATGAGATCATGCGGCTAAAGAAGGAAGGTCAGAAGTTGAGGAAGCAAGTATCTTTATTAAAGAAAAAGGTAAAAGAATATAAATGGAAGGTAGTGAAACCCAAGGTTGTAGTTTCTTTAGCATCCATACAGATGGAAGATGTTCCTGCAACCTTTGTTGCCACACATATTGTCCCTATTGAACATATATTTGAAGCTCGAGAATTATTCCTGGTTACTGAAATTCAGAAATGTAAATATGCCGCAAATGAACATAAGAAGGAGACAAAGAGGTTTTAGGAGTAGGCCAATAGGATTGTTACTGGGTATATAGACCAGCTAGATAGAGCAAGGTGAAGGCAAGAGAAAAAACAGGGTAATATGGAGGACTTAGAGGAGTAGGTACGAGTGTTAAAGGTAGATAAAGAGGAAATTTTTACCTTGGCATAACAGGTAATGGCTTGTACACCTCCCGCCCATAGTTATGCTTTATTTCTTCAATAGAATTTCTTTTTCTTTTGCCTGGAAAGTATTTGTAAGGAAAAAAACCATGACATTGAGGGCCCGATACATTTCCTTCGTATTTTTAAAATCCATTATATTGTGGACTAGCACTTGATGTGCGAGCATTACATGCATAATTATTTCTTGAAGAATGATCAGACCTTCAATCCAGTTCCATTTGTGGGAGATGTTCACTTGAGAGATTTCACCTCATATACTATCAACTAGGTTAAATGGAAGAAGGCCTCTGATACTTTTGACGGAAATCAAGCTACAAGACCACTGATGATAAGGAGAGAGCATGGTGAGTCAGTGAATATTTATAACAAGCACTCTACATTTTTGCAGATTGAGGGTCACAATGAACATATGTTGACAACATAGAAGTGGCGTGCTGACTTTTGTGTTAGACAGATAGTTTCTTTTCAAGATGAAGCTCTTGACAGTTGTCAAAGGATATGGATGTTTTCATCATCAGCTGTCAGAAACCGAGAACCTTTTGGAGCACCCAATTTTGGACGGGAATTAAAACAAGTGCCATGTTTTTTTGTATACATTCAGAATTGTGGGGTCTGGTAGATGGGGCTAAGATTTAAGTTCCCCCTCATTTGGTTGGCAGCAAATTGGTATACTCTAGCATACAACATAAGCTAATATTGGTGGAAGAATATCCTCCTGAAAGAAATATATAAACCCCATGGTACATAGATGGCCATAGAATATGACCTCTCTCAGTTTCATGCTGACCATAGCCAGTCCAACCCAGACCTAAAGAGACGACGAGCTACATGAGGACATGTAGAAAGACCAGTTGGGGGGAGATGTTGGGTACAATCTACATACTTTTTCCCTCCATTTTCACCCACTCTTTCACTTTTTTGTATCATTAATATTCATTAAATTCTTTGACACACAAGGTAAACCCCCTCCATTGTCTTATCTAGAATTTTTAATTAATGAAATAATAGTCATGGGGATTTTGCCTATGCGAGTTACTAATTCTGTTATTTCCGTCAATCCGGTGTTCAAAGGGTCGCATCATCAGATCACAGGAGCAACTCCGAGTTTACGACACTATTTCGATATCGCTGTAATAGCATACCAGATTCTAGACCTTTCTTGTTTTCTCTTAGAAACTAGTTTGGTCATTTTAACAATTGTATATTTGTAGACATTAGTTATTAGATTGGAGAAACAAGGGTTTTTTTTGAACAATTGTATAAGATGGGTTTCAAGTTTGTGAATCAGGTTAGCCATGCAAGAGATCAAGTTTGTAATAGAAGACTATTAATTAATTGAACGTAAGTCATTTTTTTTTTATATCTATAAGTTGTGAATCCATCACAACCTTGGTTAGAGAGTTGGTCTCACTCTTATAATCAGGTGACGCGTTATTTATGTGTGTTGTTCTCGCATTTCTGTTTGTACATTTTAACTGCTGTTATGGTACTTTTATTTAATTTTTTGTGAATGCTTTTATAATTTTGCATTTTATCTTTAATTACTATTACAGTGGTTCATGCTTATTTAAGTCATTAAATCTGTGATTAATGTTGGATTGTGCCATTGCTCCTGCATATGCCTTGCGCGTTACCTTGAAATAATGTACACACCAGGATTGATAAATTAATGTGGAAAAGGGTTGAATAGTTTATTCACACTTGGACACCAAGAATTACCTGGACTCCATTGCTCTCAAACTCCATTCTTATTTTCTTTAGATTGATAATAAAATACATGTAAATTTGCATATCCAATCTTAGCAGTGTGGGATAAGGATCATTATCATCTACAATTTGTATGACCTCAAAGTCTTCCAACACCTTAACACCTTCTATATTGAACACAACTTTTGATAACATTCCCAAAGGAATGATCTTCTATTTATTAGCCATGCGCAGTTGGATAGTAGACCATTCTAGCTTGGGCTCACCCATGCATTGTCATGTTTGTTTAGTTAGAACATTAGCATCTGACCCAAAATCAAGAATAACTTGGTCCATTTCATAAGCACCAATCTACGTCTTCAGGCGCATTTTCATGACCGTTCTCTTTTTTTTTTAATAAATTGTGTTGAGTACGCATTGTCCTATCATGGTTTGTTCCTTCTATGCATAGTTATCTATCATTGCTTGTAAATTTTCAACAACATTCTTGTTGCACAAAAAATTTATGCATGCTTGTATAAATGTTTTGATCTCTTCTTCACCTCTTGCTTCCCTCAATGTTCTACTATATGTTGACATACTTCCTTCTGAAAATTATTTTCGAGCTTCAATGAAGGTTTATTTTGTGCGCTGAAGAGCAAAGGCTTATTTATTTTTAGGTGCTTTACGGATCCATACATCAGAGGCTGGTTGCTTACCATTATCTTCATTCGTACATACACCACTCTTGGTTACCACATTCACACTAGGATATTCCTCTCAGGTCTCAGCGCCAACCATTTGTAGATTCTGCGTTGGGGTCTTCTTTTCCTTCATTTTAGATATCAAGACAGGACAATATTCTATAACATGATCAAATTGTCTAGTACCTGTAGGACTGTCATGTTGGATTCAGACAGTCATGCTCATAATGACCAGCATCACCGCATTTGTAGCAAATCACTTGTCCTCTTCCTCAACCAGTTGATCCACCTCCTTGGCCTCTTCCTTTGCCTTGGAATCCTTCGCGCCCATAATGGGATGCTAGTGATGTAGGCTCAACCTGCATTCTATAGATCTATGCTTTATCCATCATGATGTCATATGTATGACAATTATTTTCATCATGCCCTAATGATGAACATAATTTGGAAAAAACTACTTCAAATCAAGCTGGTACTTTTCAATCCCTAGGCAGGAATCTGTATTATGTAATCCATCAATTTTACAGATAGTACACCACACAGAATTCTTCAATGGAATAAGACCTCTAGTATTCAGATAATTGTTAAAAACAGGACATTGAACTTTATGGTGCCCAGAATATTTTTCTCTTTATACACCATACCTCTGCGCAGACCTCCTTGCCTTTGTCTTGGCGTAGACTCTGAATTTATAGATGCATTTATTCCAGTTGACTCTGAATCTATTGAGTTCCAACACAAAAGGTTTTTGGGTAGCCTCCAGTTTCATTGCGACTTCTACAGGCTCAACTTGTGTGGCAATATTTTTCCGACCTAATGGTTGGCACAGATGCAGAAGCAACATAGCAATGAACTATTCCTTATGCTGAGTATCATAAATAACAAATCCACCATCTCTAATTATGTGCTTCAACCATTTATCATATTACCATATATATTCATTAGGTTCTTGACGAATATCCTTCATTTCTGTTACCAGCTACGCATATGAATTAAGCTTCTTAAACTACTCTTTTAGTGAATCTTTAATTTCTTCCAAGGTAGCATTAGATTTTGCTTATGCATACCTAACGTACTAGTCTAATGCACGATACTAAAATGTAGTAAACAGCTACTCTTTACTGATATCAGTATTGTTTACATGCTGAGCCTGCCATATGGCCTTAGTCACAAACCAAAAGTGTTTAGTATCCTCATTACCAATTCCTCTGAAATTAGGTAACTTCATTGATGCAGCCATATCTACTTTAGGGGGAGGTGGAGGTGGAGAAGGATAGGGAATGTGTAGTGGAGTAGGTGACCAATAATGTGAGCTCAGAAGTGGAGTGGATGGTGTGGGAAAAAAATTCAAGGGTTTTTGATATGACGAGTTTTCCTCTTCGGAGTCACTTGAGCTAGCAGTTTTTGGTTCTAGTTCGCTATCAGATCTAGGCTTTAGAGATCTATAAATTACTTTTTCAAAGTCTTCACAGTAAGTTCTTATACTGCGTGTAAGCGGACCTCTTTTATGCATTCAAGAAGTATGATTGCACAGAAAACCCTTTTCACACAATAGCATTTTCGGTAATAATTTAAGTGATCGCAGGAACTTACCTCTAGGGCCTTTGAAGAACCTTCTTTATACTTTAGAATATGACACAAATTGATCTATAGTGAATTCAGTCACAAATCCTCCCAAGAGGCAATCGATCCAATGATCTACGACACAAGTGATCTTATTAACAAAATTCTCTACTTGCTGGATCAATTCAAGAGTCCATTCAATGACTACATCATCTTTTATGTAGTGATGGAACTCAGCCAAGCGCAACAACCACTCCTGTAGTTTGTGTGCAAAGGAACAAAAGAAATTTCAATGCACTTTTGTATAAATATACGTCTATCCCACTATTCGTCAAATAATTTAGTACTTCTATTCTCTTGTAGCGCAAATTCCAGGATCTTTCTATCGAGCCAGTCTTGTAATTTGTTGTGTGAAGGATGCCAAAACATCAAATATCCCTCAAAATTATGATCCTGGTGTCAGAAATTGAACCATTTGTTGGCTTGAGGGGTCCTAACCCAGGTTCAGATTTTATGGATACACTAAAAAACCCTCCAACTATTGGCCCTTATGGCAGTGATCTGCTCGCGCAAACCAAAGTCTCACCCAAAGCAGTATGGGGGGGGGGGTACTAGAACTAGGTTTCTGCACCCTGACACATAATTTAATGAAGTGGTCCTTAGAAAAAACCTAAGTGAATGTATAAAGATGCAGACAACAACTTATAACATAAACACAGAATGCACAATTATCAACAAAATAACACATAAATAGTGCTTGCTTTAGCGCAGACAACAGATCAGAACTAGATCTAGATCTTAAGCAAGGTAAACACTTAATAACCATCCATAATCATATCATATAACTTTCTAGAGATAGTAATCAGTAAATAGAAAATGAAATCTGAATCAAAGGATAAAAAATAAACATAACACATAACACAGATATTTCGCCAAAACTATTCTTTCTATTAATCTTCGACATCTGCCAATACATCAGCTTTGTTCCAAAAACACTTACAAAACCCTTACAATCCCTTTCGCGCACATAGCCGGGACTAGGTCTCCGTGCACACAGCCAACATGAGCCTTTCACCCAACCCAAAACCCTTATAGATGCATATACTAGAATATATTAGTGAACATATATCAATTTTCCTAACTTCACTTCTTGACTTAGACAAAATCTATCTATTTATAATACACCTAACGTGCATATAGAATGGTCTCAAACAATGGTTTGAGGCCCATAGTTTACATTTAAGCATAAATACATCCAAAATTGGGGCTAAGAGACCTGTGCACATAAAAACATATAAAAAATATCATTTGGACTTGTGCCTCAGGGGACCCTACTACAACAACCCCTTAGGATAGTGTAATGTTGGCATGGATCTAATTCTGACAGAAGCGCTGGGCGCAAAGAAGAATTTAAAAACAAAAAATCTCCATTCTTAATGGTTTATTTCCAAATTTTATACGTTGAAAACTCCTAAAATGTTATTTATGGATGTTTTGTTGGTGATTGATCAGGTGATCATGTCCAAGTGGAAAAAATGCTCAAAAATGGAACTTCTCAGAATTGGTTGCAACCTGAACGACCAGATAGGCCTCGTCATTACGATTTTGGCACCATGAATGGAACTCAAATCCGATGTCGTATGTGAAATTTGTGTAGGTTTGAAGTCTCTAGTAAACTCAAAAAAATTCCTGTTGACCAAAGTTGACTTTGACTTTAGAATTATTAAAAAAAGAATATTTCGAGAATATTCCATCTAGGAAAATGAGGCTTCGACATTTGGCACATCCTTATTGGTTGTTTGGTTGAATTTTGAAATGGTGACCAATCGACGGGTGCCACGTGGCAAGCCCGAAGGCCTCCACGTGGCCCCAGGCCAGAGTAAATTTGGCCTATCAAAATTTTATTGCAGTTGACAAGATTCAACCCTAGGTCGAATGGCTACGAACCCAAAGGCTCGACCAGGCATGCTCCACGGTGGTTCTTAATATCCATGGGTTGGGCATATTATTTGAAGTTTAAACTTCTATTAGTGGAAAACTTAAGGGGCTAGCCCCTTAGGGCTAGCTCGACCACCCATATGCCTCAGTGCTAAGTACCAGGGGTGCGGCTCTGTTAGAATTATCCACCCCATGGTCACGGTTGGTGGTTATGCCATGTGGCCAACCCACATTAAAATAAATGTCACGGACATGGTTCAACTTCATGCTAGTGGTTAAGTCAGAGGTTTATGTGTTGAGGGGTCATGTGACAACGTAACTGCACCCACCCCCAAAATTTAATGTCGGATTTAAACCACTCGGCTATTTCTGGAGAGTGCCACTATTTCCATTGGATTTTTCCAATTTGGTTAGGTAAACTATAGTTAGCCCACATTTAGTGGATTTTTTTAATTAACATTGGGCGGAATCTTGTTTTCATCATAACTTCTCCAATATTGAACCAATTTGGACGAAATTTTGGTCAATTGTGGGTATTTTGAGCATTCTGGAGTGTTTGGGACAGGTTGCAGAGCGAACAGAGGTGTTATACAACCATTTATTCTTCAGGGAAGCTTGAAGATCCATCAAGGCCATCAGGGAAATGGAGTTGTATTGGGCTATACTTCACTATTTGAGGTGAAAAAAAAGCCATTTTTGGCTTATTTCTGTCTTATGAATTCAATTTCACAGTTGGTTCTTCCTGTTTAGGCATATTTATCACTGTATAACCAATTTGAGAAACTTAATAGAGTAAGGACATGCCCATTGGGAGCCTTGGACCTGACATATGTAGCCCAGGAGGGGTGAATTACCTCATCATCTTGTTGTGTTATGTTATGGTGAAATTTATCTGCTATATATTTCTTATTTAAGATGTTAAACAGTAAATTTAATTAACATTCCCTCACACATAAGACTCAAAAACCTTATCAAATACACTTTGTTTAACTTGCAAGACATGGAGAATACTTTGCACACTTAATTTAATGGAAATGGATACTTTGCACAACATTTTCAAATACTTGCATTTTCAGATCAGTTGGTATCAGAGCTAGAGTTTTACTCTGCATTTGTTTTGTGCAAAGATATAGTTTATTGTTTGCAAGTTTTGATGCTTACTAGGCTTAAACTCAAAAAAGGAGAAGGACAATTGGTTAGAGCACAAGATAATCCTCAACCAAGGAGGGCCAGAGAGCCATTTCCTCCACAATATATTAGACCCCTAAGAGTTATTGAAGAAGCCTCAAGCATGTCAAGCCTCAAGCATGTCTTCAAGAGAAGGAGAAGCTCCTGAAGACATTGATCCCAAGGAAGAAGAACGGGTATTCCGAAAAGATTTCCTAGACATGACAGAGATGGTAAGGATACTCTACCAAGAAAGGAATGATAGGCTTGTTGGAGAATGGTCTAAACATCAAAAAGAAGGAGAGGGCTCTTCAGGAGGAAGGAAAAGTGATGATAAGTCAAAGAAAGGACATGGAGGAAATGGTGATCCACCATCCCCATCTTCATCCTCTTCCTCTACATCGTCATCCTCTACTTTCGTGAATCAATCTCACAAGTCTAAAACCACTGGTAAAAGTCCATTTTTAAATCTTGATGTTAAATTTGAGTTGCCTATGTTTATCGGTGAAGTCAATGCAGAGAAACTTGACAATTGGATAAGATAGTTGGAAGTTTACTTGAGGATACAAAACCTTCATGAAGACGACACCAAGATTTAGTTAGCCTCTTTAAGGATGGAAGGAGCAGCATTGGTATGGTGGGAGGCCAAGACCAAGGATGAAATTAAAAAACATGGTAATAGAACTTTATCATGGGATGAATTTATATCCACAATTAAGCAACAATTTTATTCATTAGCTCATTTACAAAAGGCTATCACGAATTGGCAAAGTTTTAGAAAACTTAAAGGACAAAGTGTTCAAGATTACACTCAAGATTTTAGAAGAAGGGTTCTGTTGTTAGGAATTGATTTTCATAGTCAAGATACCTTGCTGAAATATATAGGTGGTTTACACAACTATCTTACACATACTATCCTTATGATCAATCCTACTAGTCTAGATGAATTTTGTGTGCAAGCTACACGTTTAGAGGCTAGAGGGAAACAATCTTTTGATGAGAATATAGATAGTGAATTCAAAGGCAAGGGGAGGAAAAGAAATCCAAACTCTAGGAAATAAAAAGGAAAGCTATTTTGTAAAAACTATTCCAAAACAAGCCACGATGAAGACTTTTACTAGAAGCTTCATCTGAAGTTGAAACCAGAGAAATTTAAAAACAAAGATAAGGCCAAAGAAAAGGGAAAAACTGTTGCAATTGTTGAACAAGACTTAAGGTCTAAACTAGGTGATGAAACTAAAATCATAGCCATGGTACTAAGGAACATAAATGGAAAAGAGGTTGTAAAGGAAACAAATCCCAGTTCTAGCACTTTAAAATGTTACATAGAAGCTCAAAATGAAAAGAGGAGGATAGAGCTATTTCATATAAGGATAATCTCAAAACACACAAATATAGACACACTATTTGATAGTGGGTCTCAAGAAAACCTCATCTCAGAAGACTTAGTCAAGAAGCTGAAACTTGAGACCATACCTCATCCAAAGCCATATCCACTTGGATGGATTTGAGAGGATGCTAATTTACAAGTTTCAAGAAAGTGCATGTTGCGCTTCGCCATAACAGCTCATTATGTTGATTTGGTTGAACTAGATGTAGTACCGATTGACATTACAGGTGTGGTGTTGGGTAGTCCGTATTTATATGATAGGAAAGTTATCTTCCATCGCCATGAGAACAAGTATCATATGTTCAAGGATGGTAAGGAGTTTATTGTGAGAGCACATCAGAAGAAGCTAGAGTATTCTTTAGTCAATGCAGGACAATTGAAAAGGCTTGTCAATGCAAGTCAAAATCTGACTTTGTTGATGGTTAAGAAAAAATATTTTGTGCATTCTCCTTTTCATGTTATTACTGATATAAATGATGAAATGTTTTAGCCTAAAAGAAAGTTGTCTTTTGAAGATGACAAGATGTTGCAGAAAGTGCCTTTGGTGTCAATCGGCAAAAAGAAAAAAGTGTCGGTGCAAAGTGGTGCAAGAATCCATGAGAGGGAAAGACATACAAGAAAAAAGGGCACAAATTTCAGCATGGGTCAATGCTAGTTCAGAATGGCAGGTTGGTATGGCGAGAAAACTTGGTCGAGATTTGATGCAAGTACATGGCTCATTTGGAAAAAATTCACCATGAGGACAGTTGGCAAGGTGAAACTTATTTTTAGTTTCCTTTGAAGTTTGACCATTGTAGAAACAGTATGTATTCTGAAAATTTCAATTGCTTTTCTGCAATTTCAAAAATTTGCAACATGACACAGTCAAAGTTAGCAACAGTCGGTCAACATATTCAAGGAAGAATTTTTCTTTTTATGAGAAGCTCAATTTGATGAACTCAAGAAGATTTCAATGGTTCAAGGTTGGAATAGTGGAGAATCAGTCTCCTCATCTTCAGTTTCTGTAAATTAGAGAGCTTTTGGGGTCCAAAATCTTCCCATTTGGGAGGTGTGATCAGGTAATCATGTCCAACTGGAAAAAATGCTCAAAAATGGAACCGCTCAGAATTGGTTGCAAGCTGAACGGCCGGATAGGCATCATCACTTTGATTCTGGCACCGTGAATGACACTCAAATCCGACGTCGTATGTGAAATTTATGCAGGTTTGAAGTATCTAGTAAACTCAAAAAAATTCCAGTTGACTAAAGTTGACTTTGACTTTGGAATTATTAAAAAAAATATTCCAAGGAATATTCCATCTGGGCAAATGAGGCTTCCACATTTGGCACATCCTTATTGGTTCTTTGGTTGACTTTTTAAAGGGTTACCAATCGATGGGTTCCACTTGGCAAGCCCGGAGGCCGCCACGTGGCCCCAGGCCAGAGTAAATTTGGCATATAAAAAATTTATTGCAGTTGACAGGATTCGACCCTGGGTCGAATGGTTACAAACTCAAAGGCCTGACTGGGTGTGCTCCACGGTGGTTCTTAATATCCATGGGTTGCGCGTATTATTTGAAGTTTAAACTTCTATGCGGTGGAAAACTTAAGGGGATAGCCCCTTAGGGCTAACCCGACCACCCATATGCCTCAGCGCTAAGGACCAGGGGCATGGATTTGTCAGAATTATCCATCCAACGATCACGGTTGGCAGTTATGCCATGTGGCTAGCTCACATTAAAATAAATTCCACATACACAGTTCAACTTCATGTTAGTGGTCAAGTCGGAGGTTTATGCATCGAGGGGTCATGTGACCACATAACTGTGCCCACGCATAACATTTAATGCCAGATTTAAACCACCCAACTATTTCTAGAGTGTGCCACTATTTCCGATGGATTTTTTCAATTTGGTTTGGTAAACTGCAGTTAGCCCACATTTAGTGGGGTTTTTCAGTTGGCATTGGGCAGAATCTCGTTTTCATCATAAATTCTCCAATATTGAACCAATTTGGACAAAATTTTGGTAAATTTTTGGTATTCTAAGCATTCTGGAGTGTTTGGGATAGGTTTCAGAGTGAAAAGAGGTGTTCTAAAGCCATTTTTTCTTCAGGTAAGCTTGGAGAGCCACTAGGGCCATCGGGAAATGGAGTTGTATTGGGCTATAATTCACTGTTTGAGGTGAAACAAAAGCCATTTTTAGCTTATTTATGTCTTCTAAATTCAATTTCACAGCTAGTTCTACCTATTTAGGCATATTTCTCACTATATAACCAATTTGAGAAACTTAATAGAGCAAGGACATGCCCATTGGGAGCCTTAGACCCGGCAGATGTAGCCCAGGAGGGGTGAACGGCCTTATCATGTTGCTATGTTATGTTATGGTGAAATTTATCTGCTGTGTATTTCTGATTTAAGATGTTAAATAGTAAATTTAATTAACATTCCCTCACACATAAGACTCAGAAAACTTATCAGAAACACTTTGTTTAACTCGCAAGACATGGAGAATACTTTTCACACTTAATTTAATGGAAATGGATACTTTGCACAACATTTTCATATCAGTGATTTGCATGAAGATGGCCACTGAATGGAAATAAAGAGGCCATGAATTAGAAGATAATAAAGCTACCTAAGATCCACAATGTATCAATTCTTTGAGAAATTGTGGTTTTCTTATCTTATTTCAGACTTTTGGAATTAAAGCTTGACTCAAGCTACTGGAATATCTCATTGGACTATGCGATGTCGATCATTGGATTTTTATCATCAGGGACCAAGAGCTTGAGATAGACATATCAAAAATCTATTTCATTTCTGGATTTGTTAGGAGAGGAGAGATAATCCAACTCTCTTGAGCTCGTACTGGGGGTGAAAGCACAAGTATGCTCATCAGGAGACATTTTCTTGGCACTAAGAAGGCCACAAGTGGAAAGATAGACATTAAAACTGTCACCAATCTACCCTTGAGAATTATATTACACACTATAACCTGTGTAGTTGGGGCTCAAGCATTGGATGAGTCAACGAAGTCTCAATTTCAGTATGTCATTGACTTCCTTTCTTCCACCATGTTCAACTGGTGTGAATGACTGTTGGTTAATATGAAAAGAGAACTCACAAAATGAAAATCTCAACAGCTAAAATAGTTTGGATATGGGTCCATACTGGTCACACTCTTCTTGGAGCACATTTCATTATTTCAATAATAGTAGATTGAGGTGGATGATCCAGCCCCAAGAGACCCGAGGCTACTTAGGTGGTGTGAGATCATGCCTCGCCATGGAGATGGCCAGCAAATTCATTTTCCTTTAGCCTCTTTTAGTTGGTTACTTCATCACTTTACTGTAGTGGATGACTATGCATATGCTGGTACAATTTTTCAAGGAGATCTAGATCTTCCCCTTCCACCTAGTGCACAGTGGACCAATGCAATTAAAAAAATTGTTCTTAGAATTTTTATTTTTTATGTTTTTTTTTAGTTATGTGTTCTGAGATTTAGACTGATGATTATTTTGTAGATGTTGGACCAGAGAAGCTAGGAGGGATTTCCCTGATTGCAAGGAGGGTAGCACAACATATTGAGGATGCCCCTTATGAGGAGGGAGTAGACGCAATCATGGAGGTTGAGCGCAACTTGGAGGGCCCGACCAGAGGCATTCCAGAGTATGCGACTTTTGATGACATACCGATGTGCAATAAAAGGCATATTGTAGGAGTCTCACGCAGAATTCGTTAGTTACTATCTTGAGTCATCCAGACTATCACTTGCTATCATGAGCACCATGTGGGATGATAGTATCCTTTAGTTTTAATTTTTTGCACTGATGTAGGATTGTGGAGACATTGTGTCATGGAACACATATTTTTCATATTTTTATGCAACAAAATTTTACAAACTATATATATATATATATATATATATATATATATATATATATATATATATATATATATATATATGCATGTTTCTATTGTCACTAAGTGTTCTTATATCATAATGATGTGTTTGGTTTTTTACATATGATGCAAGTGTCTATCTAATACATAATTTTCCAATGTATTTGTTAATGTATCAAATTTTGTGGAATGTGTTGATATGTAATATAATCACAATTTATTTCTAGTAATAAAAAATGTAATTACATGCACAAAATCTTAGGGTTTCTCACTTAGTAATTACCATTTAACTACAACACAATGAGTTGTGAGTCTAGCTTGAAAACCAAGTCTCTGATACTAAGAGCAATTGCATCTGATAATAGTTCAATGACTGCACTATATTCAAAAATATTATTAATTGTTTGGCCCAGGAAAATACCTTTTAGATTAACCAACTCTCCATCAGGGGGAAAAAGTTCCCATTTCATGGAAGATAAGTTCCATGTGCTACAACAAGCACTATAAAAAAAATTGAAATAATGGTTCGATGACATCTGCAAACCAAGTGCAACACAAAGTAAGTAGAGGAAACATGTCTGTAAAGAAAACAATCACATGAAACAATCTAAAAGAATAATAATGAATCACACACTAATTTAAAAAGTATTGTACTTGTGATCAAGCATTATACTTCTTGAGATAGATCCCATTTCGGGGCTCAGCCAACTGGTTACCCTCATAATCGAATAGCTCATAGGCGCCTTTCTCTAATACACATTGAACAATGTAAGGCCCATGCCACATTGGCTTGAGATTTTTGACCCCTAATTTGTAATGGGCTTGATCATAAATCAGGACCAAGTCACCTTCAGAGAAAACTTGAGGATTGATAGACTTATCATACTGATCTTTAACCTATTATTTTTTAGCTTGAATGATTGAAGTAGTGATTCGTTGAGTCTCATTGGGACACTCAAGATAAAGAAGACATTCATCTTGTGGCGAAGTACTAGGAAGTAGTTTGATAGCTAGCTTCAAATAATGGATTTCACACTCAATTGGGAATGTAGCTTCCAGACCATACACCAGTGGAAATGGTGTGAATCCTATAACATTCTTATTTGAAGTTCGGTAAGCCCATAGAGTCGAAAATAGCATGAGTTGCAATATCTTTTATCCCTCCCAATGATTCATTGAAGAATCATTACCAGAACTTTGTTGATGAATTCAACTTGGCCATTGGAATGTGGGTAATATGGAGTGGAGCTATCGTGGCACAGCCCCAGAAATTCATTAAGCTCTGTCATCATATGATTGTGAAAGTGAGAGAAATGGTTAGTGAAAATAGCTTTCGGGACACTGAACTAAGCTATGACGTGATTGAAAATAAATTGTGTCATACTTTGACCTTCATTATCATATGTAGGCAATTCCTTGGCCCATTTTGTAAAATAATCAATGATGACAATAATATAATGATGCCCACCAGTCGATTGATGGTTACAAGTCATGAAATCGATGCCCCATTTTCAAAATAGCCTGACGGTCACAACTAGGTGCAAGGGAGCGTGTGGGGTGAGTTCTTTGCAAGAATAAATTTGGAAATCATTACATCTGTGGATGAGAAGAATACAATATTTGAAAATAGATGGCAAAAAACATACTGCTAGAAGAATTTTCTGAGCGGTACAATAACCGGACATATTACCACCATAGGCCCCAAAGTGTCAGTCATTAAGGACTTTTGTCGCTTCCTCAAGAGTTAAGCATCGATAGAGGACAAAATCGACACCAGTGCAATACAAAGTATCTCCAATGATGTGGTATGGTTGGGATTGGTAATGAATCCCTTGTCTCTCAGAGTGAGACAACTCTGATCAAAATTTTTGGGTTTGGAGATAAAAAATTATGTCTCCATACCATGGATCGATATTACTACTCAAAAATAGAGATTCATAGGGAATTGACTCATCGAAATGGGTGGGATCAACAACAGTTGGAAGGTCACAGATCAATTCAACAAAGACGAGTGATTTCTTAGACTTAGTCGTAGCAAACTCTATGTTAAACTCCTGGAGAATTAAAATCCATTTGGAGTATTTTCCCCCAAGTAACTGACGAGTAAGAATGTAAGTCATGGGGTTACATTCATAAATCACAATGGTCTTCTGCAGAAGAATATAATGGCAGAAGCGTTGAAAAACATGAAAAACAACTAAGGATATATTATCTATGTGAGCATAGTGATTATAAGAATCAAAGAGATTTCATCTCAAGGAGTAAACAACATGTTCATGACCATCATCATCATCTTGAACCAACACTATACCAATAGTGTTGTCTTCCGCAGTAAGATAAAGGAAATAATCACGATGATAATTGGGAGGATGAAATAAAGGAGTGCTAACAAGGGCTTTCTTCAAATCATTAAAATAATTATGAGACATCTCATCCCAAATTAATGGGACTCCCTTTTTTCAGCAGACAGGTAAATCCTTTAGCAAGCTCAGCATAATTCGGAATAAAACAATGGAGAAAATTGGCTTTCCCCTGCAAGATTTGTAGTTGATGTAAGGAGGGAGGAGATAGATTGATGATTGCCTCAAATTTGAGAGGATCAATCTGGATGCCTTATTTAGAAACCACTAAACCTAATATATGACACGATTTAATGAAAAATACACATTTATGAGGATTCAACCATATGTTATAGTGTTAGCAGTGAAGGAAGATCGCTTAAGATGTTCAAGGTGATCATGACATTTCGCGGAATGAGTTGGAAGGTCGTCAAGATATGGCTGGAATATGTGCTTAATATTGTGAAAAGCATGCGAAATATCCCTTTGGAAGGTAGCCTCGGCATTTTCAAACCAAAAGGGAGATTATTATAGGTAAAGGTTCCCCAATGATGAATAAAGGTGGTTTTATGTTAATCATCAGGAACAATATTGATCTATTTATGGCCAGAAAAAACCATCCATAAAAGAGAACATCTCACTCTTGGAAAATTCGTCAATAATTTGATCTATAAAAGGAGTGGAGTAGTTTTATTTAGGAAAAAATATATTTACATCACGGTAATCAACACAAACTCGAATGGTCCCTTGATTTTTGGTAACGAGAACAATATTAGAGACTCAATCCGTCAATGGTATAGGATATATGAAAGCATCCTTGAAATTTTTTTCAACCTTTCCCTTAATGGTAGCTACCTTTCTTGTGTGCACAAGGTGAAGCCATTGAAGAATAGGCTTTGAATCCGAATATGTAGGAATTTCATGCACCACAATACTAGGGTATATTCTAGGCATACCTTCATAATACCATGAGAAGACAACATGAAATTCTTTAAATAGAGCAGTGTAAGGCTTGATCTCATTGGGAGAACAATATGCACTGATATTAATATTCTCGACAACACCTGGTTTAATAGAGATGTCAATCGGAATGTTGGTAGATATGTTACCCATGTTTCCTTCGAAAAACACTTCATGAACCAGAATGAGATGCTTCAGTGAACCAGTAAATTCAAATGAAACACAGGTTTATAGAAAAGTATATATTCCACCCAGGCTTGGGAGAAACTAGGAATGATGATGACCATCATCCCAAAGGGTTTATTCGAGAGACATAACTTCCATGATACTCTCATCATTGGGAAATATCTCATTCAAGGGATCATCTGAATCCCAAGAACCAAACTAAGCAGACTGTGAATACATGTCCAGAGATGAAACCAGGTTATCATTAGTTTCGAAAGAAGCCCTAGAAGCTAGAAGAATGCTTTGATACATTTGTTCTACAGGTTTTAGGGGCATAACGTCACCAAAAATTTCAATCTGGTCAGAACTAGGAATAATCCATGGATCGTGACTAGATGATATCATGTTAATAGAGGCAGCATTAAGAGGTGGGAGCAGAAAAAATCCCATGAGGGATGAGTCCTTGAAATTAAGACCTGACCCAACATTCTCATAAGGAACATAGATATTACCAATGTACAGAACATTTCCAGTTGAATAATATTGGGAAAATAAATCAAGTTTATCGACAGTGACAATATGCCCCTGATGAGGAAAGAGGAGAATGCAGAAAAGGGTATAGACCACGCAAAACATCAGAAAAATCAAAATACATCTGATCAGAAGGTTATAATTGAGGTTGGCATACACCACCTCTACTTCCATGTTCATTTTTTTACCCTTCAACTGAATTGGCAGGGATTTGATAATACCATACAGCCAAGAACCTCTGCCATCGAAAGCTTCTATAGTGTTAGGGGACTGAATTAATGGGGGAGAGCCAATGGCTTTCCAACATGCTATGGACATGATGCAGGTAGAATCAACTTCATCAATACAAGTCTGATGAATGGTTTTACCCATCATAATTACTTGGTTAAGAAAAACTAGTTATGATGGGAGCTAAGTAACATGATTCTTGAGATCGAAAGAAATAAGATTTGAATCCACCAGATCAATGCCTCTAATAGAACATAATATCACCTTATGTTGTGATGGGCATGACTGAAGGACTTACAAGGCCGAAATCACCATAGGCACTTGAGCTAGATCCTCTATGATGTTATAGTGCTGAGCATCTAGCGTGTTGGGATTATAAGTTAATTTCCAAATAAAACCCTTAGGAGGTGGTCGGAAAATGGAATCACTATTAGGTCTCTCAATATGTAGAGGACCAAAACTACGAGGATTGGAAGAGGAAGGAATATTTGAAGCATCCTTTTCCATGGGATATTTTTAAGGATTCAGGTACTCTTTCGATCGGGTAGCAACAGAAATAGGTTTTTTACCACTCATAATAACTTGGGAGCTTTCGGATGTAGAAGACTGGGGTTGATCTATATTTTTTGTTTGTTGAGAAGGAAAATGTTCTTTCAAGACAACCAGTGTCCCAGGTGTGCCCTTAAGAAGATGGGAGACTTCCACACACCAAGGACAATCCTTGGTGTAATTATTCTCATCACATATTATGAAAGGATACTTTTGCTTACACTTGGAAGCGTCGTCGACAGATGACTTAGTGGAATCTTGTTTAGGGGTGTAAAATTTGGCTTTATATTTCCCCTTATTTTTACCTTTTGAGGGCTTGTTTGGTGTGAAATATTGAATAACATTAACCTCAGATTTTTTACTAGGATTATTCGAATTGTTCGAATGAGCAGAGGGTGGAGTGGCAGAAGTAGAATTAGACTTCGAAGAAACCTTCGGTGTATTGTTAGAATTATAGGCCACTGTCTTAATGACACCATCAATAGGATGCGTAATAGTAGGTTGGGATGTTGAAGGGTCCATTAAAGGTTACGGTGCACCAGGTCAAAGATCATATAAATTTCCATATTGGGAATAGACCAGATCTAAATATTGACCATGGACGATGGCTTGCTCTTCCATCACACAACCACAAATAGCAATATATTTGGTTATTTTAGGAACAAAATATTTTATGAACCACTCAGTCAATAATTGACTAGGGATCTAAAATTTAATAAGGCGGCGCATACACCTCCACTCATGAATATGATCTGAAATATGAGTAGTATTTGACTGCTCCAAAGATGTCAAGAGATGGGTTTCGGTCTCATACTAGATTGGCAACTGGAAATGGATGAGGAAGCCCATGTCCAAGGTATTGAAATCGTGGAAGACACCACAATGAAGTTCAATGCACCACTTGGCAGCAACGCTCGTCAAAGTGTGTTGGAAAATACATAGATGAATCAAATTGTCAACCCAAGAGTTGGAAGAGCACCACAAATGGTATGTCATGACATGGGCTTTAGGGAATTCCCCATATTTTCCTTCAAACTTTAGAAAATCTTCGAGAATTTTAGTTGGAACTAGAGGCTAGTGCAGCATGTTTTGGATGGCGTCATTTGTCAATTTAGACACATATAGTAGTTCCAACATATCCAGGAATCAAAATGGAGGGTTATAAGGAGAAAATGGTCTCTATAAGTTACCCATTTCTGGGTTCCAACCTTGTTGGTAAGGATTTTTTTCCCATAGGGGTTGATTTTGACCATACTGCCAGAAATATCCCCATTGTTGTTGATAAGGTATATATTGTTGATAGGGACCTTCTTGTGGTTGTTGCTGAACATAGGGTCCTTGCAGGGGTTGTTGATAAGGCCCATGTTGAATATAAGAACTTTTGGAGTGGGGTCCCTTAGAACCGGATTTTTGGGAAGAAATAATAGTATTTTTTGTATTTTTGAGTCATGCACACTAAGAAATGCACAGTTAAGGGGCTTTGGGGTGGGTCAAATTCCCTTCATGAGTTGTAATGGGCTAAAGGGTAAATCTAGGAGTCTCAAACCACAGTTTGCAGAACTTAGGATAAGCACAGGCTAATGTATAAATATAAGTCTAGATCAAGTTGGATAAGTCAATTTTTAGTAAGTTTGAAATGAATATGATGAACGTATGTTGATTTGAAGTAAGTCTGTGTTTTATGTTTGTGTTTGAAAGGCTCCTACAGGCTTTGTGCGTGGAGACCTTAGTCCGGCTATGTGCGGACCCCATTTGCTGTGTGCATGGATAGATCTGAAGGATTGTAATGGTTTTGCGAACTTTTGAGGAATAAGAACTATTTTTGGATAACTCTGAGTACTAAATGCATCTATGATACGTTTCTGTGATCTGTTTTACTTACGATTATGTTATTTGTGATTGGATCGGTTGCGTACATGTTTTATTGCTTAATACGAATGTTAGTTGCATAGATATATTACTTTAATGCCTGAATATCACTTTTTAAAGACTGTTGAAGGGATTACAGAGCCATCGTCTGAGCGCGTGCAGGGCAGCCTGCATAAGTTGACCTAGATTTTCCTGGTTAGGGTTTCTAGTTAGGGTTTTTGGTGCGTAAGGCAGTCTATTATTATTATCATTCTGAGGATCCCCACATCATTTAATTCTCTCTAAGGGTGTGGAAACCTAGTTCTAACACCCCCCCATACTACTTCAGGTGAGACTTTGGACTGCACAAGTAGGTCACTACTGAAAGGGCCAATAGTAAGAGGGCCTTGTTGGTTACACTCTAACTCTGAACCTGGGTCAGGACCCCTCAAGCCAAAAAATGATTCCGTTGTCAGGGCCGAGATCATTTTCAGAGAGGTTAGGTGATGTGGCAGCCATCAAAGACTAAATTAGAAGACTGGTTTGAGAAAAATATACAGGACTTTTCCATAAAAGAAAATAGAAGTAAGAAATGGTCTACTGAAGATTGGAAACAGAAGTATATTTTTATAGAGGTTCACGAAGTCTTCTTTGTGACCTTTGCTCATGAATTACAGGAGTGGTTGCTAAGGTTAGTTGAGTTTCAAACCTATTGGAAGGACGATAAAATCACTCAGTGGTCACTCGAGTTGATCCAACAGTTAGAAAAGACTAATAACAACATCAATCCAATTGTAAATCACTAGGTTGACAGTGTTTTGGGTGGATTTGAGACATTATTTTTAGTTGATCATTTTGTGCCATATTGTGAAGTTGAAAGGAGATTCTTCAAAGGACCACGAGGTAGGTCCATATGCTATATACCTTTGCTGATTAATATGTTATTGTGTGAAAAGGGTGTTCTTGCAGTCATACCGAGTGAATGTCCCCAAATGAATTTGAAAGCACTACACATAGCAGATAATAATTTCAGGTTAATCACATAGGTGACAGATCTGTATACATCCCTCTGATAAACCCACCTAATAGTGATATAGAGATTGGTGAGGCTATGCACGTTGGGATTAGCCCTCCATCCACCCCACCATCGAACTCGCGCAGGGGTAAGTCATATCCTACTCCACCACCACCACCACCATGAGGAGATATGGCTATGCATATGAAGCTAGACACCTTTAATGGTTTAGGGGATGAAGACATGGATAGGTTCTGGTTTGCTGCAAATGAAATATGGACTCTGCAAAATTTTAACACCGATGTTGTCAAACAAGCACATCTAGCTATGGAATTTGAGGGTCGAGCACTGGATTGGTTTATGGGATATCTAACTCAGCACACTACCCTACTATTAATGAGATCAAGGAATCTTTGAAACAATAATTTAGAAATTCAAAATCCTACTCACTGTGTGTAACAGAGTTAAAAGAAATCAAATTTAATATTCCAAATCCGGAATTTTTTGCTCCATTGGGAATATCTTAAGATATTCCAAGATTCCAACTCCAGGAGTATTAACAATCAACACTAAAATATTTCAAATATTGACTGTAGGGTAATTTACTAGACATATCACCTTCACAAGGAAGGATGAGATCCAGAGGCTACCTGGCCCACTAGTAGACTCTGCTAATAAAACTTGTCAAAAGCTAATATTTCCCTTCAATGAATTTCTGCAATAGGGTCCATGAGGATGTTGTATAAGGAAGCCCACGTGAAAATAAGGCCTTCCAGCACTGGTATGCCTTAGAATATGTATGATACAAACTCCCTGCATAATATAAGCCCAAAGAAATAACCTTAAGGGGGTTATTCAGATCTCCCACCAACAATTATACCGAAATAATGTATAACGAGAGAATCTTCAGCAGTATTGAAACTTCAATATGTAATAGTAGTGAATTAATGCCTCATTTAATGTAAAAAGAGTGAAAATCTGATACATAATCTATAGTAGTAGATATGATACAAATCCCTTGAGGAAAATGCCTCTCAAGGTGAGCTTAAATCAGCCTCAAAAGGAAATGTACATTAAACAAGAGAACACACAGCTACATAACCTAGCAACTCTGTCACTGCGAAAATTGATATATATGAGATGATATAACAATATGTGCTCAAATAAATATGGGGGAGCAATATATCAACCCCAAGAAACATTATTACAACAATCCTCCAAGGGATTGTCTAAAATACATAAAACAGTAAAATGTCGGAGTTGCAGTGTAGCTACTGCAACTCAAATATAATACAAAATAGGAAATGGAAGTATATTTTTCAATAAAAAATGATACCTCCTCCAGTGATCTCCAAAGTGAAGGGGCTGATCCCCTTACTGCAGATTGCACTCTCTAGTGCACAAAATGAACCCTTGTGCAAGCCACCTCTGAAGATAATGCTGGAGGGGAAAGAGATTGTGTTGGGCATGAGATAAAACATATGGCCCAATGCCAAAATATGAAATATCAGCTCCGAGGTTTCCTTTTCTGATCTCATAGAGAAAGAGATGGCTCCTCCTCTACCAAACAAGCTCTGGAAATGAGATGATGAATGTCCCTCACTGCAACACCAACAACTCCAACGTTTTCTTGCTGCAAGAATAACGCAGTAGCTGCAAATGATTGCTTTGGCCTCAAGCCAAGATGTGAGGAAGATGAAGAAAAATATCTCCATGGCCTCCCATGGAAGAGAAGGCCATTCCTAAACATGAATCCCTCTTTTGCTAAGCAGCACAAGCTTCCTCAGTTGAAGAGAGCTTCAACTTTGAAATTCTTTTCTCCAAGATGAAACCCCAAAAATGGCTCTCCTTCATCTTTTATGCAAGGCATGCTCCCTTGCCATGGAACCTACTCACATTAGGGTTTCTCCCATTTCAAATTTCCATCCATCCAACTACACAATCTTCTTGTGCAATCTTCCCCTCTTGGGTACGTTGTTGACTTGGGTCAACCATGGTCTAGCTCACTTGCTTTTGGCCCTTTTCACACTTGGGGCTACTAAATTAAGCCACTTAAGTGACCTCTTGCACCTTAGGAGTGTTTATTAAGTTGCTACATGGGCTCCATCACCCATTTTATTCCTTTTATTATAAATAAGGCAAAATTAATGTTCCAAATACTTTATTGAAAAATTTGGAACATTACAGTCCTCCCCTCCCAAAACTTACTTGTCCTCAAGCAAGAGCAAGGATGAACTACAAAAAGTCCTCCACTCAAGGCATGGAGTCTGAAATATCCTCATGTAGATCCTCCATCCCCAAGAAATCAACCAAGAAAAAAGAGCCACCCTCCAACTAGGCAACTCTTGAAAGTACTTCTCCACCTTGTGCTCATGAGAAATAGGTGGGCTGAATTTCTGAACTTGGTAAGCTTCATAGCCTACCCCATGTTGTCCTCTGCTCCACTTATGATAAGTGTGGAGTGAAATCTGAACTTGGGCTGCAATATTGTTGCCTTCAAGAGGCAAGATGAAGTCTAGATCCCCAAGGATCTCTCCTCCAATGCTGCAAATCAAGCTGGCCCAAATCATCTCATATGTGATGAGCTGGAATTCATCATCATATGGTTTTCAAACAATCATATGTTTCACCTCATGGATGTACACATGGCTGAACATGGTGACCATATCATCTCTCATACTCCCCTTGGAGCATGTGCTGTAAAAAGAATGGAGTTCTCCTCTCCCAAAGCGCACACCCACCCAATGAGTCTCTCCCTCCTCATGATACATGTGGGGCTGCTGCTGATATATCGCTGAAATGAAATGGTCTTCAAAAGATACCCAAGCCACCCCATCAATCATAAAAACCATGAAGTGCCTCCTCCAAAAATTCAAACTCTCCAAATAGCTCCTCCCACATGAAGGAAAGAGATGAAGTTTGGAAATCATGGGCTGCCCATTGCTTCTCCTGAAACATACAACATGAAAATTAGGGAGAATCACACTCCCAATGGGCATCTTCAATTTATTTCCCTCCCTTCAAAACAATGCTTCCTCTGAACAACGTTCCAATAGCTAAACATGGAAGCATAAACTTATGAGAGCAAGGAGGTGAAACATAGTTCCATGTGTGGAACCATTGCAGGGCATCATTAGCCTGCTTCAATATATGATGCAACAAGTGTCTTTTCAGCCACTTGTTTGCTGCCACATTCATCTTGCAAGATGTGATCATGAAAACATACTTTGGTGCCAAAGGTGCACACCAAAACCCATGTGGCTTCCCCCCACAATCCACTGCTAAAATAGCCATCATTTTGCTGCAATGAACCATAAGTAAAAAAAAAAAACAATAAGGATCCCTCTTGATCTAATATGCTGCTCATAAATATAAGAGAGTGCAAAGCATGTCACAAATAGTTAGCTCCCTCATCATGTACTTTGGCCTTTGAGCTGAAATGGCTCAAGTGAAAATCCCCCTTACTACAACATAGTAGGGGAGTGGTTGTGCCAACCATCTCATCATCTCTTGGGCTATGGATCTAGCCATATGCTGATATAATTCCATTAGAAATCCCTCCCAAGTGGAATCCTCCATCAGTAAATGGTATGCATAAGAATGCATGGGAGAAGAATCCAAAGTTGCTGCATGTAGGTGTCTCTTCTTGTGCTTGTGAGCCCAAGCCAAGATGATCAAATATAGCAAGATATGTTGCCATCCATTACTTCCTCATCCTCCTTTGCTACATGCCTCCAAGACACATCACTTGTGAATTGGCTTTGAGAACACTTCAACAGGTAATCCAAGCTCTCAAGTGACAGCGCTGCTGGCCTTTAGAGTAGGGCCACTGTCATCTCAAATCTCCCCTCTTTGACATGAATCTTTCCAAATACTCCTCCCATCATGTTGCTGCAAATATAGATCCCCTCCCATGAAGAAGGTGCTACTTAGGCATCCAATATCAAAGAGAAATCCTCTTGCACCATGCTAGTGCCTCCTCTTGCTTTCGCAACATCCAACAAAACTTGAGCAACAAGAATGTTTGCTACTCCTCCATACTTCCACCATACCCAATCTGAAATGGGAACATAATGAGTGTTAAGAGAAATTCCATCCCATCATGATGCACCCATGCTCTCCTCTTTGCTCATCAAGATCAATAATTGTGAAATGATCCTAGGACCTGTGGGTTATGGATCCACCACATTTTCGCTGGGCACACTTCATCCATAAGGCTCTACTCTTTGGTGTAAGTATCATACCACTTGGTACCTCTTCCACAAGAGCTACCATTGTCCCAAAAACAAATTCTCCTTTTTCATTTCATGGGACATTCAAATGCAATATCCTCCATGATCCATATCTCAAACCCCATTCTCCTATTTGGTGCATGACTCATTCATGGAGTATGAGAATGATGGCACAACGCAATGACAGTATTTTTCTCAAGACAGTCAACTTGCAATGGTATGAAACTCCTCATAGAAAGTACTGAACCAACAGAAAATGTAAAATTGTGCATACCTCTATGAATTTTTGGGGAGTATAATGTGGCTGCAAGTTCCTCTTCCCCAAATGTGTTGGCTGCCCCAACTGCTAAAGATGGAGGCTGCTCCTCCATGAAAGTGACAGTGCTGGCATGTGCCCTCTCTTCTTGTGGTGAGGTCTCTTCCCTCCATTGGCCAAATATTCTGATCAAGATCTGAGAAAAATCAGCAAGAGTAGAAACCCTTGCATGCCTCCCATGGCTGAACCACCAAGCTTTTGCTTCTCCCTCAAGATGGAGCGCTACAATTTACATAGCTCTTTGTCTACTACAGGATGTAGCAAGAAGAAAGCCTCTAGATTCTTCACCCAAGCCTCTGCTGCACATGTGGGTGAACCATCAAAAGTAGACAACATAAATCTATTTCCTTTCATCTTCCCATGACTGTGGGGTCTTCTTTCTTCATTTTGTTGAACAAATTGTGAAAAAGATAAATTCTCTTGGAATAATCTAGGGTTTGATCCATATTCAGCAAGATAATCACTTAGAACTTCGAATTCCAAGTGGTCTTCATGCTTCTGCTCTGCTTCTCTGTGAGAATAGGAAGTGCATGGTCCTTCCTCTTCTCCTTTTTCTGTCTTCCTCAACCTCCTTGAAGAGGTTTTTTCTAGATCTAAAGATTGATGAGATTAATCTCATCCTATGCATCATTCTAGCCTCTTCTTCTTCTAATTTTGAACTTCACAAGCTGAGCCAAGTTCGAAGCTCCGATACCACTATAATATTCCAAATCCTGAATTTTATGCTCCATCGGGAATATCTTAAGATATTCCAAGATTCCAACTCCAGGAGTATTAAAAATCAACACTGAACTATTTAAGAGATTGAATGTAGGGGAATTTACTAGAAATATCACCTTCACAAGGAAGGATGAGATCCAGAGGCTACCTATCCCACTAGTAGACTCTGCCAATAGAACTTGTCAAAAGCTAATATTTCCCTTCAATGAATTTCTGCAACAGGGTCCATGAGGACGTTGTATAAGGAATCCCATCTGAAAATAAGGCCTTCCAAAACTGGGATGCCTTATAATATGTTTGATACAAACTCCCTGCAGAATATAAGCCCAAATAAATAACCCTAAGGGGGTTATTCAGATCTCCCACCAACAAGTATACCGAAATAATGCATAATGAGAGAATCTTCAGTAGTATTGAAACTTCAATATGTAATAGCAGTGAAATAATGCCTCATGTAATGTAAGAAGAGTGAAAATCTGATACATAATCTATATTAGCAGATATGATACAAATCCCTTGAATAAAATGCCTCTCAAGGTGAGCTTCAATCAGCCTCAAAAGGAAATGTACATTAAACAAGAGAACACACAGCTACATAACCCAACAACTCTGTAATTGCATAGTATATGAGGGAAAATGACTACAAAATGATATATATGAGATGATATAACAATATGTGCTCAAATAAATATGGGGGAGCAAGATCTCAACCCCATAAAACATTATTACAACAATCCTCCAAGGGATTGGTTAAAATGCATAAAACAGTAAAATGCCATAGTTGCAGTGTAGCTGCTGCAACTCAAATATAATAAAAAATAGGAGAAGGAAGTAGATGTTGCAATAAACAATGATACCTCCTCCAATGATCTCCAAAGTGAAGGGGTTGATCCCCTCACTGAAGATTGCACTCTCTAGTGCACAAAATGAACCCTTGTGCAAGCCACCTCTGAAGATAACGATGTAGGGGAAAGAGACTGCACTGGGCATGAGAAGAAACATATGGCCCAATGCCAAAATATGAAATATCAGCTCCAGGGTTTCCTTTGCTGATCTCATAGAGAAATATTGATCCTCCTCTACCAAACAAGCTCCGGAAATGAGATGATGAAAGTCCCTCATTGCAACACCAACAACTCCAACGTTTTCTTGCTGTAAGAATAACGCAGTAGCTGCAAATTATTTCTTTGGCCTCAAGCCAATATGTGAGGAAGATGAAGAAAAATATCTCCATGGCCTCCCATGGAAGAGAAGGCCATTCCTAAATAGGAATCCCTCTTGTGCTAAGCATCACAAGCTTCCTCAGTTGAAGAGAGCTTCAACTTCGAAATTATTTTCTCCAAGATGAAACCCCAACAATGGCTCTCCTTCATCTTTTATGCAAGGCATGCTCCCTTTCCATGGACCCTAATCATGTTAGGGTTTCTCCCATTTCAAATTTCCCTCCATCCAACTACGCAATATTCTTGTGCAAGGTTCCCCTCTTGGGTACGTTTTTGACTTGGGTCAACCATGGTCTAGCTCACTTGCTTTTGGCCCTTTTCACACTTGGGGCTACTAAATTAAGCCACTTAGGTGACCTATTACACCTTAGGAGTGTTTATTAAGTTGCTACATGGGCTCCCTAACCCATTTTATTCATTTTATTATAAATAAAGAAAAATTAATGTTCCAAATACTTTATTGAAAAATTTGGAACATTACATCAAACAGGAGCGAAATGAATTGGTCTAGGAGGCAGATCAGTGGTTGAAGCATGATATCAATGATGGAGGATTTTTATATGATGATAAGCAGCATAAATAATGGTTTATTTCCATGCTCTTTCCATATCTGTGCGGTACCATGAATCAGCAGAATATTGACTCATAAGCTGAAGCTCTTGAAGTTTCCATGAAACTGGAAGCCGTGCTTAGAGTTTATGATCAATTTTGAACTTTGTAGATCCATAGTCAATTAGAAGTAATGCATCTGGAAATTCAGAACCTGTGCGAGGACATGGTGAAAGAGGCTTGCACAGAGGTATGGTGTATATGTTGTAAAGGGTCTGGTCACACAAAATATTAGTGCCCCTTGCTTCAGGATTATATGCAAGCAAGAGGGCCAAACCAATTGCAACCTAGGAATACTGTAGGAACAAGTGGTACCCCCACACTGTGGTGTGCTGATTTTCAAGTGGCTAGTAAACATGACACAAACATGTGCCCTCGATTAGGAAGCTATGTCCCAGAACTGAAGCAGCAATGGTGTAGATTTTGTTAGTCAGTTGGCCATAATGAGCATCACTGTCGAGCATTTGACTTAATGATGGAAAATTCCAACCTCTATAGGGTGCAGGCTGACCCATCTTCACCAGCATCCCCCTCTAGGCATGGTGGGTCTCTAGCCAAAGGAAGGGGGGGAGGGAGAAGTGGAGGTGCATGTCGTGGAAGAGGAAAACTAATCTGGTACAACTATGGATATGTTGGATACTATGTGCGCGACAATCCGAATGATGTGCAAAAAATTTGCAGGTATTGTAGATAGTTTAACCATGTTATTGAGGAGTTTTCTGTTTTAATTGATAAAATGTAGTAGAAGAACCCACGAACACCTGCGTAGAATATAAAAATGGTCAGAGTTGAGCTGATAGAAGAGTATCCGATTATAAACATAGTGACACAAAGTGGTGCTACCACTGGAGAAGATGAGTGTAAGAAGGTTAAGGCTGAACCCTGGATTATGAAGGCCTCTGAAAAGATGGAAGGATTCGATCTGTAGAACGAAAATTAGACTTTTATAGAAGTTAGAAAGGATTTTTCTACTGCAGGTGCTTCCACATCCAAATCAGTCACTAAAACAAAGATCGATGACGAGGTAAAGCCCTTATTACAAGCATGCAATAAGTTGTTGTGCAACCAAAAGGTAGTATAAAACCTTCATGCCCTGACAGATAACAGAGTTGAGAAAGATTTTCCTCGAGCTAAGACCAAGACCATAAAAAATATCTACAAGAATAAGAAGATAACTGGCTGAGAGATGTGCATGACCATGCACATTGGGAAATATGAGATGGATCGAGTCATTCTGGATTTAGGGTTTGATGTGAATGTTCTACCTAAGAAGACCTAGCAGAAGATAGGAAAACTAAAGTTGGAATGGTCCAACATGTTGGTGTCCCGTGTTTTGATAGTTTGGCAAATCAAAAGACAAGGCAACATCAAAACCAATATTTAGAGTTCCAGGATCTATTCCTCCTGTTCTCAGAGAGGGATCTCTCAAATATTTTGTTTTAGCAAAGGTTTATCTTGTGTGCTTTGGAAATTGAGTTTTAGACTAGTTATTAAGTGCAGGTGTTTTATTGTTTTTTTGGTTGAATTGATATAGCAGGATATGAAAGGTCTAGGAAAGGTAGGTAGAAAGAGGAAGTATTAGCTTCATTGGGAAATGGAGTCAAAAAGAGGTCATGACAGACTTATCAATGGATATGGGATATTAGAGGGAAAATATAACTAGGCTGCAGGATCCTTTGGTTTTGGAATGAGATGGACATAAATGATTTGGAAAGAGAAATTTAATTCTCAACAAAGGGAATTTGAAAACACAATTTGAACAATAAAGAGCTATTTTATAGACAGGGCTAACCATGAATTATACAAATCACACTTTTAAGAAAATAATGACTTCAAAACAACTTTTAAAATGAAATCTGAGATTCGGGGAACACCCTATTTCCTCAAAGATTTTATTTCAAATGACTTAGAAAACATAAAAGTTTCACTGATAATTATGGTCATAGAAGAGGAAACACCTAAATACATCTATGATCACAACTATAAATACCTTTAAGCCAACTGTTCAAGTGAGGACAAGGGGCAAGATCAGAACAGACCTCCTTGGCTCACTATAAACAAGGAAAGTTCAAAGGGAGACTTCAATGGCAGCCTTTGAGTAGCAGCAGACAAGCAAGGAAAACCATAAATCATGCTGAAATCAACAACTCGAGCTATTAAGGAAATAAACAAGCTTGAAGACTAAAGAGAGAGATTAAAGACTCTAAAATACTTCAGAAAAAGAAAACATGAAACAGTGAAGGATGAACAGGTCTAAGGTGCTTCCAAGAGTCATTTCTTAGCCTAAAACTTTCAACCTACTGTAGTAAGAAATTATGGAACAAAATGAAAACAGGAGAAAACATGAACAACTCATAATACTTCACCAACAGCCAAGCTCATGGATCCAATGATAGAGCCTTCTCAAGAATAAGCATGCAACAACATCCTCAAGGCTTCCAAGACTCCAATTTCTTCTTCAGCTTCAACAAACTATGTATTATTTCAGAGAGTTTCAGTATTACAACTAGTGATCAACCAACCAAGCAACCAACACTTTCTCATCTTCTCTAGTAGTATTTATAGAAGAATGAGGATGTGATATCTGATAAAATATCTCCAAAGATAATTAATATAGTCTATGAATTCTCGGCCTTTGTGGGGCTCGATGAAGAAGTTCACAGATGTTTTTGTCTGTATTAATGTTTTTCATTTAAGATTAAGCTTGGTGGGAGCTCTTATTGACTTTTGAGGCTCTGTGTTATGTTAAAGTAACTCTGCTGATATTTTTTCATTAAGTTTATTTGTAGAATTAACTCTCCAGCTGCGCTGAGGCAAATATCTGATCTTGATCAATAACTTTGGCCTGTGTTTGAATGCCTTGAGGAACAGGTGGCACTGTGGTAGCTGGGAGAAAACAATTTTCCTTAGATGTGGCAGTGGAGGCCTTCGGTCTGATAAACACTTATTATTTTCTTTAAAATATGTTTTAATTTGGAGGATTAGGCTTTTGATAATCAATCTTAGTCGTAATCCTCATAAATTTTTCTTCGATCTTCCATTCTAGTGTGTTCTATCTTCGACACTGATACTCTTCGTTTGTGATTTATTCACTATGTTTTGTTGGTGTGTAGTGCTACACAGGGCTCATGAGGCATCAATGCCTTTGAAGCATTGATGAGACGTGAAAATTTAACCCATGGATGGCTTCCTTTTAAAGGATCGAAGGCGCGAGAATTGAAACCCTAGCCTTCGGCCCCTTCTTTAGTATAATGGAAAAAACCATTTAATCACCCTTTATCAAATAATATATCCGGACTTCAAAAATTTTGATAAAACCAAGATGTATAACCATTTGGGGTCACAAAAGGAGCTTGTTGACATTAGGGTGTTTGTGACTCGAAATTTTTATGAAATCCGCCATATAAAGTTCTCCAGGTCCGATTTGGGGCTTGCTGACGTCAAGATGTTTGTGACCTGAAATTTATATGAATTCTGCCCTATAAAGCGTATCAGGTCCAGATTTCATGACCATGGGAGAAACCAAACAAAACCCGCTCCAATCAGATGCTACCGCGTGTGTGCTGATGAGTATGCTGACTAGGCGTTGGGGACCACTGAGTAATTGAATGTGGGCCATGGGTCATGTTAGATTCAGTCTTTACATCCCTCCGTCAGAGATCATTTCTCTTATTGCATTCCATTTTTTAGGTGTCTCATTCCGCTCATTCATCTGCATTCTGTTAGGGGCATGCCATTGTCTGACAGAAGGGTTTTTTCTCTCATTTTTCCTCATGCTTGTACCTGTTGGGTTGGTCAAAATTTATCAAAATTCATCAAAGTTCAGTTCAGGTCATCTACAATCATAAATGTTGTTTTGGTCAAAAGAGTCATTTTAGTTTCTAGGTCTAGGGTTTGGTCTTTCGAAATGTTGAACAATGCCCGCAGGCCATAAGGATGTTTTCAACAAGTTTTCAGTTCAAAATTTTCATCGTCAATATGCTCGAGGATGTTTCTTCTTCAAAACTCTGTTTTGAAGAAGAAATTGTCAAAATTGTTTTTGTAATAATCATGTATTTTTCCGCCATGAAGACTTCACCATGCAGACTCTGGTTTTCCTTTGCCAAGGTTCAACGCCAACATCCCTGCAAGAAATCAACCAATTTCATCATTCAAAGCTCCAGAAAGTCAGTGAGGAAACAAAAAAACAAAAGTTGTATTAAATGAAAAAGTGCCAAAGTAAAAAAACATTACAAAATGGGTTTTGAAGAAGAAAAAATTAAAGCCATGTCTATATGAGATATTTCTCAAAGCCATTCATTTCATTTGCATCAAGAGTATTCAAAAAATCCAAGGGAAAGGTCGAGTTTGAAGTGTGAGGGTCGAAACTGTGTTTTTGAAGGGCAGACTTGTGACTGAAGATAGCGTGACACATTGGGACAGGGCACGGCGCACCCACATGACATGACGCATAGAGCCGAAATACACTGTGTTATTTTCTTCTGGCGCGGTGCACCCACTGAGCGCGGCGCATTGGGCTTGTGCGCGGCGCACAGAGCCCCAAAGGCCAAATCACTTCCACTCTATGAAAATTTGATTTGTTTCAGTGCAATTTTCTCCAAGTAAGTTTTTCAAAGTCTGTTTAATGATTTTTAGCTATGGTGTTGTGGTTTAGAAGCAAAGAGATCAAAGAATTGAGTGGTGAAACATAAACCCTACACCCATATTGCAATCTTCTCCCAAGGGTTTGAAAGGAGGTGATTAAAACTTGAACTTTGGTGCTTAAACTCTCATTCCATTTTCATTTGTGCCCTTGTTATTGTTATCATTGTTATCACTGCTACTACTGTCACACTCTCATACCATAGTCCCTCTCCTATTCCCGCTGTCCCGTATCCCTTATTCCCTTTTATGCCCATGTGTTAAACCCTCAAATCCTGTCACTTACCATCACTTCCCTTCATTGATAAAATCCTAATTTCCATGACACTCAAGGGCTACCTTTATGTCTTTGATTTCACTTATATATTCCCATTTCATTGACTCTTGTTTCTAAAACTACCCCCCATCACTATCACTCATTCCCATTACCTGTAAATCCCCAAATCCCTAACTCCCCCAAACAGTGACTGTCCTCACTCTTAAATCTCATTTGATAGTCTTTTTCCCACTATGATATCTCTTCATAGCACCTTATTATATATGTGGCACATTTGGCATTAAAACATACACTAAAACTCTTGTTTTCACCATACATATATCAGCATATACTTGTCAAACACCTTGTTTTTAGCACCATGTCAGAGACAAATTCATCATATGAGCAGGGATATGAGTAGGACAGTGATTCAACCGTAGAGCTAAATGTACCGAGGAGGTCTCCTAAAAGTGGCAGGCACGTCAGGGAGGAGCCCACATATTTGGCTCAATTGCAGGCCTGCCCGCTTGCAATGACATGCTTTCAGTAACATTCATGTTAGATATCATTTTTGGGATTCAACTGCGTTAATTTAGTCATTCATCTATGACCATTTCCATGAGAGATAGTCGTAACTGACTAATTTCTCATGATTTTTTAATAGTCCACTTAGCACTCATTGCATCAGGTGATGCTCACATTCATGTTTTCGGTATTGTGAGATGATATCTCAGATTCAGCACCATCCAGAGTTGGTTCGCTTATTGTCCTACATTTGCGTGATGGTCATGTAAATCTTGCTGGAGTGAACTTCACCTTGACACCAGAGACTATTTCTGAGGCGACCGCGATACCGAACATTGGTGAGGAGTGGAATAAGAGACAACAGCTGGATAGAGCATATTATGAACCTTACATTAGGCCTGGATATTTGAGGCAGTTGAGCAGAGTATTCCTGTTCCAGTTTCTGAAGGAGTCCTATGCGCCATTAATGAAACTGATCATTAGATACTTCAGCTGCGAGGGTAGATTCTCGCGCCTTTATGCATATCATATCAGACTTTTGATGCATTTCACGAGAGTGCGGATGATGAATGTTCCATAATTCATGTGCCGAAACATCAAGCATATGACTACCCTTATTCAGAATAAGACTCCAGAGCAGCAGCATAACAACATTTATCATTACGCGCTCATTAAAATCATTGTAGTACATCAGCTTGGATTGTAGGGCATCGCATGGGAAGAGTTCATCTCTCGTGACTTCTTTGTAGCCCCCCAGCCTCCTCCCGAGATTGTTCATGATGAGGTAGAGCCTTCACATCAGTTTGAGGTTCCTGAGATTGAGCCTATCAGTTCTCCAGTGTGTGTGACATATCAGAGAGGCCACAGAGCCTTATTTGCAGTAGCACAACGAGTACTATCTCCGCCCAGGGTGGAAGGGGTCTCGTTATCTTCATCAGCAGCGCGAGTACTATCTCCACATGGTGTGGAAGGGGTCTTGCCTTCTACATCAGCACAAGTACAGGATAGAGACAAGAATCCTATGCACGATGAGAGCCCCTTGGGAGGCCAAGACACTGATTTTATATTGATCGATGTTGATTTGAGCTCTCCTAGCTCAAAGCTGAAAGAGATAATCCAAGAGCAAAAAGCTGAGATTGAAAATTTGACCGTGAAGTTGCAGAGAGATCAGTGGGTTATAAATTACTTGGAGCAGTGGAATAAACAACTGGAGGATCAGCAGACACTCATAGAGTTGTGGCAAATTCGTGAAGACCGTGAATTGGCCCGAAAGAGACCAGGTGACATGAAACCATTTGAGTGAGAGACTTGCCTTATGCACGTCAACATTCATCTAGAGAAGCTCTTGGTGAAGGCCAATAGGGACAAAGACATGCTTAGACATATGAAAAACCACTATTGGGCCCGCACACACGTTTGTAGAGCGAAAATGAAGATCTTGAAGGCGAGGTTGAGAAAAGCACTAAAACGTCGGAAAAGGCTGGATCCACTCCGAATCTTGGCTGAAGCTTCCTTGGTTGAGCATGAGACATGATGGGAGACCTTCACTCCAAATTTCAGCAAATTCGGAGAAGATTTTTTCATTTTGAAAATTTTGGTTGCAAAACATGTTTTTTCGCCTGACGCGTTGTGCCACCCGACGCACGCTTATGATTGGAACATCTTCTGGAGGAAAAATTTGCATTTTTGGGTTTTTCATGATATATTAAGTATGTTCAGGAATGTCTGAGAAATTTCATGAAGTTCTGGGTGGTCTTAAAGGTCAAAAACACTCCAAAAATGGCCTTTCTGCCACTTTTTGCACTAGCAGGAACCAGTCTTGGGAGATTGCAGTTTTGGAGGGGAAAATGACATCCAAATTAAAAAATTCCACTTGGGTTGGATAGAAGACATCCAGGTATTTAAAACGAGATATAATGAGCTAAATTTTTACTTCTATAAGTGCCTCAAAACCAGGCTCAAAGTGGCGCGACGTATAGAGAATTTGGGCGCAGCGCATAGAGGAATTTTGCCCAAATTTCACTCTTCAGCTCAGAAATTCGCCTAGTTTTGACTATTTTTACTTTTTCATGTGATGATTGACCTACCATGATGTAATTTGATAACTATGATGTAAATTTTGCATGTTTTTACTTGTTCTAGAGGATTCATTCACTAAAAAGTGAAAATTAAGTGAATGGATCAGTTTCCTAGCATATAGAGGCAAGTTGTTTGGCTGCTTAGATTTTAGCTCCATGTTTAGAATTTGTTGAAACAGATCCTAGAAGGATGAGCTCGACCCATAGAGGCATGGGATGGGGTTAGGATGGTCTATATATTGTATTTTCTGAGACATTTTCAGGTTTGGATACTTGGGAAAAGTTTGGCAAAGGAAAGACTAGAGTTTTGCAACACTTGTTGGGATCCTTGTGGCTTCTGAGTTTTGATGATGTTATTCTCATGTTATTTTAAGTTTCATTAATTTTATATGTATTCCGTTTCCCTTCTCTTTGCTTTTTAATTAAAAAAATGAGTAATTGAGGTAGAATTCATTGATTTGCTGGTGCTCTGCCTTAGACTTTTGTTTAGTTTTATATGTTTTTCGTCAGTTTGAAGAGGATCCTTGAACTCTCTTGCCATATTCAGCTCCTCAGCAGTATTTTCAATCCATTCATTTGATCTCAGACATCAAATCTATTGCCTACCTCGCCCCAACTTGAACTCTGCAAGAATTTGGCCTCATCCCCGAGCCCAAAATTGTTTTTCCCTTTTTCCAACAAAAACCCCTAAAAATTAGAATCAAACCCTCCTATTTTTTTATCTAGCCTAAGATCAGTTGTTGTTTTAGTCATCTCAATCCCCTTTGAATATTTTCATTGAGATTGACCTGGAGAGAGCCCTCTCCTGTCCTCGTAGGGCTAGCTACGAGGCTGAGCGTGGTTTGGTGTTGTCCTTCTTCTGCCTTATTTCAGCCTAAGGTGGATCTGGGAACTAACAGGTCACGCCATACCTTATTTTATCCCCCGAGCTCCTTTTGAGCGTGATCACCGTCCAATGAGCCGGCCTCAGATCGGATGGCGTATGTCAATATCGCACTGAGCCCACAGTTGAATTTTAATGCACGGGGAGGGCGATATCTCCAAACCGCTCAAGTCCATGTGTCAGCTTATGGCATTGATCACGTCCAAACGAGGAATACAAATTTCATTTCAAAGGCGGTGTGATCAAAACTGCTCCGGTTTTGTACAGTGATTGACCGTGGGGTTAACCCAGGGCTAACACAATTCATTGTATTTGCTCCGGCCCATTAAACTCTAGGTTCAAACCTCGGAACTGTGGCTCCATTAACTCATTCCCAATTTATTTCTACTATAAGCGGGTTTCGTTTGGACAAGGTTCGTAGCTCCTATGGGCAACACCATTAAACACCTGCACAATACAAAACAACATTATAAAATCCTGTGTATTTGGTTTTACTGCTTCAGAGGGTGTGGGGAGGAGCATGGCCGTTGGATGGCATCAACCAACATTGTAGATCTGCTTGCGGAGGTCAAAGAAGAGTAGAGGGAGAAATGAGTCGCAACCATTGATCACACAGAGATCAACAGCGGGGAGTACGCGATCAGGCCATCGCAATCAGAGGTGGGGAAAAACATTAAAAATGCTCCCAAAGAAAAACTCTGATGCAATAAGCACCCGATGGGTCTAGCGCCTGGTTCTAGCACCAGGTCATATAATGAGGAATTGGTTTAGGACTTAGCCCAAGGGGGCTTAATTCTGCAACATAAAACGATATTTTTTATGAAATTTTCAATGTTTTTAATGGATTTTGGGGGTTTGGACAAAGTTCAAAAGGAGTTTTAAACTTCTGTAAAGGATGATTTTCATGAATGGAAGACGGGGAATCATGAAAATAGAGAAGTTTTATGGAGGAAAAGGGGGCAAAATGAAGGTTATTTTTTCAAGTGAGGAAAGGAAAAAAGGTGATTTTGCAGCAATTTCTTCTCATGAAATTAACAGAATTCCAGAGTGTAAAATGGGCACAGTAGTGAAGATTTTGGACAGAGGTATGAGGCCTTCAAGAGTCTTCAAGAGATAACATTTTTAGCAATAAAACTTGTTTCTTGAAGGCTACAAAAAATGATTTAGCCACCTTTTGGTATAAAAAATTTCATAGGTGGCTAACACAACATTCAGTTGCGCATGGCCAACCAACAGAAGATTATTCCATTAGGGAAACTCCCACAGGTCATGATAGAAATTTCTAGAGTAAAGGTATGTGCAGATTTTGAAGTAATACAAATTGTTCATGATACAGACCCATACCCTGTGCTGCTAGGGCTGGACTGGGATATCGAAATGGGGGGTATCATCAACCTGAAGCATAGGAGTATGGTTTTTTAGAACAATGGTACTCGACTTGTAGTACCATTGGATCTTGTATAAGGGGAGATATATACAGAGCCAATACGTGCAGAAGACAATGTAGATCACATCTATAAATTGATCACGTGAGATGAGGATTGGATCAATCCAACCATTGTTGGGATGCTGAATTGGAAAAAGGACTGCTCATGCTTCTCTAATTTGGATGAGGAAGAAAATTGGCAGCATCGCCTACATCATGTCTTTATGTTGCACTACCTTCGAGTCACTAAGAATCTATGACGCGTCTCCTCAAAGGTAAGAAAACTGGCCTATTTTGATGGTTCTAGTAATGTTATCTCATTTTTGGAAAAATTGGAACAAGTTGGCCCCAAAGAATGGAGGTTTTGGGCTCTCGATCTAGCCATGTGCGCCATTCCATCCCGTTGGTGGGATGCGCACAAAGGGAACTTTGAGGATTGGAAAGAAAGTAGAAGAATGACTAGATTATGGTTTTATCAGCCTACTGCCCAGTTGATTGAGGTTTTTGAAGGTCGAGGTGTTTTGCTCAAACACTTGACTACATGGATGGAGGCTTGGGATAAGATGCTTAGGGCCGAATGGGTTCACATGTTTATCTATAATTTGGGACCAATCCCTACTACAAGGTATTTGGAGACAATGCTATGATGAGGGAATCTCAACTGGGCTACAATGACTGAAATATTTTTGTTAACTTTCGGCATGGCTAGTGGATCGAGGGTCTAGACGAAGCTTTACAGGATATAGAGGCAATTGTTTTTTATGATTCCAAGCCTCAGATAGAATGTGTTGCACCAACATGGGAGGCGCAGATGAAAGATATTGTCAATTGCATAAATGTGTCAGTAGATGATAACAAGGAATATCCAACAGATGTCAACATCCCTGAATCTGAGGAGAGCGCCCAGTCGAAGGCCCCTTATTAGGGACAATGGATGTGACCAAGCCCCTAAAGCTTAATAAATTCAACATTGGGATGAAAGATCAGCCCAAGTTGGCCTAAATAGGAGATTATTGGGATGATGAAAATGTGGGAAAGATCACGGAGCTGTTGACAGAATACCGGGATCTATTCCCCACCAAGTTCTCTGAGCTGAAGGGAGTTGTACGAGACTCGGGAGTTATGAAAATCACTCTAAAACAATATGTGAAACCTATAAAATAGTGACCATACTAGTTAAATCCAAAATATAAGCAGAAAGTGAAGGAAGAATTGGAGAAAATGGTTGTTGTAGGAATTATTGAGCCCGTATAATAATCTGAATGGGTAAGACCGATGGTTGTTAAAGAAAACAAGAATAAGGTAGAAATAAGGATTTGTGTAGACCTACACAAACTGAATGATGTATGAGTACATGATCCCTTCACTAACCAATTTTCAGATGAGATATTGGACAATGTGGGAGGAAAATAGGCTTACTCTTACACTGATGGATTTTTAGGGTACCATCAGATCAGGATTGCACCAGAAGACCGGAGTAAGACCACTTTTGAAACAGAATGGGGATCCTTCCAATACACAGTCATGCCCTTTGGGTTGAAGAATTCACCTGCCATATTCTCACATGTATTAGTTGTCGTATTCAAGGAATTCATCCACAATTTTTTGGAGGTGTACTTTGATGATTGGACTGTGTTTGGACTATTGAAGAAACATGTGTCCAACCTGCACTTGATGCTCGATACTTCCAGGAAGCATCATATCTCTTTCAACTTGAAGAAGTGCATACTTTGTGTTCCTTTTGGGATATTGTTGGGACATAATTTTTTGTTAGCAGGGTTTGATGGTAGATCCAGCCAAGATTGTAGTTATTATTAATTTAGAGGTTCCTGCCAACATCAAACAGCTGCACTCTATCTTGGGACACACAGGATACTATAGAAATTTCATTCAGGGCTACGCTCTGATCATTGCACCCAAGGAAAAGCTGCTGAAGAAATATGTGTCCTTCTGTTGGGATGAGTACTGCGAGAAGAGATTTGAAATGTTGAAGGAGAATATGGTTACTTCACCTATTATGATCTTCCCTCACCGGTACAAGGTCTTCCATGTGCATGGTGATGCATTCGGCATTTCGCTTGGGGTTTTTTTAGCGTAGCTAGGAGAAGGAGATATTGATCACCCCCTTGCCTTTGCAAGTAGAAAAATCTCTAGTACAGAGCGTAACTATTCAACCATAAAAAGGGAAGGCTTGGCTATGGTCTACACTCTATAGAAGTATAGGCATTATCTATTAGGAGGATACTTCAAGATGTTCATTAATCACTATGATTTGAAGTACCTTGTCAACAAGCCTGTGTTGGGGGGGGGGGTGGGATATTTGTAGATGGCTATTACTATTTCAAGAATATGATTTTGAAATCATTGTCAAGCCTGGTAGGTTGAATGTTGGACTTGACCACTTGTCATGCATTGAGAATGGGGAAGAACTGACTAGTTTGGAGGATGGATTACCTAATGCACACCTCTTTAATATTAAAATAATTAATGAACACTTTGAAGATATCATTCACTTCCTAACTACTTGGAGTGTGTCTATTGAATATTCGGTGCAACAAAAGAAGGACTTGGTTTCATGCACAGGTCACTTTACATTGATTGTTGGTTAATTGTACAAATTGGGTTTAGATGAAGTATGAAGAAGGTATGTCTTAGAGCATGAAAGACAAGATATCTTGGATGATGCTCATGGGGGAGTGTCAAAAGGCCACTATGCAAGAAAGGATATTGCACAGAAGGTGTTGTGTGATGGATTATGGTGGCCCACACTGCACAACGATGCACATGCCTATTGTCGAGCTTGTGATTCATGTCAAAGAATAATGAATCCCTCACGTAGAGATAAGATTTCATTGCAGCCATAGATGGCCTTGAAAGATTTTGATAAATAAGCCATAGACTTTATTGGCCCTATTAATCCTCATGGGAAAAATACTGGCGCACGCTACATCATCACTGCAACAGAATATGTAATGAGATGGGCAGAAGCTAAGCTAGTAAAATATTGTACTACAGACACTGGTGCGCCCTTTATTTTTGAAAATATTGTGAGTCTATTTGGGTGCCTTAAGATATTGATGAGTGATTAGGGTACAAACTTTGTTAATGAAACTATTGAAGCTCTAACATAGGAATTCCAGATACATCACCAGAAGAATACTCCCTATCACCCTCAGGCCAATGATGCAATAGAAGCCTTTAACAAAATCTTGGAGAATGTGCTTACAAAGATCTATATTGTAGAATGGAATGATTGGGATGTGCACATATGTTTTGTCTTATGGGTTTATCAAACCACATGTAATAAATTGACCGGTAAAACACTTTTTAGGTTGCTTTATGGCCAAGAAGCTAGCATGTCGATGGAATATAATGTTCCAAGCCTGCGCATCGAAGAAATAACTAACATGGCTAAACCAAACATGATGGAGGAACATCTATCACAATTGGTTGTAATAGAGGAGGATCGATTTGTAGCCAAATTTCATCAACAAGTTTAGATGGCGCACACAAAGGCCTAGCATGATACGCACATTTAGGAGAAGGAATTTAAGGAAGAGGAGCTAGTTTTATTACATGACATTCAGTTTGTGTGAAATCGAGGCAAGTTCAGAAAACATTGGTTGGGACCATATATTGTGAATAAAATCTCGCAGGAAATGCACGCCAAGGAGCAGGCATTCGATGAGCTTCAAGAGGTGCTTAACACATTTGTGCCTGCTCAGAGAATGACACTATTACTGAAAAGCCAGGTGCTACGTGATGAGGTTGAAGAGATGTAGAGGAAGAAACATATCATGACCACCCACATGAAGTTGTGGGAAGACGAAGAAATGAAATTATCATAAGATTTAGATGTTGCAGTCAATAACCTAAGCCAAACATACCAGAGTATCAATACTGTAGAAAAGGGGCTTAACTCTCAAACGTTGGTGGATACAGCTCATAGTGTTGCTGATTAGAGTGCAGGTGAAATTTCACCCTTCACTCCCGCCATCGAGGAGCTGAAGATGAATATGAAGACCCCAATACCACTGTGACTTGGGACAAGTCACAAGATTATGTTGGGGGCCTGTTGGAGCGGGGTCCCTTAGAGCTGCATTGTTGGGAAGAAATAATAGTGTTTTTTGTAGTTTTGAGTCTTGCAAGCTAAGCAATGCACAGTCAAGGGGCTTTGGGGCATGTCAAAGTCCCTTCATGAGTTATAATGGGCTAAAGGGTAAATCTAGGAGTCTCAAACCACAATTTGTGGATCTTAGGATAAGTGCAATATAAGGTATAAATATAAGTCTATATCAAGTCAGATAAGTCATTTTTTGGTAATCCTGGAATGAACATGATGAATGTATGTTGATCTGAAGTAAGTTTGTGTTTTACGTCTATGTATGAATTCTCCTATTGGCTATGTGCACAAAGACCTTAGTCGAGTTTTGTGTAGACCCCACTGGTTGTGTGTGTGGGTATATCTAAAGGATTGTAAGGGTTTTTCAAATTGTTGATTAATAAAGAACTATTTTTGGATAACTCTGAGTACTAAATTCATCTATGATAATTTTCTATGATTTTTTTTTCTTACAATTATGTTATTTGTGATTGGATCAGTTGCGTACTTGTTTTAATGCTTAATACAAAATGTAGTTTCATTTATCTATTACTGTAAGGCTTGAATATCACTTTGTTAAGACTGTTGAAGGGATTACAGAGCCACTGTCTGTGCGCGCTCAGGGTAGCCTGCGTAATTTGGTCTATATTTTCCTGGTGAGCGTTTTTGGTGCATAAGACATTCTATTATTATTATCGATCTAAGGACCCCCACATCATTTAATTCTCTCTCAGGGTGTGGAAACCTAGTTCCAACACCCCCCATACTGCTTCAGGTGCGACTTTGGCCTGCGCAAGTAGGTCACTGACGAAAGGGCCAGTAGTAAGCGTGTTTTTTTGGTTACGCTCTAATATTGAACCTGGGTCAAGAACCCTAAAGCCAATAAACACCCTGTTGGGGATGTTAATAAGGCCCCTACTGGGTATAAATTCCTTATTGGATTTGTTGGAATTGACATTACAGAATTCGTTGGTATTGGACACCAGGCTGATTGGGGTAGGTTCCAGTTTGACCTAGAGGGAGGTTTGGACTAGATTGGATTTGAGGACCAAACTAAGGATTAGTTTCAACAACACCAAATGGATTTTGGGGTTGTTGGACATACTTCTATGAGATGTTCGGTCACTGAACATATCGATATTGTATGTTCTGTTGCTGCACATATGGATATTGTATGTTCGATTATTGAACATGGGGTTTTTGAACATAAGGGTATTGAATGTGGGGTTGTTGATAAAAAAAATGAGATGTAGGATGACCACTCGTTAGAGAGGTTCCTACAACATAACTTGTTGAGTGTGAAATAAAAGTTCCACTAATATTAGATATGGGTTCTCTCGCCCATGATATTGTTCCAAAGTTCATATTTCCCCCACCCTAAATGGGAGGTACGTATAAAGGATGTGATTCCCCCCCAGGCACAGAAAAAACTATAGATGGTCAAATCAAAGGTGGGACTACAGTGATGTGGGTAGCGACACATGAGTAGATGATCCTATCGAAACAGTCATTTGACCAACAGAAACTGTAGGTTAAGTATCAGGTTGTGAAATGATAGCCGCATCTAAGAAAAATGTGCCAGAATATGGGGAAATGCCTGTTGACCAAACGAGGTTGTGAAATAGATATGTGGCTCCAAAAACCCCTGAAACAAGGTTTTCGAGAGAATTATACCCAGGTGGAGGTGAATACGTGACTTGAATGGAGGTCATACTCGTCCCACTTATTATATCACGAGGAGTGGAAACATAAGGAAAACCATAATTGAGGAACATAGACGCGATGCCAACTTTCAGGATATGTGTTAGTATGAATCTTTTGTCGAAGCGTACGAAAAAATACCACTTTAGCTATGCATAAATTATAGCCCTAACATCAAATGTGGCTGCCAATATCTTCAGATCTGCAGTTAATTGATCAAGACAAGTGCTGCAAAAAACCGGATCTATGCATAGAAAGAAATTAAGCAGTAAAATTAAGGGTTTGCTCCATACATCCAATAGACAAGACAAGAGCAATGTTTTTTGAAAGAATTTTTGTATTAAGGGCACCTGGGAGGAAAACAAGAAGGCGTTTCCAATTCTCCTCAATGGGATGGGTTCTTGGAAGTCCTCAGCACTTCAGATCTAGAATCTCTCTCTCTTGTTGGTGTAGTAAACCCAGACAAAGATATAACTCAAAGGGAGCTCACACAACAAATAATGTAGAATGTGACCAAGTGTATAGATCCAGAGTGATCTAATAGGCAACAAAAGGTGAAGAATGGTAGGGAAAACCCTCCTATTTATAACAAAATATTGGGTCATTCTAGATCTTGGTGCATGATTAAAATAACGTTAACCAAATCTAGATCCACCTTTTATGGAATATTTTATTATATTTGTTGGATGGAAAAGGTATTTGACTTGGGTCAAACCCCTTTATTTGTAAATAATAAATAAATAAATGATTTATTTATCATTTTAAGGAATCGGTTGAATGATAATCAAATAAATAATTATTTATTTAATTATTTGTGGGTGATTTAGTCATATTTAACAAGGAATATTATTTAAATAATATTTAAATAATTATTCCTAGAAAATAATAAGATAAATAGAGATTTATCTAATTAATTTCTTTGTTTTGGGTTAAACATGATGAGGAATAATAATTAAATTATTGTTTAATTAATTATTCCATGAGGAAAATCAAACAAATATAGATTTGTTTAATATTTCCTTTTGGGGTTTCCTGTTTAGACCATAAAAAACCTAATAAATGTGGTTTATTAAGTTATTTGACACAGTGAAAGAAATTTTACTTAGGGTAAAATTGGTCTTACATGGTGTACTTGGGTCCATCTAATGATAGTAGATTAGATGACCAAAAAATGGTGTAACAATATGGGTCGCAGAAGTTTCTGGAGGAATATTTTGAGGAGTACTCACAAATGGATTATCATCGGCATTCAACACCATATGTGGTGGAAATAGCTGATGAACAATAGTACAAGATGATATAAGAGAAGCACCAAAAGGAACATTCAGACCAAGAAAAGGACTATACGGATTCTCAAGATATATCATGAATGAATCGTAGAGAGGATTTGGGGGAAAGAAAAAAATGTGTGCAACTAGTTCAGGACTTTCTAGCTCGAGATCCTCAGAAGGTGTAGACCAATCGTCAGGTGGTGGTCAAGACAAGATCAGTTGGACACTTATGACAATACCAAGTTCAACACCTTGAGCTTCAAGAGGCCCAGGTAGAAATAAAGGGATCTCGGGATGAGCTCCTTGAGTTCCTTCAGGGGATGAGTGAGGCCAATTCAAAGATTTAGCCATGATGAAATTCAGAACAACGAAGAGAAAGGTGAATCAATTTTATAGAAATTAAGATTTATAATTAACCAGGAAATATAAGGCCAGGAGTACTACAAAAATAATATTTTATCGTGAGCATTAAATTTTATAATTAAACAAAATAAATCAAAAAGGGTAATCAAGGAAAAAGGATTACCAGGTATCCGTGAACTGAAATATACACCTTGGAAAAAGAAATTACCAAGGAATTAACGTACTGCAACAAATCTCCTTCAATGTTGTGTTCGATGTATCACATATATAAGGTGGCTGACTCAGTTACCTATGGCAGGTTTGCAACATAGTGGGGTCTCCCAAAATACTCTCAACAGTACGTGGGAGCTCAGTCCATAGTAGCATTGTCTAATGTGTAATCATTCGATGAGATCGTCCCCATATAATTACCATACATGGAGCATAGTCTTATATACTTCCATACGTGGGATGGGATATCACCCCTGGGATGCAACAAAAGATGTTAGAAACAACAACTACGCTTAACAATGTTGAAACATGTCTCTAGCATAGTCCTCTAGATGTTTTTTTTAATTCCAAATGCTCCTTAAGGTTAATTGAGTAAATTTTAAATTTGATATTTGATTATTTTTCCATTTTTATCTTAATAACGATGTCCCCTGAATCCCTACAATGCAGCTAAATGAAAAAAAAGAATTGTTTTCATTTCAATGAACTATGAACTAATGAGGGAGAAAGTGCAAACAAAAAAGAAACAAACAAGCAATGCAACATGCAATGAATCCCCCCATCTAACTCAAAAATACTGAAATGCAACTCTAAAATGAATTCAATTTCACTATCCTAAATGCAATCTTACTAAAAATGAAATCACTTCTTTATTCACTAAGATGCACTAAACATATTTCAGTTTTCCCTTCACTTTGGATGCCGAAATGAAAACTAATGCATTTAATGAACTAATCAAAGAAAAACTAGCCAAATGGACAAATAATTGAAATGAAAATTCCGTTCACTTTCTCTTTTTTTGAATGGAAAGCAAATCGTCCCAAAAGTACTTCAATTAAAATGAATTTCACTTTTTCTTTTCAAAACGAAGGAAGAAAAAACTAATTCAAAAGTTCTAAATGAAAATTACTTTCACTTTTTCTCTTCTGAAATGGAAATAAAACAAACATACACTCTCAAGCTCGCAAATAAACAACTGTGAGCTACGTTTGACAATCAATCAAAGGTGATTTCGAAGTGCAATAATGATTCAGTGAAAATGAAAGAGACTTTGCAAATACAAGCCAAAAGTAATATGAAATAATTTTTTGAATGATTGTAGGAAAGATCTCAAATAGAGCTAGCCAATCTCTTGATCACAGACACAAGCGAGAAGTGAATGACAACTGGCCTAGAAACCCTAGAGGGTGATAAAACTTCACCCAAACACAAACAGGGTGAAAGAGATGAATTCATCACTCAAGCAAGGAAATCAAGCTAAAAGAAGTGGTACCAGATCATATCGGACTATAAAGACACCTCAAAGGACAAGACACACTGGAAACTAAAGGATAACCCTAATTGTTTCTAATCTCTAGGATCAGTGCATCTATGAAAGGAAAAATTGTGTTGAAAGGTAGATCAACGCAACATTTTTATATAAACAACACTGTCATCACTTCTGTAAGGAAAAATAACATGTTGGGCAAGAAATAAAAATCATTTCAACAATCAAACCAGGCTTGACACCCTAAAGAAAAAATAAAGCAATATGCAGACCTATAGAGACCCAAACAGTCTCATATCTTGACGATCAGTCAAAATGATCAAAAAACCATTTTGGAAAAGGAGAGACAAAGAGGCTATAGCTCCCTAGCGAAGTCACAATTTTTTTTGTGAATACAATCCCATCTGTGGACAGAGGAGATCTCTCTAGCCCTAGAGTGGGTCCAGAAATGCACAGGACCAACTAATGAACCATTTCCAAGTGTGTATTCTAAATGGAACAAGAAGAATAAGAACCTACCTCTTCTCGATGTTATTGTCTAGTCCTTTGGTAAATGCCTTCATTCTAAAAGCCTTCAGGCTCACTCCTCACTTCTTGTGGCATTCGAATACGTGTCAAAAATCAAGAGACAACAACAAGAAATATGACAAGTTACATAACAAGCATCAAATACAAACTACCTAATAGATCAAGGATTATTAAGCTACTTTCATATATATCTAGAAAAATATGGAAAGTGAAAAATCTGATGTATTATTAATTATAGAAAAATGAAGCATGCAAACATGGCCTTGATGTTGGAGACCTCCATTTGGAGATTTCCAAGTCCAAATCAAGGCTCTTGAATAACTCCTTCTCCCAAGTGGAAATTCGGGCATAATCACAATATAGGGATGCAAAGGATCAATGATCAAGCAAGACCAACCATTAGTGGAAGGATGGGATTCCATTTATAGGAAAGGAGAGGGAGTTAAAGATCCATAAAAGAAGGAGGAAGGCCCACTTCTCAAGGGGAAATCCCCTAATGATAAGATCAACTAGAGATCCAAATGAGAGAGCTCAAGCATATATACATTGAACCATATCCATCTCAGCATTCTAGAAACTTCTAGTGAATAAAGCTTCTCCTTCATTTGAGGAAACATTTCCAGAAGATATTCAACACACTTTTTCTTATAAAAAATCACAATGGTAGCACTATTTGAAAGTTTTGCGACGTGCCTTCTACACAAGCAGGAAATTAGCAAAGAGCAATGATCCATAAATTTAGGTTTTAAGTTGAGCTTCTTCAGAAAATATTCAAGGCAGATTTATGTTGGTCTTCAAGGGATATCTTGATGTATTCTCCATGGTGGATATCCTGCACAGTTTTCATCTTAAGGCACTTCAGGATCAATGATGGGAAGTGAATGGGATGAAAAATTACCGTCTAACACCAACATAGGATGTACTGCATAGGAATTGGTTATCCTTTATATTCATAGACACAATACTTGGAGAATTGATTTGATATTGCATTTGTTTAGCATCTATATAATAGTCTAATTGAGTGCTTTTATTCATCTATTGAATTACCAACTTTCTTTCTTTGGGACTGCCAAATCCATGTCAGAAGTCAAGTGTCAAAAAATCTTGAATATAAATCTAAACCCAAAGATATGTTTGTTAGCTTCATTATGATAATATATATAATTTATAGATAATGAAAACATGCCCAGATCAACTGCCACTATAACAAAAATTAACTCCAACTACAATATCCAAGGACATTAGAGATATGTAAAAATTTTGAATTCTAAGGATAAAACTTTTCAATTATTGATTGCAATATATATTATGGGTTGAATCTTATCTTGTAGAAACAAGAACTTTTGCAATTCACTTTTTCATCGCATTTTTATATCTAAGACACTAGTTTAAATTAAAAATTATCACTAATTATGTGAAGCATAGTTACAAACTTACAACTTAATATTAATCTCTTCTCCAAAAATATGGATATGAAATGACTATAAATGAAATATACAAGTTGACTCTACAATCACAAGCTTCCATATAAACTAATGAAAAACTACAATTCATAGAAAAAAGAAATTTATAATAAAATTATTGTTTATAAGGGATAAAATGCAAAGATTTACACCGAAGGGATACATTCTCAAAATAGGTTTTGTTCTTTCAAGAATACCGACCTCGCCTTGGTATTTTTTTAATAAAATTAAAAATACGCCCCATACAGAAACCATTTATAACACCCTTATGATGACCCACACAATTTTATTTGCAAGGCTAGTGTCACAAACATTTCCTTGAAAAAGTGGAAAAAATATGCACAGGAATTTTTGATAGTGAGCACTCTCTATTGTGGCTTGTACATCAAAAAATTTAAAGATAATTGCACACAAAAATTGTGAATTTATGGAAACAATATAGTTTTAAGTTTATTGAAAGAAATCTGAAGGAAATCCATCTTAGAGTTGTGAAAAAGTAGACCTTAAGCCAACCCATCCTAGAGAGTTTCTGAAAAACAATCCTAAAAGCACAAAACATGCCAAATTCTTCCAATGATCTGAAAACCACAACTAGAAAATTATTGTTACAACCAAAGTAGACAATTTGACAATCATCCAAAAACTATCCAAGCATATGTTCTTTAATTTGTCACAAGATGAAGTTTAATGGTATTAGAAGAAATTAAACCTATTTTCAATAGCATTATATGTAACCCTTCCCTAACAAATATTCTAGTAGAATAAACCTAAAATAATGCATGTCTGTGTTCAGATTTAAAAAGTGAAAAAATTGCAGGTAGTAGAAATATCAATTAAGATTAATGTTAGAACAATGCATGATTGCAAAAGATATTACAAGGAACCACCAACATATATACCAAACACAACTATGATAAATTTCACCTTATAGCCTGTTTTAATGTTAAATATACCAAGAAATGTGTTTAAGTGGTCACTCATTTTTTCTAAACTTCTTAGAAGTTCCACAATTTGAGAGATATGTACCCATCCTCCTCCCAAAAAGTAGGAATGAAGTCCAATTTGGAGTTGTCAATGGATGGGATATTCTGGAAATCGATGAAGCCATTGTTTTAAAGCAAAGACACCTAGGAACCTCACTCTATAATTTTCTCACAAACTTTCCACAACTCAATTTCTGCAACCAAACATGACTACGAAGAGGAGACGAGGGAGACAACATGATCATCATTGTTATTATGTAGAGAGGGTGAAATAGAAGGGAGTATTGTTAAAATTATGTAAATGCAGTAAAATTCCACTTTGGACATCTCATATTATGAATATAATAGTTGAAATATATTCCTATTTTTTAGAGGACCAAATTTGACTTAAACATCACCTCATTTGGATAGGAAGAAGTTGGTTTTTGAATTTATGTTCACACTCATGTATATTGCATAAGTTCCACCCTATGCATATGTACAATTGGACAGGTTACCCTCAACATCAAGTGGACCCTCATGGAAGCCTATAAATAGAAGATACCTCAAGCTCATTTGGACACATTGATAAAGTCATCTTCTCTTCTCTTATATTGTCTTGATTTGCACAGATTTGGCGAATAAAATTCACACAAGGGTCCAAAACTACTGGGTTGAAGCTTGAACGAAAATGGGGTTTCTATTTCTCCGATGCTAGCACAAAACTCGAATATTTCATCCCTGGACGCATGCATAGAGTGGTCAAGAGTACGTCTAGGAAGCCTCAGACGCTATTACGGTAGCCTAAAGGGAACGTCCAGGGTTTCTGAAGTAGATCGAGAATTATGGCCCTCGGATGCATGCACAAAGTGGTCCAGGGTGCATCTAGGAAGCATTAGAGTCACACACAAATTAGTCCAGGGTGCGTTCTAGAAGCCTCAGACACTCGCACATTATCCTGAAGGGTGTGTCTAAGGGTTTGAGGTAGATATCATTTTATTTTTCCATGGATGCACACATACAGTTCACCAGGAATCATCCATGACTTCCATAGAATCTCTCACATCTCCTCCTCCATGTGTCTAGTAATAAAATATAAAATTTTAGTACTATGAATATTCCACTTAGTGACAACTTTTTTCAGCAGTAGGCTACATACAATTACAATACATTACAGTTCTCAGAGTTAGGGTTTTGAAAACAAGCATGTTTAGGTTCATTTAATGGATGCTTTATTTGTTGTAAGATATAGATCATTATACTTTGTGTAGCTGAATCATTTGATGACAATCTATAAGAAGAACAATCTGTAAGGGTTTTCCCCATAGTTGGTTTTTCCCTGGTCTCTTACCAATCCTAGTGTCTCCATATGTGCATGATTTTCTTTTATTGTTTCTTTATGTTATGATGCAATGATGATGATGATATTGTTCTTTCTACTGTAATATCCCAAAATGGGGATGCAGCAATACATGAACACAAAACTAGAGTAGCAGTGATACATCAACACATAAAATGTAAGAATATCCAAATAGCCATCATATTAAGATCATAGCAGCAAATGTATACAAATCCTTGAGGAAATAATCACTCAAGCTAGGCAAAGAAAGCCTCAAGAGAACATGTATAAGAAAAATGTAGTATATTGCTACACAGAAAATGCTCAAGGCTATGAAAACGCAGTTTATTAGATATAACTGCTGCTAGAGTATGTCAATACATGGATATGCAAATATACAGCTCATAGAATGTGGGGAGAAAATATCTAAACCCCCAAACTGAATTTCAAGACAATCCGGAAAGGATTTACTGAAATATGCAAAAATGGCAATGCTGGAGTTACAGTCCCAAGACTGAGTAGCAGCCGCAACTCAAGAACTAGATGGAGATGGTTGAAGATGATGCATGTTGAGCCTTACAATAGGTATGTATTTACTCTCAAATACTGTCATTTGTATTCTTCTTCATCCATTTTCGTGCTACAATATAATAATATCATGAATGGATTTTGATAAAAAAATGAATGAAATAGCCTTGATATGGTTTAACCATCTAAAATAATTCCCATTGCTTTTATGATGAGAATAGAAGATAAAACAATAGCTATTCCCAAAAAGGAACAACAGGTTCGAATCAAGGGAAAATAAGGTGCGGCCAAATCAAGAAACAAATTAGAGAAGAACGACCAACTGTTCGGAATAGTAATATGTTGTGAATTCCTCAAGATCCCCTGATCTTGAGGGGTCGCATTTTCCTTTTCCTTAGTTATAAAAGAATGAGAAGAATACAAAGACAGGGGGAATGATATGATGATATAGGAGAAAGCGGGGAATGTAAATCTGACTGTATCATGTATTATGTTGTGTATATTTCGAGTATCATTTGATAATGAACAAAACATAGTTCTGAAAGATAGAATTGTATTGTAATGATTCCAATGATTAATACATAGTTGTGTTGTTGTTCATTCGATTGTTCTGGAGTAACTAAGCAGTGTTCGCTGGCATCTAAGGGCCCGGTCTCTGGTGAATTTCGCTGCTATTCTTTGTGCTATACCTTTCCATTTATTGCAAGTATATTATTCTTTTCTGCTTTACAGTGAATTTCTTTTGATGGTATTATATTTCTGTATTTGTTCCTCTGCGTGCGTATTTCCAATTTATCAGTTGTTTGTTAACAGAACTGGTTTTGATTAATTAAAGCATAAATTTTTATCTCCATTACTTTCCTTGCGTTCGATAGTTTAGATCCAGCTGAAAGAGCTCAGTTAATATTTCAGTGCTCTCGGTTGATTGAATTATTTGAATTAAATAATGAATCACAGTTTTCGATTATAATGCATAGATGAATTACTTTATTTAAAGCTTCAGATTTATGATTGCATCTGTATTCAACGATTGGCTTTAGCATTACTCCTTGGATGAATAAACTTGCACATATTGTGTACACACTTGAAATAAAAGGACTTACCCTGGTTTATAATTAATGTGAGGCAATTAGGAGTTTTTAAAGACACCTTTTAGCACCCAACATTTTGGCAATGTTTCCAGGGATTGTGTTGCTACTCTGAGTAATGTCTGATTGATGTTTTTTTCTGCTGAGGGAGAACTGGGTATTAAAAATGGAAGCTAAGAACCTGCGTAAAGAATGAGTAAAGTGCTTGCTCATCCACCCGCTCTCTAGCAGAATTGCATGAGAATTTAAAGTAGGGATGAGCATTTGTATTTCTACATGAATGAATAAGAAGGAAAAACCTGAAAAAGACAAAATTCCTCCCTCTAAACCTGAAAAACCTAAGGGACCGGTGACCCTTGGATGATCAACTTTTATCGACAAAATCTTAAGAAAAGTTGACTCTCAGTCATCTGTAGGACCCTGAATTGTTGTTTCTCGACGTCCTATTGACTCCCTTCAAGCTGCAGGACCACCATCTGTAGCTAACGATGAGATTCACAGTAAGAATAAAGGGATTCAATAGAGTTTCCAAGATACTGATAATTCACAAACTCGTCCTTCACAAGAAGGAAAATTTAGCAACCTCCATGAAGGAGAAGGAGAAATAGGCAATTTTGAAATTAAATTATTAGAACCTAGATCTCCTGAAGTAGTGACTGAACAGAGGAAACCTAGTATTCCAGATCAAGGTAGTGATGTTAGAATTATTCTAGCCTCTTATAGAAATCCTACGAATAACTCTCCAGCTCCAGAGATCCCTGAAGAATATTGGCATATTTTTGACCAAATGGCTCATAACCAGCAACCTCAAACTTCTACATTGCAACACCCTATTGTTGACACAGCTATCAATGCCCCCATGAAGGCTATCCCATTACAAATATTCCTACTTTTCATGGGCTAACATCAGAAGATCCCAATTCATTCCTTTTCGAGTTTGATGTTTTATGCAGCGGTTATGATTACACTACCGACCCCCAGAAGCTGAAGCTATTCCCCTCTACTTTGAAGGGAGCAGCTCTGCATTGGTTCATGGGACTCGGTGGAGGCACCATTAATGATTGGGACCAAATGGAAACATATTTCCTTAAAAAGTATCAATACTATTGCCGAACTAGAGAATTAAAAGATGAATTTTTTCAAATGGTAGCCAATATTAGCGAGACTCTGGAAGAATATGTAGAACATTTCCAATATAATTTTCAAAGGTCTCCTTATACAAATCTACGTGATAATGTTTTAAAAACCACGCTGATTAGAGGTATGAAAGACAAATGGGTAGAGACATTAAGCATAATGGGTAAAGGTGACATTTATCAAGAAAGCTATAACAATATTATATATTTGTGCATTAAGTGTTCCAGGGTCAGTACAAGGCTGAAACTAGTTGGACGTGATGCAAGCCCCATAGACAAAAAATCCTCAGGAGGAAGCATTACACGAAGCGAAATCGACAATCTGCTGGAAGATTTCAAGACTGATATCCTGGGGACCATGGAAACACAATTGAATACCATGCAAGCTAAGCAAAAGCGGGCTATAGTAGAACAAAATTTGGCTATTTTCTGCCCTCATTGTAGACAGAAGCATAGTCATAAAGAATTCCCCCTAGATACGATACGAACATGCGCCATATGCACTAAAGAGCATGCCATGGAGAGCTGCCCATCACTCCCAGGATTGAAAGCATTTTCCAAGGAAGCAGAAGAATAAATGGAACCAGTATATCTGTTGAACCAGCGTTGCCAATGGAAAGCATGTCAGACAGGTATGCCTACCTATCCATCTTCATTTTTTCCTTCCTCACAATATAATTCTCAACAATATTCAGGGGCAACATGGCAGAATCAGCCACCTTTTTTGTCACGTCAAACATTTTTTATGCCACCATGGCCCATTCAGTCAAACCCAAATAATAATTGGCCAAATTTCCCTTATCCACCACCATTTTGGAAAAACAACCCTTATCCCTCCCAATGGTCCTCTTCCACCTCACAAAATTAGAACTGGCAATCAAATTAGAAAAGATCTACAAACCAGCCTATGGGGACAGTTCCTCTGTCTCAACCAACTTTACCAACACCTTAGATGTTGCAGTAGAATCCTTAATCTAGTATATGACCGCAACTTCCAGCTCAACCTAACCCAAATCCAAATAACAGGCTAGTCTAGTCTATACAAATCATTGAGGGTTTGGACCCTGAAGATGAGTTGAAAGAATGTAATGAGATTAAGTTGAGATCGAGACGTATAATCACTCTAGATAAGGATAAAGATTTGCAATTAGAATAACCTCACACAAATAAGCCTCTGACTATAGATGATCAAGAAATAAAACAAGGAGAAGATACATTCAGACAAAAAAATTCTAAAAAAATCATAACCACTTCCCCCCCATTCCCAGAAATATTGTTGATACAATGCTCGATTGAACCTCTTGACTTTGATATTCTGGGTGAAATTAAGAATATTTGTATAAAAATCCCTCTCCTCTAGGCTATCCAATACATTCCAACATATGCCAAAACTATCAAAGAATTGTGTATAAAGAAGTCTGTGAGGAAAACAAAAACAACCCCTACTGTCCATGTTGTTGGGGCTTTGTCAGATTTATTACTAGGCAAAGAGACTCCTATAAAGTATGAAGATCCCGAAAACCCCATTATCACAGTCCAGATAAATGGTCATTCTTTTCCCAATGCTTTATTCGACTTAGGGGCAACCATTAATATTCTCACAACTACAACTTACGAAATTCTTGGTATCACAGCCTTGGAGCCAACAACTACCTTACTGGAACTAGCTAACCGCTCAGTCATAATACCAGAGGGAACATTACAGGATGTGATGGTCTCTGTTGACACTTGGGAATACCTGGTGGATTTCTTGATTATTAATCCTAGGAACCAGCTAGATGGGCATCCCTTAATATTAGGAAGGCCTTGGCTAGCGACTGCTGATGCTTATATCAGCTGCCAAACAGGCAGTATGACTATAACTAGGGGGAATGATGTGAAAAATTTAGCCTTATACCCTCTTTCTCAACCAATTTTGACTACCATGAAAACTAGGAAGCAACTTGCAACATACTTAACAGAAAATATTCGGTCACCATTGACTATGGTAGATACCCTTGAATTTAAAAACAAAACTGAAGACGATGTCATTAATACTTTTATCAATCATCCTACCACAGTATTAAGTTTGAAATGTCACATGATTAAATCATTTCTTGACAACGAAATTGAAGAAGATCCCCTGAGAGATATCCATGATCAAACAATACCAACAACCACTATTTATAGTACCAAACCTATCGAACTTGAGCTAGGTAAGATCCTGAACATTAACAGTAATCTATGTAATAACCAGCAACAGAAACTTATTCAAGTCCTTAGGAAAAATAAAGGGGCTTTCACTTGGGATTACTCAGATATGAAAGGGATTGACCCTCAGCTATGCATGAATTATATATACACTAAAAAAGATGAAAAAAACCATTCGACAACCTCAGCGTAGATTAAATCCTCACCTAAAAGATATTGTTAAAGAAGAACTTCAAAAACTGTTAGATGTGAATTTTATCTATCCTATATCTGACAGTAAATGGGTTTCTCCATTATTTGTGGTTCCCAAAAAGATGGGAAATGGCAAATATGTGTTGACTATAGAGAACTCAACAAGGCAACGAAAAAACACCACTTTCCCCTTCCATTTATTGATCAGGTCCTAGATACACTGGCAGGGAATGTTGCACTGAAAATTGTCATCCTGACATTCTGCTATGTGTATGAGCTCATTATCACTCATACTTCCTACTTTGCAAGTCTAACACATCAGTTCCTCATGTCAAGCCTTGAAAATAAGAGAAAAATTCCTAAAAATCTCCTTAACTCTGGTATCGCTCTTTCTCTGTATCTTTCCTGCGGTCCTGCACCTAATGTTCATGACTCCTACGTACCTGAATGCACTTTATTTTTGTTATCGGTGCGGACCCCTGTAAATATTAAAAAGGCGCAAGTAAACTCAAAAAATCTCACTTTCAGTAAATTCTAGAAGCCTCTAGAAAGAATCTTGCAGTGGCAGAACCACTCTTTTGAGGTTCATGTATCCCTTACCTTATGGAGCTAACCCCTTGATGTGAAGAGCTTATCCCTTTGAAGGAGGATTATATCCCTTCATAGTTGGAACTGAAACCTCCTCTTTTCCACTATAAAAAGAGGCATTGGGTAGCCTCAAAGGGAGTTCAAGCTTTAGAATTATTTGAGGTTAAGTGCTCTTGGGATTCAGACTCATTTAACTAAGATTTTTGTGAGGAGAGATCACATACCTCTATATGTCTCGGTTGGAGGAGTGAAAAACTTGTCAGAGTAGAGGAGATTCCTACTTCGGACCCCGGAAAGGCCTGTTCAACATCAAGGCTAATGTTGTAAGGTTTTCCTTCTTTTAAAGTTAATACAAATGAATTCATTTTTCTCAATAATCTGTTAGTTAACTTTTTATTTCATGGATTCCTTGATCACCATGATAAGAATGATTTATGATGTTTACTATATAGGTGCTATTTAATGTTTTCTTGTTTGTGACTAGAGGTTTACAAAGATAACTCCTTCAAGTGCATGAGGGACAACAACTACTTCGAACAAGCATTGGACCTACGGTAAGTCTTTAACACCTTTATAGTATTCTTTTATGAATCCTATATGTTTAGAGAAAGAGAGGTTTATTTGGCTGTTTGTTGCTAGATTACCTTTTGGTACTAGGGAGATCGATCTTGTCCGCAAGATTGATTAATCCGCCCAACAAATTGGCGACTCCACTGGGGAAATAACTTGTTGTTTTTGGTTCTCTTTTATTTTGACTTGAGGAAAAGTTTTTCTTGGTTTTTGATTGATAGATATCTGCCTGGGTAGCTTAGGTTTTCTCTGTTTTTGAAAATTTTGAAATCTTTTGTGTTTTTCTTGAACTTTTCTAGGGACCGCACTTTGTTCTTTTGCACAGTGCAGGAAGTTTTGCACTTTCCTTGAGTAAATAGTGAGGGACCGCACCTGTTACTTCTGGGATCCTGCGGACCCTGTTAAAATTTTGCAAAAACTCCAGATTTATTTTTCCAGTTTATCTTTATTTTGATTTAAATTTTTTAGTATCTGCCCAGATTGACGTTGTTTCTGTCAAAAGCCTTTTGTGAATGAATTCTAGCAGTATTTATGTTTTTGATGATTTTCTAGAAGTTTTGCAAGTTGGATTGCTTTTCGTTTGGTCTATGTAGTGACTCAAAACATTGGAAGTTTGAAATACCTCAGATTACATTGGTATTTTTTTCCTTGTTGTTGAGTCTGACCTGATTGTGAAATCCATGCTTTATTGAGAAATAGATCTATTTGTTTCTTTGCAAAATCTTCGAAAAAAAACTTTGTTATAAGTTTTGAAATTCATTTTTATAAAAGAAAACATCTCTGAATGTTTTTTTGATTTGTTTGTTATTCTAGACAAATAGATCCTTAGTTTACTGAACAACTAAGTAAAACATTCTTCAAAAATATTAAAGCTTTTATTCCATTATATTTTTAAAGTTTGTAGATCTCAAAATTAGTTTTGTAGTTTTGAGTGCTTATAAAATTTGAAGATTTCTTTTGAAGGAAAATTGTTTTTTGTAGTTTCAGTTTTGAAAGTGAAAGGATTTTTAGTGTGAGCATTGATAATTTGTCTCATTTTGGAGTTATTGTTGAAAATAAAAAAATATTTTCTTCCAGTTATTCTTTATGTTCAAAGAAATATTTGTCTCTTAAAAGAATTGCATTCTCGAACTCTTTCTTTAGCTAGAATTTCATTGAAAGAAAATGAATTTATTATCATTTTTAGGCACATTTTTAGTGTTTTTGGAAGTCGAGTCTTCACACCATAAAATTATCACTTATATACCTATTGACTTAAAAAACAACTCATAAAAGTAACGCTTAATTAAAATTCATCTAGTAATCTTTTTATTTCTAGGGCTCTTATCACCAACATAGCTTAGGCTAGTATCTTGGAGTAGGGAGTAATTAAATCTCCAAGATAGTTAAAATAAGCAGTAGATAAATCTTGCGGTAGGAAATAAATCCAATTGTAATTGGTACAATCTGGGAAGCTTCTCTTAAAGGATTTAATCACGAGATCATATCCGAACCTTTGAGACAATCAATTCTGTTTCATTGGGAAATATAGAAGATTCTGAGCGCATTACAAATGGTAAACCTCGGATTAACCATTGTCGAGGAGTCTGCGGTCACTTGTCGGTAAACCTCGGATTGACCATGTCGAGGAGCCTTCAAGGGGATTGAGCTTTGTTACTCTGCCCTTGTGTGTGGGATCGGATTGTATACTTTTCCCCCAGTTGTATTTGTTACGTTGGTAACCTTAGTGTCCATAAGCTTAAGATTATTTCCTAAGGTGACGGTGAAGGAAAGATCTCACTGTACCTGGAGCAGACATCGACTAGACTCACTTGGACTCTCTGGGGGGTTCTCTTCACACGAGATGGTTTTGTGAAGAAACTTGTGCCAGTGTGTTTCATTAAGCAGGTTGTCAGGGTAACTGTTCCAACCGCCGTTTCTGTATTAAATTTCTACTAAGTTGGATTTCATCACCAACTAGTGTTTTTAGTACGGGAAGTTTACTGTTTGTATGTGCTTTGAAATCTTATATTTTTAGGCATGTGATTCAGCTGTTTGTTTCTTTAGAGACTTTAGGTTTTTTTATTGAGATTTTATTTTTTTTCATGTGATTAGTTAATATTTAATCATGGTAGAATTACTGAGACAATCCCAGAGACTTCATGGGAAGCCCCCTGAATATACACCAAGTCAGCTTGAAGGGCTACGTGCTCTAGTATCATCTAGTGGCAGTAGAATTAGATCAACAGAGATTGGAACTTCATCTATAGTTGTTCATCCTGATCATCAAATACCCACAACAAGACACATTCAAGAACCGATTTCAGTTTCTAAAGTTACTGGTAGTATTTCTCCTTCCAGTGGACTAGTTGACGAACCTGAAATTTCTGAGCCTGAAACTGAACCTTCTGTTTTGGAAACATCCTCAGGATTTATTACACCAAATTCTAGTGATCTTGGTTCACCTAGGGTAATAAATATTGTTACTGAAGATCTTCCATCTGGCCTCATTTCTATTGAAGAGCTTACTAGTCCAGATGAAGAGTTATCTCTTCCCAAATCCCCTCAGTATTTAAATCTTAGGGAGCGTGAATCCATTTTCTACAGCCCTTTCGAACTGACACTTGGTATCTATCTTTGAATTTTTTTTTAGAAAACTCGGGTCTTGCTTTTTCTCCACCTTGAATTCCATTTCATCCCATGCCCAGAGGTTACTATCCTTCATCTATTATGGCAGGAAAGTCATCTATGTTTTCCTATACACTGGAAGCATTTTTACACGGTGGTCCTTCTGTTCCTTTGGGATATCAGGCTCTGTTTGGTACTTTATCTGGAGTAGCTCCTCGACCAATTGAACAAGTAGTATCATATGGTATTAATGGAATTAAAACTGAAACATCGAACGCTGAGCAAATCTTTACGATGTCTAGTAATATTCCGAATCCTCAACCTCAAGGCAGTCAGTTATCGCCTGGAGGAAATTTTCAGGGAAGTCAGTTACCGCCTGGGGGGCAACCTCAAGGTAGTCAATTACCGCCTGGGAGGAAACCTTCAAGAAGTCAGTTACCACCTGGGGGGCAACCTCAAGGTAACTTTTTCCTAGGACAAACCGTGGAATCATATTATTTTGGAGGACAACCTCAAGGATAGTACACACCCCAAGGTCAACCCCAAACTCAATATGCTCCTCAGGGTCCTTATCAAGCTCAGCTTCAGCACGCACCTCAGGGTTATCAACCTCAAGGTCAGTACCCAATTCAAGGTTTCCAACCGCCTTTTGGTCAATCATCTGTACAAGGAGCCAAAAATTTACCACTTACTTATCAAGCCTACATTCAACCAGGCTATGGTCCTTACATTCAACCTTCTACGGGAAAATACCGTGGAATTAATATGGTGTGGGATCCATCCCAATATCAACAGCCTATACAGCTTAATGTGCAGTTTTCTTCTCAACCTGAAAAACCTTTGGTTTCTGGTCCAACCCAGCAACCTGTCCAGCCCACTATTCAAACTCCTGCACCTATTTCTGTTCAGTAGTCTGGGCCTAGTACACCTCAGACTCCACCTCAAACTGCTGCAACTGTTGCAACGTCTATTCAACCTGTAAAACCAATTTTTGGAGTATCTGTAGCTCCAAGTTCTTCTATCCCTGCATCCGTGAAAATCCCTCAAGTCTTTGTACCCCAGTCAGGACCTTTAGTTCAGAATTCAGTTCAGATGCTTGCGAGAAAATTTGGTACAAGTACGGTTGTCACAAGTCAACCGCAATTCACGTATCAACCGTACCGTGAACAACCTCAATTCGGTCCTGTTTCACAAAACCCAGCTTACCAATATCTACCGTACCCTGGCTATACTTATAAACAGCCTCAACAACCCCAGTTTGGTTCGGTTAATCCTGGTTACCTGGGAGGTTACACAATTCCTAATGCGAATCTAATTCCCGGTTATCCTGGGTATCCTCCTCCCGGAACTGCTTTGGATACTCAAGGTTTCTGCGACCCTAACCATCAGTTACCATTTATTGCAACTTTGGATTTACCTGATTTGACGCACCTTACGAATGATCCAATTTTATATGATCCGTATTGGCCGCCAATGCCACATAAGTTGCCCAGTGATATACCAAAATTCAAGGGTAAGTCAAGAGAGGATCCATCAAATCATGTTATGAATTATCACCTTTGGTGTGCATCTAATTCAATAATTGATGATTCAATTCACTTACGTCTTTTCCAATGAACTCTTATTGGTCTTTCTACCAAATGGTACATTGAGTTACCACGAGGCTCTTTTAATAATTTTAGTCAGTTAGCAACTGCCTTCTTGACTCATTTTCAGTTTCCTGTCAGATACAACAATGGCACGGAACTATTAACTTCACTAAAGCAATCCACGTCCACATATATTTCTGATCATATTCATGAATGGCGACGTAGAAGGTGTTTGGTGAAAGTTTACATTCCGGATCAAATTTTGGCAGAATGGTTTGTTAAATCATTGTTACCCAAAATCACTGAAGATGTAGCTAAGGCTGTAGTTGTTACTAAGGAGCAAGTGATTGCTCAAGCTCAGTACCTTAACCTCGTTTATACGTAGTCAGGTACTTTACATGAAAAAATCCCCGATCTTCCAAAACAAGGTCAAATAACTACAACTCCTTCAGGGTCTCATGCTGTTGATGGTATGATTGGTACAGTCAATACTAAAAGCAAGAATAAATCTTCAAAGAATTCTTCTCCTATTATAACTTTACCTGATTCCCCAAAATTTCTGCAGACATTCATGTCATAGAGACATCTACGACCAAATCTAAATCCAGCAGTAAAAAGAAAGGGAAGAATAAAAAAAAAAAAGAATTCAAAAGAGAAAATTGATAAAAACGAATCCAATGACAAAAAACGCAAGCCTCGATATCCTTGTTACATTTGTGATGAGGATAATTTTACTAAAGAATTCCCACATTGAGCAGAGGTTGCAAAATTCGTTAAGGGTTCACAACAACCTGTTGTCTTGAAGGATCCTTTTCCCACTCAAGATAGTAATATGATTGGTTCTACCTCGAATGCCTCAGAAGAACCTATTCTGATGATGTCTCATGTCAGGATTGCGATGTGATCGCAAGATTATGGTAGTAAGAATCTTGTTGATGGTAAAGAAGCAAAATATTCTAGTGCAAATACATCAACTACACCTCCTCTTGTTTCTATTCCTCTACAGATCAAGAAACCAAATCCAGACTTAATAATCAAACCGCCTACTAAAGGTGTTCTTTGTAAATCAACTTTCAATCCACATGCGAGAGCTGCTCAGAATTACAACATTGTTGAGGACTTATCTATTTCCCCTTCAGCAATGTCGGCTTTGGAAGTGCTGCAATCATGCCCAGCACAACGTAAATTACTTTTTTCTGCCATAGGAGCTATCAATATTCAGGATTCGAACCTTATAATCTTCAATTTAGAGAATATTACACCTCACCTACCTCACCAAATGGCTTTCCAAATTCCATTATTAGTCAAAAATAGATTGATCTTTCGAACTGTGATTGATGAGGGAGCTTCAATGTGCATTATGTCGATCCAGTGTTGGAAATCGCTTGGTTCTCCTACACTCAATCAGTCTCCAACAATTCTAAAGGCTTTTGATGGCCGAGGTTTCCACCCTTTTGGTATTTTGTAGGATTTAACCATAGGGGTCGAAGGTAAAACCATAAATCTAGATGTGGAAGTGGTTGATGCCCCTCTAGATTACAACCTTCTCCTGGGTTGTAGTTGGTCTTATGCTATGAATACTGTTGTTTCTTCGGTCTTTCGGCTCATAAAATTTCCACATCAAGGAAGGATCGTTACAATAGATCAGATAACTTATTTTTCTTCCGATCTAGCCTCTACAGAAACAATCCATCACGTGGGTAAAATGACTATCCCTTACAAGGATGTTGGAGTAGGTTTGATTAAAGATTCTGGTTTACTAGGAAATTTTTCCTTTCCTCCTCCTAACGTATCACCTTCTATTGCAAATATTCATACAATTTTGTCAGATACTATTATGTTTGATGATCCTTAGATCGTACCTTCCAACTCCGAGTTAGATTCATTTGATGGCATGATGCCTTTGAGTCCATTTGAAATTGCATATCAGGCTGTACAGTCACTTTACGACCCTTCTTCAACTGAAACTGATCCAATGAATGGGATCCATGAAGAATCAATTTCTATATCTAGTTCAACCACAACGACATTTCCTAATCTTATTCATACTAATGAGCAGATTCATGAAATTTTGTCTGTTGATGATTTACCATGTGAAGATCTACATCACCGATCTTCATTTTTACCTGAGTTGGATCATTTTGAAGATGATTTCGCTTCTATTTTTACCACTGAATATGTCAAAGAACCGCAGAATCCATTGCAAACTCCCGATTCTGAGTTAAATTTGGAAAATATCTCTTGAACGATTCCAATTGACATTTCAGTAAAGCCAGGAATAATTGAAAACATTCATATAGGTGCTTGTTGTACGGAAGATGAAATTCAAACTTATAAAGCCCTATTTCAAGAATTTTGTAACGTGTTTTCCTGGTCATATGAAGAAATGCCAAGAATCGATCCGTTGATTATGGTACATGAAATCAAGACTTACCTGGATGCCAAACCTGTCCGTCAACGTTTACATCAAATACATCCTAGAAAATCTGATGCTATCAAAGCCGAAGTTGAAAAATTACTTCATGCAGGTTTCATTTATCCAATTCCTTTAACCGATTGGGTATCAAATATTGTTCCTGTTACCAAAAAACAAGGAACAATACGAGTATGTATTGATTATAGGGATATTAATTTAGCTTTTCCTAAAGACAATTATCCAACCCCCTATATCGATCAAATAATTGATGATTGTGCCAGTAGTGAAATGTTTTCCTTTATGGATGTTTTTTCCGGTTACAATCAAATAAACATATTCCCTGCTGATCAGCCAAAAACAGCTTTCATTTGTCCCTGGGGGACATTTGCTTATTGAAAACTACCCTTTGGATTGAAGAACACTGGAGCAACTTTTCAAAGGGCTATGTCTTACACATTTCATGACATTAAGCACATTGTGCAGCCTTATCTCGATGATTTACCTGCTCATTCATCGCGTAGGGCTGACCATCTCACTCATTTACGAGCAATATTTATGAGATGTAGGCATTATTGAATTCGGCTGAATCCACACAAATGTGTTTTCTGTGTAGAATCAGGTTGCTTACTAGGATTTGTTGTTTCAAAAGCAGGCATTTGCATTGATCCATCGAAGGTCGAAGCTATTTTTAATCTATCTCCTCCTTTGACTCTGCGCCAACTCCAAAGTTTGCAGGGGAAAGCAAACTTTTTACGTTGATTCATTCCTAACTACGCCGAGCTAACGAAGGGTTTTACCTGGTTGTTAAAACAAGATGTTCCATTATTTTGGGATGAGATCGCTAATCGATCTTTTCATGCACTTAAAAATGCGTTGACCCATGCACCATTATTGCATCCTCCCAATTACAACTGAGACTACGTTTTGTACCTTGCCGCCTCTCATTCCACCATTGGGATGGTTTTAGTTCAGAAATACGAATTCAAAAATGAACATGTGATTTACTATCTTAGTCGAAATCTGCATCCGACTGAGATCAAATGCACACATGTGGAGAAATTGGCCTTGGCAGCTGTTCAAGATGTCCAAAGATTTAGACACTACATCTTATTACAGAAAACCACAGTAATTTCTGACTGTAACCATATGATGTACATTTTAACCAAACAATTGCTAGGGGGCAAGTATTCCAAATGGATAGTTATCCTGCAGGAATTTGACTTGGAATTTGAAAAATCCAAGGAAAAGAAATCTTTGGTTTTTGCCGAACTGATGTGTGATTTCCCCTCTACTGATACCGAAACTATGGCAGAGCAGCCCATTGCGGATGAATCCTTGTTTCTTATTAGTACTCTTGATCCATGGTATGGGGATATTATCGTTTATCTCCAAACCCAATCTTTTCGGCCTGAAATCTCACGATCTCAACGACAGAAAATACGTTTCCAATCCCAACAATACAACATTATTGGTGATACACTCTATCATCGTGGAGCAAATTCTGTTTTCCGACGCTGTCTTACTCATGAATAAGTTGAGAAGGTTTTAAATGACTACCATTCTGGAGCATGTGGCGATCATATGTCTGGGTATGCCACAACCCAAAAGATATTGTGCGCTAGTTATTTTTGGCCATCGTTATTCAAAGATTGTATCTATGCAATCTGGAAATGCCACAATTGTTATGTCTTTGATCGTAAAATGTGTGCGCCACCTGCTCCTCTTCACCCTATAATTGATGTCGATCCTTTCCCAAAGTGGGGTATCGAATTTATTACATGTAACCCTCACTCGGCCGGGGGGCATGCATATATTATCTTAGCTGTAGATTATTTTACTAAGTGAGCCGAGGTGATGCCTACATTTTCAGCAGACAGAAAGACTGCTACAACTTTCGTATTCAATCATATAATTGCTAGATTCAGTGTTCCTCAAGCCATTATTACAGATCATGGAAGTCATTTTCGAAACATCATGATGACTGAACTGACAGATCAACTTGGCCTGCGCCATGATAGTTCTACTCCTTATTACCCGCAGGCTAATGGTCTGGTTGAAGCTATCAATAAAGTTTTAGTCACTATGATCAAACAAATTATTGGTATTCATAAGTTGAATTTTCATTCCATGTTATTTTCAGCACTTTGGGCATGTCAAACCTCGGTAAAAACATCAACTGGTTTCACTCCCTTTCAACTAGTTTACAGTTTGGAAGTTGTGTTGGCGATTGAATGCGAAATTCCGTCATTGAAATTAGCCATAGAGTTACTCCCAACTACGTCTGAAGAGGAGAAACATTTTTTGTACTTGGCTCAACTAGATGAGAATCGATGAAACGTTACAATAGCAAATGAGGCTCATGTCAAACGAATAAAAGATCAGTATGATAGAAGTGTTACCCCTCATAATTTTTCAGAAGGAGACCTAGTATTAGTGTACGATCAAGCCAACGATAAGCCAGGAGCTGGAAAATTCGTGCCCATGTGGCGTGGTCCTTTCATTTTTAAGCAAAAGCTGGCAAAAGGGGCTTATGAACTGATAGATTTCAACGGTGTCCCTTTAGATAAACCCACAAATGGGCTTTATCTGAAGAGATATTATGCTTAAACTTGGTGTGGATATTTTTTATTAGATTAGATTTCTTTACTGCTAGTGTGTCTTAGATTAGAAAAGCGTGCCTAGTTTAGAATTGTGTTTTTTTATCACTATTCCTGCTTGACTAAGTTTTACTCTTGATATTACAGATGTCGACGTCTCTTAAAACCTACATTGGTTTTGCTGATGGTGCTTTTCGTAGTACACAGAACATTTCTTCCACAGCTTGGGTTATTTATTCACCCTCTGATGAGTTAGTATTCATGCATGGGGTAAGCCTTGGTAAAACAATGAATAACATTGCAGAGTATAGTGTAGTGATTGAGTTATTATCTGAATCCATATCATTTGGAATTTGGAGTTTGATTGTTAGGTTGGATTCTGAACTTGTTGTATTACAACTTAACAGGATTTATGCCATTAGAAATCCAGTGTTATTACGGTTATTTTTAAGAGTTCGTCACTTGGAACATGAATTTTATTACATTGAATATCATCATATTCCAAGACATTTAAATACATTAACAGATGCAGTTGCTTCTAGTATGATAAATCAACATTTTCAATAATCAAAACAGTAAATTAAACAACATTCATAACATGTACAAAAATAACTGGTAAATAGTGATATATCATAGAAGTGTTTACAAAAAATATACATCATCTTCAATCATAGGTTGGAAACACCTTATGATTGGCAAAAATGGTAATACAAAGGGTCAAAAATATGAGTCTATGACACGATCATCCTATCACTGATGATGATCACGATAAGAGACCATTTCCCAGGTCACCCTACATAGGAACCTCCTAAAAGGTCCTGGGACACCAATCACATATCTCTGTAATCTGAGCGAAATCTCATCTATGTCGGTCTCTGGAATTCCTAGAGTGAGGCACTCTAGGTGATACTCTAAATTAGACAGAATATCTGCTGATTGGCCCGCTGGGTCTGGTACTGCGACCATTGGATTCCTCCTCTCATAAGGCTGGATATGGGCTGGTCGCCGTGGGCCCACATCTGCATTTAAAAATTTTGGTTATTAATTTCAAGACGATCAAAATACAAAAAAAAAATAGAACTTAGAAATTGTTGAAAATGATTTAACCTGATTCATCCCACTGTTCCCCTGCTGGGAGAGCCATCTCTCGGTCGCTACGGAAATCTATCCTGGCGTATGGAAAGTCTTCTATAACAAAAAGTTGGCGTTCTAGCCAAAAAAAATATGAAGGAGGAAATCGAACAATCTCGACGCCCTCAACAGCGTGACGGGCCATCAATGCAACCCAATGAACCATCCTAGGTTCTCGAGGTCGACCATCATCAACAGGAATGTTCTGCGGAGCTAACATGTGGATCCTCTCTAGAGCAAAGGTGACTACAATGGATCCATATCCAAAGTTATTTAGCTTTCTGGTCTTTGCTCTGGTTAATTGGCCTTTTACATTGGCCAACACAGCTTCGCACCAGTTGAAAATGGTGCCTCGAAAACAGTCTACAGCAATATGCATCTGGGAACCGGTAGCCACATGCAATGTTGCGCTCCCACACAGTCTGGTGAAAGTAAATGCAATAACTTTTAGCTCGAGATGGTTGACAATTTTTGTGTCAATCCGTTTGTCTCGGGGGTCTGCCTGATCATCACAGAACTCTTGTCGAAGACTAGCAACAGTCTGGCCACCTAGCCTAGTCCCAAATAGAGAAATTTGTTCGCCCCTCTTGGACAAACCAGTCAAAAAATAGATATCCTCCAGCTCAATTTAGAGCCGGTGGCTGCCAATAATGAAACACTAGTCCTGTACGTTCCACCTATTCACCAACCATGTTAGGAGGTATACCTATGCCCTCATGCCCTGAATGGCCCAGAATTTATACAAACTGCATGCTCTTAAATCCTGCATTGTAGGAAAATGGAGAATTGCGGTGTCATCTATGTCTTCATGCTCACGTTCTCTCCAAATTAGCATCTTGTATATCCTACAATACATAAAAAGATATATTAAAACAATCTAATTTGAAAAATTTTGGGCGGCATTGAAGAAATTTATGTTTGAAATTTAATTGCGCGGGGTCCGCACTTTGTTCTCATACACAGTGCGTAGGAATGCACGGGCGCTGTGAGACAAGTGCGAACCCATGACTTTTTCTACGTAGAAAAAGGTCGGGGTCTGCAGGGCCCGCATGTTGCACCTGCGGACCCCCGCGGGTGATTTTTTTTAACATATTTTTCTCTTAAAAATGAAATCTAAAGCCTAAAAATGAAATGTAAACGGATGAAATGCAAGATTAGGAAGTCGTGGATTACCTGGAGTAGACGGTTCTCAATTTTGTCGGACAAATTTTCCAGAATCTTCACAGGAACTTTTTTACCCAAAAGCTTTTACTTTTCACTCTAAACTCAAATGGTAAAAATGAAGTTAGAAAATCCCTTTTTATAAGTTTTTTCGAATAAATGAATTTTTAATTTGTTTATTTTTCACTTTAAAATGGTTATTTTTTAAAGCATTTTTATTTATCTTAAACAAGTATGTGTAATGTTTCAATTTTTTGTGCAGAAATTGGATTTTTTAGGAGAATTGATCATTTTTCAGCAAAGAGCATACTTTTATCACTTTTTCGGACTCTTTCAAAAATTTACGAAAAAAGAGAAAACTTGAGTCCTATTTTAAGTCCTTTTTAGACTCTCTAAACATGAAAATATTGTCGAGCACTTGATTATTCAAAATCGTTAAAATAAATGAATGATTGTCCTTTCAGTATAAATTTACCCCTTTTACGGACTGAAATGGACTATTTACGAGAAAGGTATATGTTGACTAAATACAGTCAATAGAGTTCTCTCCTGCATTATTTTATCCTTTTTTGGGCTCGACAGACTAAATTTACGAAAAAGTACACCCACAAAGTTTTCTTAAGTTTTTCTTCTGACTCCCTAAAATTGAAAAACACCGAGTTTCTCCTATACTAGACTCGTTAAAATGTAACAGTAAAGGACTTGTTCAATTTCAAACAAGAATGAACCACTCCTTCTTAGGGTTAGAATCTTAAACTAAGTTGGACTCATCCGAAGAATGAGCTTATAAACAAGCAAATTGTATCCTCCTCAAGCTTGTCAAAATAAAGAGGTACTTGCCAGAAATGGTGGGGGAAAAGAGAGAAAAATGGACTCGTTTGTTGTATTTTGATTTTTCGAAAATCCAGTTAACCACTCTTGAACACGACATTTTTTGTTCACCTGGGTTGGGAAATCCTTTGCCTAAACAGTTAATCAAACCATAATGAAAGCTTTCAGCCAGTTTCTGGGTATTAGCTTTGGGTCAATTGTCACCAAGTCATCTGCAGTGTCGTTATGTGTTCAAGAGGACAGTTCAAATAAACCATTCATCTACAAAATATCTGTCATCCATTTTTACCATCCCTGAGTCCGTCCTTGCCAATATATTTCTTCAAAACTTGATCTATGATTTTGTGTTGTGGGCTTGCCTACGATGGATCACTTTCTATCGATGACAACTCATTATCTAGGAAGTTGATCTAGAAATCATCAGTACCTTGAAATCTACATGCCTCAATGGCAGGTTTCTCGCCATCGACGACAGGTTGCATCATTGACCTTCGATCGAATGATTCCGTGACATGTTCGACTTCAGCTCATTCATTTACATTTCATGGATTATACTGGGTACTTCGAGAGCCATTGACATTACTGTTGGTTACTCTCACACTTGTTAACACTTTACATTATTGACTAGTAATCAAGTGGTTTCTACCATGTTCGACTTTGACACATTCATCCACATGGATAGAATCATACTAGTTTGAGATGAAGAAATCAAGACCCTGGATCTAGTTTCTCCCATCCAGGTTGCGAGGAATTTTTTTATCATTTATACAGTGGACTATTCATAAACAGATGGCTGCGTCCATACTGTGTCTACACATGTCTATACTGTGATGTATTCAAAATCATTCATGTATCAGAACAGCTTGAATCAGTTTCTAGTTAGTTTTGATCTAAGTATGGGAATTCCTACCTCGGCGATGATATGTACACATATATATTTTGCATTGAATGTTTTTACAGGTTCTGACTGGGGTGTCCACAGGATGATCCTTGAAATGATAATGTACTTCACTCTTCATATATGACAGACTTCAGCTTCATCTATTCCAGACTTTGCACTTTAGGGGGCTTGTCTGACCCTTGCCATGATGTCATCTGGCAATTCTGCTGTAAATTATGAACTCATTATCACTCATACTTCCTCCTTTGCAAGTCTAACATATTATTTCCTCATGTCAAGCCTTGAAAATAAGAGAAAAGTTCTTAAAAATCTCCTTAACTATGGTATCACACTTTCTCTTCATCTTGCCTGCGGTCCCGCACCTATTGTTCATGACTCCTGCATACCTGAATGCACTTTATCTGTGTTATGGGTGCAGACCCCTGTAAAATATTAAAAAGGCGCAAGTAAACTCAAAAATCTCACTTTCAGTAAATTCTAGAAGCCTCTAGAAAGAATCTTGCGGTGGCATAACCACTCTTTTGAGGTTCATGTATCCCTTACCTTATGGAGCTAACCCCTTGATGTGAGGAGCTTATCCCTTTGAAGGAGGATTCTATCCCTTCATAGTTGGAACTAAAACCTCCTCTTTTCCACTATAAAAAGAGGCATTGGGTAGCCTCAAAGGGAGTTCAAACTTTAGAATTATTTGAGGTTAAGTTTTGTTGGGATTCAGACTCATTTAACTGAGATTTTTGTGAAGAGAGATCACATACCTCTGTCTGTTTCAGTTGGAGGAGTGCAAGACTTGTCAGAGTAGAGGAGATTCCTGCTTCAGACCCCGAGAAGGCCTATTCAACATCAAAGCTAAGGTTGTAAGGTTTTCCTTCTTTTAAAGTTAATACAAATGAATTCATTTTTCTCAATAAGCTGTTAGTTAACTGTTTATTTCATGGATTATTTGATCACCATGATAAGCATGATTTATGATGTTTACTATATAGGTGCTATTTAATGTTTGCTTGTTTGTGGCTGCAAGTTTACAAAGATAAATCCTTCAAGTGCACGAGGGACAACAACTACTTAGAACAAGCATTGGACCTACAGTAATTCTTTAACACCTTTATAGTATTATTTTATGAATCGTATATGTTTAGAGAAAGAGAGGTTTATTTGGCTATTTGTTGCTAGATTACCTTTTGGTACTAGGGAGATCGATCTTGTCTGCAAGATTGATTAATCCACCCAAAAGGGAAGAATTTTTTCTCTTTCCTAGATGGCTTCAGTTTCTATAACCAAATTCAAATTCCCTGAGGAGCAGGATAAGACTACCTTTACCTGTCTGTGGGGAACATTTGCCTACAGGGTATTACCTTTTGGGTTGTGTAATGCACCTGCCACATTCCAAAAGGCCATACTCAGTATTTTTGCAGATTTGATAAATGAAGGATTGGAAGTATACATGGATGATTTCACACCTTATGGAGATGACTTTGAGTAAGCATTACAGACATTGGAAAAAGTTCTGGAATGGTGTATTGCTACCAGCCTATGTTTAAGTCACAAGAAGTGCCATATGATGATAACAGAAGGCCTGATCTTGGGTCATTACATTTCAGCAGCTGGAATTCAGGTAGATCCGGAAAAAATACAGGTAATTCTCTTATTAGCTACTCCCTGCACTCAAACAAAGGGACATAATTTTCTAGGATTTGTTAGATATTATCGTAGATTTATCAAGATTTTTTCACAAATTGCTGCAACATTATATGCCTTAACTGGAAACAGTGATTTCATATGGATTGACAAATGTGATACTGAATTTACAGATTTAAAATAGCTAGTATCAACAGCACCAATATTACGACGTCTGAACTGGGATACACCATTCCAGATTTCATTAGATGCATCAGACATAGTCATTGGAGTATTTCTTGGCTAAGAAGAAGACAAGAAACCTTGCACTATATATTACATTAGCAAGAACTTAACCCCTGTTGAATTGAATTACACAGTAACAGAGAAGGAGTTTTTAGCTATTATTTATGCTATTAACAAATTCAGACACTATATAACTAGATACCCTGTAATTCTGTATACAGATAACTCTGCTATTAAATACTTAGCTAATAAACCCATTACGAATGGAAGAGTGACACGTTGGTTGCTACTTTTGCAAGAATTTGATGTAACTATAAGGGATCGACCCGGGAAGGAAAAACCTGTGGCAGATTTCCTCTCCTGAGTGCCAAGAACGGATGACGCAATATCAGTAGAGGATCAGTTTCTAGATGAACACCTGTTTGATGTAACCGTGAAAACACCATGGTATGTAGATGTGGAAAATTATTTAGCAGTGGGAAAACTACCTAAACATCTAACACCTAGATAAAGGAAATCAATAGTACAGCGCAACACTCGATTCTCCTGGATTGGAGGATACATTTTTCACACAGGACCGATATGTACATTCGCAGGTGTATCAGAGAAGATGAAATTTATGATATCTTAAAATCCTGCCACAATGGACCTTGCGGTGGAAATTTTGCAGACCGCAAAATTGGACACAAAATTTTACAAATGGGCTACTACTGGCCCATGATTCTTAAATATGTTAAGAAATTTTTCTAGGCCTGCGATATTTGTCAAAGGATGGGTCACCCTGGCCAATCTGATGAGATGCCCCTGCATCCACAGCTGTTCATAGAATATTTTGAGCATTGGGCATTAGATTTTGTTGGGCCAATCAACTCATCATCCAACTAAAAATCATATATATTGGTTGTAACAGAATATGTAACTAAGTGGGTGGAAGCGGTAGCATTGCCTAGAGCCACAAAAGAAATCTTGATAAACTTTCTTTTCAAAATTTTCGTATGATATGGGTTACCTAGAGAAGTAATCACTGATGGAGGGCCGCAATTTGTAGGCCACAATATTGCTACTACATTGAAAAATCATCATGTTATTCACAAAATTACCTCTCCATATCACCCGCAAGCAAATGGGAAGGTAGAAAGCACCAACAAAGTAATTGAAGCTATTCTAACGAAGATAGTCTCATCGCACAGATGAGATTGGGCTAATCGACTTCCAGAAGCCTTGTGGGCATATCGCACAACTTGGAGGAATACTACTGGATAATCCCCATATCAACTGGTATTTGGTAAGGAACCTATTTTTCCCATAGATTTTTAGATACAAACACTAAGGACAGCCCAGGAAGTGGGACTAGATTTAATTGAAGCCTAGATTAATAGATTGCAAAAAATAAATGAATTAGATGAAATCCAGATTTCAGCTCTGCAACATACTGCACTCACTCAACAATAAAGAGCCAAATGGAACGATTCTCTGATAAACAAAAAGACATTTCATGAGGGTGACTGGGCACTTCTCTACAATTCTAGGTTTCAAGACTTTCCTGGCAAACTACAGACTAGGTGGTTAGGTCCTTATGAAATAAAGGAAGTGCATGACAATGGAACTCTTACGTTAACCACCATTGATGGGTCTGATTGTTCCTTTAAAGAAAATGGACATCGAGTGCGCCTCTAACAAAGACTGCTTACAAGAGAATATTTTTGTCAACAAATATGCAAAAACTCCACCATGCAAGTTTTAGCTACAGACGATAATCCTTCCGTAGCTTCATCTTTGTAGAAATTCATTTTTTATTTTGTAGATAAGATTGCCAATTTAATTTTTTCTTTTTCCTGTTTTGTTGTTCCCTCTTCAGAACAACACTTTTTGATTTTGTTGTTCCCTCTTCGGAACAACACTTTTTGATTTTGTTGTTCCCTCTTCGGAACAACACTTTTTCATTTTGTTGTTCCCTCTTCAGAACAACACTTTTTTTATTTTTTTGTTTCCTTTTCAGAAAAACACTTTTTTCGTTTTGTTGTTCCCTCTTCAGAACAACACTTTTTCGTTTTTATGTCCCCTCTTCAGAACAACACTTTTTTGTTTTGTTGTTCCCTCTCCGGAACAACACTTTTTTGATTTTGTTGTTCCATTTTTGGAACAACACTTGTTCGTTTTGTTGTTCCCTCTTCGGAACAACACTTTTTCGTTTTGTTGTTCCCTCTTCGGAACATCACTTTTTCATTTTGTTGTTCCCTCTTCAGAACAACACTTTTTCGCTTTGCTGTTCCCTCTTCGAAACAATAATTTTTTATTTTGATGTTCCCTTTTCGGAACAACACTTTTTCGTTTTTTTGTTCCCTCTTCATAACAACACTTTTTGATTTTGCTGTTCCCTCTTCAGAACAACATATTTTGATTTTGTTGTTCCCTTTTTGGAACAACACTTTTTCGTTTTGCTGTTCCCTCTTCAACACTTTTTTATTTTGTTGTTCCCTCTTCGGAACAACACTTTTTGGTTTTGTTGTTCCCTCTTCGGAACAACACTTTTTGGTTTTGTTGTTCCATATTTGGAACAACACTCTCTTTTGTTTTTCTTGCATTTTTGTGTGTTTCGAATAGCACCCTGGTTATATATTTCCCAAACATTTCTAGTTCATTTTTTTCAACTTCATTTCTTTGATTCATTTTATGGCCTGCAGTATAGTACCTCCATGCGGACAAAGACTTATGGATTTTATTAAAGCATGTGAATATTTTTAACATTATGATCTTTGAAAAAAGACAAATTCTTGATGATAGGCTTAAAAAAATTGAAAGGGACACAATTATTTATATTTTACTTTATTGTACTAACTTCTACTGTATATGATATTGATTGATCATCTTTACCATGATGGTTCTACTTTTCCAGGTTATAATTCTCTTTGTCTATTATCAATGGGATTATGGTTATAATTTTTCTTATTATTGACATGTTTCAACTTCTTACACCATCCCTACTCTTAAGGAGTATTGAGCCTCCCTCTATTTATCATAAAAATATGTAATGATAACTAATCTATAGACAGAGGATAGGGGGTCTCATTAAGAGCCAGCTTACCATGTTCATAAGGATGTAGCAATGTGACATTCCCACTATGGCCACCACACCAGGGTTATGGTCCATTGGATGGCTAAAATATCCTTGGAACAGGAGGTCTCATCACGAGCTGGTCTGCTCACTTCTGCTACTTCCCAGTGAATGGCAGTGTGGTTATCTAGTTACCATGCCAGCACACTGGTCTCTTTTACAATAATAGCAATAAATTTTTTCAATTATAAATTAAGAATCCTGTCTCACATGGGTTAAAAAGAAACTCTATTGAGGCTATGGATGCCTGCTGGCAGTAGAAGCTCTGCTTATGGTATTGAAGTTCCATTTCCACAATCAATAACTCTTACAATACCCTCTTCCCATTTATCTTTTTTTCTTTTCGAGGGATTATTTCCTCTAAACACTTCCCTACTTTGAACCTTTATGCATGCGTTTATGTTTTTACTCAATCATATCATATATAGTTAAAATATCATCAGTAAAAGCCTTTTTTACATATTGATGTTCCCTTTCCTATCACTTAACTTATCATCAACTAAAGCTTCTTGTCTCTTATCATTCATTATCATTATAGCCCATGCTTTTATTCTATCCATATTGTCTCTTCATTCATCTACATACTCCAACCCATTTATGGTTGTACTCCTTATCCTGCCACCGAAATAACCATTTCCCATTTAATTGGTCAAAGGCGACCTCTCATTTAGGAGGGGGAGAGGACTTCTGTTATTCGTATGTTGTCACTATTTCATTAACTAACACAATATCCCATGATTATGCGGCATGTGAAAATTTAACAACATCAGCTATAAAAAACTTGTTGTTCTATCGCTCTATGTATTACTGTGCTTTTGTGCTTTTCAATACTGTTGTGTTTTTTAAATTTTCTGTTCTTTTTGGTATTGCTGTGCTTTCCAGTATCACTGTGATTTTCAGTATTGCCGTGCTTTTCAGCATTGCTGAATCTTCCCATTATATCTATCCTTTGAAAAAATAAGAATAATTTTAACACTATGGGTGGTAAGATAGTGTGTCGTGAATCGTTAGTATTAGAAGTCTCTGACAGAGCAAGAGAAATTCTGATTTGAGCAGGATGGATATCCTATCTTACAAGGTTTCAGCCATAAAATGAGGAAATTTCTATTGAGTTTCTACAGAATTTGTAGAATATGGAATCCATGGTAAAAGGCAGAAGGATTACAGCTACAGACGCTATAATAGCTAATGTAACTGGGCTGTCGACAGAAGGCACCACATGGGCACAAAAACATGTATTGATACACGACGCGATGGAGACCTTCAAAGACGAAGGCGAACAATTGGTCAGAAAGGGAAAAGGCTTTCAACCATCTTCTCTCGCATAACCATAGATGGAATTAGTAATAATCATCCAGAAATACATTACCTATAATGGACGCCATGATGTGGTAACGCCGCGACAACTCAAAATCCTAGCTATTCTAAAGCAAAAACTTACTGTTAATTTTCCATCCCTTTTAAATTCTTTATTGCATGATACTACTACTAGAATAAGACAGGTTGGGCACTGTGAAACGGTGGTAAGTCACCATGGACTGATTATAATGATCATTAGCCATAGCCTAGCCCAATATGACTTGACTTGGGAAGGTTTCATCACAGCTCTCGAAAGCATTCAGAACCTTGTAATTCAATATCCCATAATGGCGGAAGCAAGTCAGCAAAACCCTGTCTCAAAAAGAAAAAGGATTTCCCGTTTAAGGGTCAAACCTCACAAACGAAGGAGGTCTATAAGAATCGAATTAGCCCAAAGAATTTCTGTGAATATACGGGGCGAAAGCAATCAACCTGCGCAGACATCTAGCCCAGTTAGGGTAGGAGATTCTGAGTCTGAACAAGAAGCACCAGGTTCAGAAGAAGAGCCAGAAGAAGAGACCGGGTCAGAACTAGAACAAGAAGAAGAGCCTGAGGAAGAGGCTGAGCCAGAATCAGAACCCAAAGAACAAGAACAAGGACAAGAATAAGATTATGAATTGGAAGTTGAAACTGGACTAGATTTTGAGGCAGGAATAGCCCAGGTCGTAGCGAATCTTGATGTATACATGCAACCTGGAAGATCGTTTGGCCCTAGCACATTGGAAACACAAGCCCTAGAGAATTCCGAGCACAACGAAACTCCTCCATCACAAGAGGGTAGACACGGAAATTGTATAGGAATCTAATAACCAGTCTGGTGATACAATTTTGTTAAGCCAGGAGGACCCATAGAATTCTATAGATATAAACATTGGTCATGAATCTAACAATCAGTCAGGTAATACAGTTCCTTTAGAACACAGCCTTGAGGACCAACAAGCAACCATAGAAACAATTGATAAACTTGTTAAGGGTACATACGCTCCTCAAAAGAACCTAGGGGCTAGAGAAAAAATTAAGAAGTTGCAACAATAGTACCAGAAACTTCAAAAGACAGTTAAAAGGTTACAACGAAAATTAAAAAAATGGAAAACACAGAGCACCACTCCTGAGGTGACTTCTATAACAACACAAATGCTAAAATGTGAAAATAAATCAGTGGGATTCAAACAGAACTCGTTTCTACTAGAGAAATTGCCACCAGATTTATTTGCATGAGAATGTGGTAAATGTAGCTGTTCAAATGGAGGGTTGGTCCTCCCACATGTTAGCCCCCCTATGAAATTCTTGACAAGCAAGCTAGGGGCTAGATAGTTTTGGAGACCTTCAAGGAATGCCTTTCCCCTGGAAACCCATCCTCCTTGAAGTCTTTGAGTGCTATGCCTAATACAAATCCTATTTGTTGATCCATTCCTAAAAGGCCTACTATTTCCCCCCTGCTCCCTTGCAATTATCCTTTTCTCCCCTTTCCCTCCTTCTGTCAAAATACCTTTTTTCCCCTCTATTTCCCCCCTATCAACCCCCTAAAATCCCCTCTAAAGTCCTTACACCCCTTGTTGTTCCCAAATCCCACTCCATCTCCTTACCGTTACCCTTTCTAGCCTTTCATTGTATTTAAATTGGCTTCAAAACCCACTTTGGACCTTATAATAGGCCTAGCCCCCTCCGCATTAGCCCCACACCCTTTTCTTCTCCATATAACCCAGCGCGGTGACCACTCGCCAAAGCAAAAGGGCGCTTATTACGTCTTCCCCCGCCTCTTTTCCATGTCGGGCCATCGCCGTCCGTTTCCCCACCAGATCGACGGTCCAGAGCCTTTCCTGCCAGTGGACCCCACCATGTACTGTTCAAAACCGCCGGTTTATTTCGCACCACCCTCGCGCGCTCGGCGGTTTTCCCCCGTAGCCCAGTGATTCCACTCACCTTTCACCGCGTGTCCTCCTGTACGTTCCCAAAACCACCCGTTAACCTGATCCATCGCACATTATTTTCCGGTCATGGGTGCCCAGCAAAATCACTGTAGACCGTCCGATCTGGGACAAACCATCCAATGGCCATCGCCCGTCCAAGATGCACGATGATTAACAAAGTTTCATGCGCGATAGTTCATGTCCCGGACCCCCGTCCGTCGTCCTCTGCCGTTGATCTCCGCCATGATCGACGGTCCAGATCTGCTCACCCGTTGTTGACTTTTCCATCGTCCCTGGTCTCGCCACGTCACCTCCACGTGCGTCCTCCATACTTCCTCCCATTCCATTGCATATAATTTGTTCGTTTCGTGTTTTTCCATGTTTTTCATCCATGTTCGCTCTGCAGACCGCCACCTCCACCGCATCGGATTTCCATTGCTCCCCTGCATTCTTCTCCGCCATGTCACCGTCTGCACACCTTTCTCCTCCTCATCATCCACCACCCCATCCTTTGTTTTCTCTGCAGGTTTTATGTTTCGCATGGGTTTTCAACAAGAAATGATCGCCATATTGCACAATCTCTGTCATAGTGACAGGGTGATCGAGGAAAACCATGTGCAGAGGTTGTATTCAGGGCCTGATGTTACAGGAAACGTCTGTAGGTGTTTGCACCATAAATTCATCAATGGGCAGGGTTTATTCAATCTGTGCCTCTTCGGCGTCATTCGGCTTCGCGCCATGAGCAGGCACAACTCTGGGGGAACACTAGTTTGAAGGCAAGAAGTGGAAGACTTATGAGCTTCTTCAGGGATTTTTAGAAGGCAAAGGCACCAGGTTGAAGGCCCCGAGGATCGATCAAAAGGTCCTGAGCACAAGCACAAGGTAACATCAGGGTTTATTCATCGTGAATGTTTTCTTAATCAAGTACGGAGTCGTCCATACGAAACTTTTATTGTACACAATGTCCACTGAAGGAATTTCCAACCCTAACAACGATTCAAAACCACCAGAGCATTTATATGGCAGAGTTCTCAGTAGTTTATTTTATTTTGTTCAAAGCACCAGGAGTACTACAGCCAAAAAATGTCATATCCGGAGAAGATCACCCTTCACAAGGGAAGTGACAGAGATTAAATACACAGCAATCAAACAGAATGGGTTTCGACCCTGCATTCATTTTGTGTTTAATATTACATTTAGTATTCACCTACCTCTGTCCGAGCTTCGTGTCCTTCGTATAAATCTAGGAGAGAAACATTGTATCGTAGGTTTTATGGTTGATGAGATATCAGAGAAATGCAAGCATTTTCCTCTTGAGACAAGTTCTCTGTGTAATATTGTAAGATAGGCTGAGATTTGATGTATTCAGACTGAATGTTCAAGCTGTGGGCAATGATGTACCTGATTGGTGTTGTTTTTAATATGACAAGCATATTTCTTTGGATCCTGATCTAAAGCAGCTGGTGATGTTTTCCTTTCTCTGTATTTGTGATTGAATTGCTTTCATTTCATTACGTTTCTTCAGGCTCGCATCAGAAGTTTGGCATAAGATTTACCCTTGATAGGTACCTTATGTTGTTGCTCTCCCAGCCTTTATGTTTTCCGCTCATATGTGTATCTAAATATTGATTTAAATTGGTTTAACTAGCGTAGTGGATGTTATTGCCTGCTCTCTGATGTATGGATTAATGAAATCTATGTTTAGATGTTATTTTTTGGGTTTAGTTGGATGTGTTGAGAACACTGGGAGGCCTAGAACACCGCCTCTGCCTCACTAGGATCTTTCCATCCCAATTAAATCTCTCAAAGATCCATTTTCTTGCCTCTAATTTTTTCCAAGCAGGTCTGGAGTTGAATGACCTCTAACCTGGTCTATAGACAGAATTGGATGGTTCTCCTCCTTTCCTTTTCAGTCTTTAATGTCCCATTCCAAATACCATCTTTAAGATCCAAATGCTCTATATGACTAGCCCAACTGAAAGCTTGCACATTGAACACAAGTAAATCCTTTCTTGACTCCATAGCCCAATGGCCTCGATGTTCCCTGAGTTATCTATCTTTGCCTAGTTTCCTCTATGACTCATCCTTGTCTTATATTGGACCTTCCTTTCCTGATTCCCAACAACCAAACACAAACAATCAAACAAACAACCTCGATCCTATAACTAGCCTAAAATCATAACTTAGAGCCTCAAAGACATACCCTTTGACTCATATAGAGAGATCCCTCTCTGGACCTAGGAGGGCTAGATCCTAAGGTCTGAAAGTGGTTCTATGTTGTCTCATCTTTTGGTCTTGTCAACCTGGCCAAAACATGGGAACCCCAACATAATGGCGACTCTGCTGGGGAGTGAATGAGGAGCTTATAACCGAAAACATTGTTAGTCTGTGTCCCAGTCTCGTCACCAACATAATGGTGACTCCACTGGGGAGTGTATGAGGAGCTTATAACCGAAAACATTGTTCGTCTGTATCCCAGTCTCGTCACCAACATAATGGCGACTCCATTGGGGAGTGTATGAGGAGCTTATAACCGAAAACATTGTTAGTTTGTGTCCTAGTCTCGTCACCAACATAATGGCGACTCCACTGGGGAATGTATGAGGAGCTTATAACCGAAAACATTGTTAATCTGTGTCCCAGTCTTGTCACCAACATAATGGCGACTCCGCTGGGGACTATCTGAATGCTTTCCACCTTATACATTCCCAAGACTCAGAAACTTAGAACTCTGGTTAGGTTGACAGTAAGTCACTCCTTTCTTGAATCGACCTCCATTATTAAGTTTCTTTGGTACTCTTAGATAAAGCCTGGAAAGGGCCAGGTAGCCTCCGGATTCCACCTTCTTCGGAAGTGACATATCTGGTAAATGCCCTCCGAGTCAATCTCTGGTTGGAGTTTGTTGTTTGAGGAGATTCCTGAAAGGTGATAGTGCCTGAGCACTGTGGTGGACAGTGTGACCCTTAGATACACTCTAAAACCCTCCACCTAGTGAATCCATTGTTCCTAAATGAAAATACTCCACTAGTGATCAGTAGGCCTGCTAATTATCCTGGTTTCACATAAGATTCCACTGGGAGACCAGCCTCTGAGACAACATTAAACACAATAGAAATAACAAGTATGGTTAAGCTGCTTGGCTAGTAAAATAACATTCTGGCTTTCAGAACCATCCACACAAGAGCTTATCCCAACCCTGACCCACTTGAAATAGTTGAAAATCCGGAGACTATCCTCAAAGGAGCTCCTACACCTAACAGACCAACTATTTCCAGTCACATTCATAGAGCTAATTCTGCACCAGAAAACCTAACAGCTCTAGCACCTTTTCTCCCTGACCTAGACTTACCTAACAGTTTATCAAGAACCAGGTCAGTCAATCACCTAGACCAGCAAGACCTTGAGCCTCACAGTACACCATATCATAGTGGTCCACACACTAGGGACAGACGGACCCCTCCATCTACACCACCTGATATCCACTTCATTCAAAACTTGGGGCTCTCCCACCCTAGATCTCCTCAACAAACTTCTGCTGGTCCTAATATCCCTATCATCCAAATACCAGCTGCTCAAGCCAACCTTATACCTCATCAGAACATCACCATGGCAGCCTGTTATGCACCCTTAGTTTTACCTCAACCCTTGTTACCCTTACCCAACGATTATCAGTCAAAAATCCCACACTTCACTGCCAAAGAATCCATCACAACCCAACAACATGTAGATAAGATGGAGGATTCTTTTGACTATATGGAAATTGATTATGAAACAATCAAAATGAGGATCTTTGCCCAAAGCCTCGGGGGTGATGTAAAGAAATGGTTTAAATGCTTACCCCCTGGCAGTATCCAAGATCTCCCTGCATTATACTGGACCTTCATAGACAAATGGGAAGTTAGAGAAAACCCTCGCAAACTCCTAGCAGACTACATGTCCCTTAAGAGGAACGTAGGAGAGAGTGTCCACGATTACACCACTAGATTCAACAGCATTTACAATGCTCTCACTCCACACATGAAACCTCCACAAGGTATGGCCCTGGCCAAATATCTTGATGGATTTGATGCTGACATGGCCTATGAGCTGAGGGATAAAGAGTACACCACATTAGAAGATATGCAGAAAGGAGATATAACCATAGAAGCAAACTTGATGGAAAAAAGGGCAAGATTGAAAGCTGAGAGGAGGGTAACATACAAGGATGACATTGTAGCTTCCACTTCAGACCCAAACTATGACAGATTATCTAAAAACGTGGAGAGACTATAGCAAATGATGGAAAAAATGGTTGTCACAGTGAGAAATCAGAACAGAAACCAGAACCAAAATCAGAACCAAAACTTTAGAAGAAACAATGCTCCCAACAGACAAAAAGAATCGGATCAACAAGTTATTCCCCCATTCCAAAACTTTTTAGATGAAGATGAGGGAATCATTGAAGAGTCTGAAGCGAATGGAATAAAAATGTTTGAAACAGGAGACTCAGTCCTTAACTGTGATTCGAGGGAAGATCAGCCCTCACCTTCATACCGGGATGAGGAATGGTTAGAGACTGAAGATTATAGATTAGGATTTGAAAATGCCATGTTACAAGTCAGGGAACAATATGAACTGAGGAGAAAAAAGAACCAAGAAAATTCCAAGATGAAGACTCCTGAGGTAACCATCAAGAAAAGACCTAACAAATCTTCTAAAGCATCTACTGCAAATGACAAATCAGCAGCTGAAAGTTCTGGTAAGCACAAAGAAAAAGACAACCAAGACACTGAAAAACAAAGCCAATCAACTAGCAGCACTAGTGCTACAATTAGTGCTCCTGATAAAACGATTCCTGATCTTGTACATAGTGAGAAACCACAAACTGATTTAGCTGCTAAGGTAGTGGCTAATAAAACAGAGTCAAGCACTCCAAAGAGATATTCCACTTTCAATTTAGAGAGTGAGATTGCAAAAATCAAAATCTCTGTCCCACTCTCTCAGCTGGCCACTCAGAATGTATATAAAGGCCAAATTTTGAAAGCATTGAATTTAGGGGAAAATAATGACACTGTAAATTTGAATGATGATCAACCTGCCCTCTTGTTTGGTCCAAAGATTGAGGGGAAGTTTCAGGAAGGGGTAGTTCCACCTTTTTATATCAGTCTCAACATTCATGACAAAATACTCCACAATGCCATGCATGATTCTAGAGCATCACACAATTTAATGCCCAAGGTGGTGATGGAAAGGCTAGGCCTAGAGATAACACGACCTTACAAATATCTATATTCATTTGACTCCAGCAGAGTAAAATTCCTAGGCCTAATCAAAGACCTATGTGTGAGCCTGACTCAGATCCTAGCTAAATGTATGGTCATGGATGTGGTGGTGGCAGATGTGCCGCCCAAATATCGCATGCTGCTATCTAGATCATGGGGAGCCAAACTACAAGGAACAATGAAGATGGATGGCGCATATGCCACCATCCCTATATTTGGCCAACTTAGGAGACTATATAGAGAATCCCAGATGAAATTCCTCGTCAGTAGCCCCGAGAAACCTGAAAATTCACCATTATACTCTGTACACACAGACCTGGATTCTTTCATTCTTTATAACGACCAATCCTTAGGAGAGCCAGAACCTAAATGCAGAAATACAAGCAAAGACACAGAGCCCATGGATTTTAGCATAATGGCTACCTTAGAAGAATACGATGAGGAAGACCATGGGTAGAGTATTGAGAACAAAACTCTAAGCAAACCTGAAACAGTAACAGAACGCAAACAGCAGGATAGCCAACTCTCTAAACTCCACGCATGTCATGAAAAACAAGATAACCCACAACCTAGTATGGGCCCCCAACGCAACATAATGGTGAACGCCTGTGGGAAATGAATTTCGATGGGTCCTGTACTAGGCAAAATGCTGGAGCAGGGGTGTGGCTACATAACATGGAAAATGATCTTGCAGAGAGCCACGCTATGAATCTGCATTTCAAATGTACAAATAATATTGCAGAATACGAGTCTCTCATCCTAGGTCTGAGCCTATTGAGAATATTAGGAGCCCGTAGGATAGCTGTGAGAGGAGACTCTGAGTTAGTAATCAAACAGGTGAATGGTGAATATGCAGCGAAACATCCCCGACTTAGAGCATACAGGAATGATGCAGTAGATTTATTGAAAACCTTTGTTGAATATGAATTCGTATTTGTGCCTAGGAGTCAGAACATCATTGCAAATGGATGATCTTGTCTAGCTAGTTCATATCCTAAGACTCCTCTTGACCAACAAATCATCATTCAAACCAAGTTCAGACCCGTAGTGCCAGACAATGAAAAATATTGGCAGGTCTTTGAAGGAGACAAACAGATTGAAGACTTCCTGGTGGGCAGAAATGAGTTTGAATTTTCTGATTCGGACTCAAAATCTGATGACAGCTGCCCGAGTGAGGATCCCCCAGATGAACAAGAAACACCCTGTAACATAGAAATAAACACTTTGTCTGATGAAATTGGAAATCCAACCATAAAATGTGAAAACACGGATAGTGAAGAAGTGGAAGTGTTGCAGGCCAAAGATAAGAACATACCTAGAGGCCTGGCACCCCTAGAGGACCTTTTTGACTTTGATGACGTATCAAAAAATCCCACTATATAACATGCAGAATCAGATATAGAAGAATGCAACATAGGTACTGAAGATAAGCCCAAAATGATTAAACTAGCTAAGTCTATACTTGCAGAAATGAAGAAGAGATACATTGACCTGTTTAAGGAATTCATTGATGTGTTTGCATGGAGCTATGAAGACTTAAAGGCCTATGACACCAACATCATCCAACACAAGATACCACTAAAAGAAAATCAGAAGCCTTTCAGACAAAAACTCCGTAGGATCAATCCAAAACAATTGCCGACAGTAGAGAAAGAGATCAAAAAGATGTATGATGCAGGCATAATATTCCCTGTAAGGTTTTCTGATTGGGTGTCAAAATTGATGGGCGTAGAAAAGAATCATTTGGAATGGGGCTATGCAGACTTGAAGTAACCTCGGCAAAGCCTCCCCGAAAGACAACTACCCTTTGCCCTAGAATGGAACATATCCTACAGAAGGTAGTGGGCTCTAAGAGAATCTCCCTGCTTGATGGTTTTTCAAGATACAACCAAGTTCTGGTACTCCCAGAAGATCAACTCAAAACAGATTTTACCACTCCATGGGGCACCTTCACGTATGTGAAAATTCCTTTTGGATTGATGAATGCTAGAGCTACCTTCCAGAGAGTGATGGATATTGCTTTCTCAGATGAGATAGGACACTTCATAGTTATCTACTTGGATGATTTGACTGTCTTTTCTAAAACCGAAGAAGAACATCTGAAACATCTGAGAAAAGTTTTTGAAAAATGTAGGAGGTACGGTCTGTCATTAAATCCTAAGAAAACTGTTTTTGGGCTGCAATAAGGCAAGCTTCTTGGCCACATCATATCTGAGAAAGGGATTAGGATAGACCCATAGCGAGTTGAGGGAATACTTCAAATCACACACCTGAGAAACATCAAGGAGTTACAGTCCTTCATAGGGAAGATCAATTTCCTTCGGAGATTTATCCCCAATCTTGCTGAACATCTTAGGAAAATGACTGACATGCTAAAGAAAGGTGCAGGAATTAGGTGGACTGTTGAAGCCAAAAAATATTTTGAGTCAGTAAAGCTTGCACTCACTCAAGCCCCGGTACTTATCAGCCTAGACTTCTCAAAATATTTTCTAATCTTTTCCTTTGCCTCTGAACACACAATAGCTGCAGTTTTACTACAGAAGAATTCAGAAGGGAATGAACAACCAATTTCCTTCTTCAGAAAAGCCTTAAGGGATGCACCTTTGAAGTAAAACATAATGGAAAAGTAGGCCTATGCCCTGGTAAAGGCCTTAAAAGACTTCAGGGTGTACATTCTGCATTCTCACACCATTGCTTATGTGCCAAATATAGTGGTTAAAGATATCTTGTCCCAGGACCCTGATGGGAAAAGGGGAAAATGGATTGCTACAATCCTAGAATACAACCTTGAAATAAAATCCACCAAGATGATCAAAGGTCAAGGCCTGGCCCAGTTAATGGTTGAATCAAACTTGTAGGCCCTTGACATTAACATGATAAATGCCTTAGATGAGAAGGAAGGATTGCCCCATCCAACATTTGAGGAGAAGTTTCAGAACTCTCCTTGGTATTCTGATATCCTTTACGTGCTCACAAACCTCAATGCTCCTCCAGACCTGTCCAAAACCAAGGCCAAATTCATAAAACTCAAAGCTAGAAATTACTGCATTTTAAATGAAAATCTATACTGGAAGAATCCAAATGGCCTATTTCTGAAATTTTTGTCCAAACTTGAAGCTGAAAGAATTAAACAAGAATTCCATACTAGGGAGTGTGGAGGCCACTTAAATTGGAAAGCCACTGCAAATAAAATACTCAGGGCTGGTTACTATTGGCCTACACTCTTCAATGATGTCCATAAAATGATTCTTGCCTACCACAAATTCCAGATCTTTGAAGGCAGAAGAAAGCTCCTCCCCCTCCCTTTACAACCTATCACCGTAGAAGGTCCCTTCATGCAATGGGGCCTAGAATTTATAGGAGAAATTCATCCTGCCTCCTCTGGACAACAAAAATGGATCCTAACTGCTACAGATTACTTCACTAAATGGACAGAAGCCATACCCACTAGGAATGCCACTGACTCTGTCATCATTAGGTTCCTAAAAGACTTCATCCTATCTCGGCTTGGTTTTCCAAAGAAAATAATCACTGACAATGTTGCTGCTTTTGGATCCAAGAAAATGATTGATTTATGTCACAAGTACGGAATAGCACTTGGTCATTCAACTGCCTACTACCCTCAGGGTAATGGATTAGCTGAATCATCAAACAAAAGCCTGATTGAAATCATCAAGAAGCTGCTGGAAGAGAACAAGAAGTCATGGCACAAAAAGTTGGTACATGCTTTGTGGGCTAACAGGCTCACCACAAATAAATCTATTGGCATGTCACCATTCCAGCTTGTCTATGGAACAGAAGCAGCTTTTCCTACTAGCCTTGGAGTACCAGTGATGAAACTTGCCTAAGAGATTCAGACAGAGGAAAACAACATGGTGAGAAGGATCAATGAAGCTATCCATCTGCAGCAAACAAGGGAGCAGATTTATAGTAGAGCTGTCAGAGTGCAAGAAAGCATAAAGAGGCAGTTTGAAAAAAGAGCCAAAGCTTCAGATTTCAAAGTTGGAGACAAGGTTCTGAAATGGGATTCAAGAAGAGAGGACAAAGGCAAACATGGAAAGTTTGACAGCTTGTGGCAAGGTCCATTCATCATCCAGGCCACTGTGGGTCCTAATGCATTTTTCTTACAAGAACTTGATGGTACAGAGCGGTTTGGGGGTCCTGTCAATGGCAGGATTCTCAAACACTACTTCTGCTAATTTCCATTTCCAGTTCCATTTCCATTGTACATACCATTTCCATTTTACTTTCAAGAAAACAGAGAAAACGTTTCCAAAAAAAAAAAAAAGAAGAAGAAAGAGGTTCATACATGCTCAAAACTTGAACCTCCGAAAGGCAAAAAGGTGGCTCAAATACGATCGAAGTCTGAGCTAAAGGGAGCAGAATAGCTGGTCCTAATATGCTCAAAATCTGGACCAGCAGTGAAAAGAAGAATCAGCTCAAACATGCCCAAAACCAGAGCTGAAATAAAGAGTGACTCCAATATGCTCAAAACCTAAGTCACGGGAAAAGAAGGATATTTCAAAACTGCAGATTTCATGCCTTCACAGTTTTGTTCTCAGTTTTCTACAAGTCTTTACTCCAGCAAGTCAGATAATTTAATCCTAGCTTGGTTGTTGTGAATTTCCTGTTTTAGGATGTAGGAGAAGAAACCTATTGGACAGTTTAATCCGAACAGGTAGTAGATTAGGTAGAGAAACATATGAGGCCAACTGTTTAATCTGGTCTCATGGAGCAATAAGGGTAGAAGTAGAATAGGTTTGTTTTCTATTCCAAAAAATAAATCATGTAAAGGGTCTGCTAGCTCAAATGCACCCTAAAGAAGAAAAAATGCTAGGACTGTAATTTGGGTAGGTAGATTGGTTGGGAAATATTTCTGCTGAGGTTTTTATCATATTGTGGCAGCTAAAAATTGAAGAAAGGAAGGGATGTGTCAAGCAGCGGGCATCTGGCCTACTTCAGAGATCATTCCTGGTTTCTTGACTCCTTCAAGAAGAAGCCATCCCCATGTGGAGCCACTGTTAGCCCCCCTATTCTTGACAAGAAAACTGGGGGCTAGATATTTTTGGAGACCTTCAAGGAATGCCTTTCCCTTGGAAACCCATCCTCCTTGAATTCGAGCTATGCCTAATACAAATCCTATTTGCTGATCCATTCCTAAAAGGCCTACTGTTTCCCCCCTGCTCCCTTGCAATTATCCTTTTCTCCCCTTTCCCTCCTTCTGTCAAAATACCTTTTTTCCCCTCTATTTCCCCCCTATCAACCCCCTAAAATCCCCTCTAAAGTCCCTACACCCCTTGTTGTCCCCAAATCCCACTCCATCTCCTTACCATTACCCTTTCTAGCCTTTCATTTCATTTAAATTGGCTTCAAAACCCACTTTGGACCTTATAATAGGCCTAGCCCCCTCCGCATTAGCCCCGCGCCCTTTTCTTCTCCATATAACCCAGCGCGGTGACCACTAACCAAAGAGAAAGGGCGCTTATCGCGTCTTCCCCTGCCTCTTTTCCATGTCGGGTTATCGCCATCCATTTCCCCACCAGATAGATGGTCCGGAGCCTTTCCCGCCGGTGGACCCTGCCATGTACTGTTCAAAACCGTCGGTTTATTTCGCACCACCCTCGCGCGCTCAGCGGTTTTCCCCCATAGCCCAGAGATTCCACTCACCTTTCATCGTGTGTCCTCCTGTACGTTCCCAAAACCGCCCGTTAACCCGATCCATCGCACGTTATTTTCTAGTCATGGGCGCCCAACGAAATCACTGTAGACCGTCCGATCTGGGACGAACCATCCAACGGCCATTGCCTGTCCAAGATGCACGATGATTAACAAAGTTTCACGCGCAATAGTTCATGTCCCGGACCCCCGTCCGTCGTCCTCCGCCGTTGATCTCTGCCACGATCGACGGTCCAGATCTTCTCACCCGCCGCTAACATTTCCATCATCCCTGGTCTCGCCACGTCACCTCCACGTGCGTCCTCCGTACTTCCTCCCATTCCATTGCATATAATTTGTTCGTTTGGTGTTTTTCCACGTTTTTCGTCCATGTTCGCTCTACGGACCGCCACCTCCACCGCATCGGATTTCCATTGTTCCCCTGCATTCTTCTCTGCCATGTCACCGTCTGCACCACCTTTCTCCTCCTCATCATCTTCCACCCCATCCTTTGTTTTCTTTGCAGGTTTTATGTTTCGCATGGGTTTTCAACAAGAAATGATCGCCATATTTCACGATCTATGTCATAGTGACAGGGTGATCGAGGAAAACCATGTGCAGAGGTTGTATTCAGGGCCTGATGTTACAGGAAATGTCTGTAGGTTTTTGCACCATAAATTCATCAATGGGTAGGGTTTAAACTCTACCAAACCTCCGACGTCATTAAAACTCAGAATGCATGAACAGAAGCAGTAAGGGAACACCAGGGAGCTCGAGGCAAGAAATGGAAGACTTATGAGCTTCTGCAGGGATTTTTAGAAGGCAAACGCACTAGTTTGAAGACCCCGAGGATCGATCAAAAGGTCCTGAGCACAAGCAAAAGGTAACATCAGGGTTTACTCATCAGTAGAATGTTTTTCTTCTTCAAGTACAGGTCATCCATATAGCTTTTATTATGCACAATTTCCCTAAAGGAATTTCCAACCCTAACAACATTTCAAAATCACCAAAGCATTTATACGACAGACTCCTAAGTAGTTTATTTTATTTTTGTTCAAAGCACCAAGAGTACTACAGCCTAAATACGTCAAAATCATATTCGGAGAAGATCTCTCTTCTACAAGGGAGGTGACCGAGATTAAATACACAGTAGAAAAACAGAATGGGTTTCAGCCCTACATTCATTTTTGGGTTTAATGTTATATTTAGTATTCACCTACCCCCTCAGTCGAGCTTTTGTTCATCCTTTAGCTATAAATATCAGAAAGAAACATTGTAATGGGGTTGGTTGTTGATGAGATATCAGTGAAGCGCAAGAATTTTCCTCTTGAGACAAGTTCTCTGTGTAATATTGTAAGATAGGCTGAGATTTGATGTATTCAGACTGAATGTTCAAGCTATGGGCTATGATGTACCTGATTGGTGTTGTTTTTAATATGACAAGAATATTTCTTTGGATCCTGATCTAAAGTAGCTGGTGATATTTTCCTTTCTTTGTATTTGTGATTGACTTGCTTTCATTTCATTACGTTTCTTCAGGCTCGCATTAGAAGTTTGGCATAAGATTTACCCTTGATAGGTACCTTATGTTGCTGCTCTCCTAGCCTTTATGTTTTCCGCTCATATGTGTATCTGAATATTGATTTCAATTCGTTTAACCAGTGTAGTAGATGTTATTGCCTGCTCTCTGATGTATGGATTAATGAAATCTATGTTTAGATGTTCTTGTTTGGGTTTAGTTGGATGTGTTGAGAACACTGGGAGGCCTAGAACACTGCCTCTGCCTCACTAGGATCTTTCCATCCCAATTAACTCTCTCAAAGATCCCTTGTCTTGCCTCTGATTTTGTCCAAGCAGGTCTGGAGTTAAATGACCTCTGACCTGGTCTATAGACAGAATTGGATGGTTCTCCTCCTTTCCTTTTTAGTCTTTAATGTCCCATTCGAAATACCATCTTTAAGATCCAAATGCTCTAGATGACTAGCCCAACTGAAAGCTTACACATTGAACACAAGTAAATCCTTTCTTGACTCCATAGCCCAATGGCCTCGATGTTCCCTGAGTTATCTATCTTTTCCTAGTTTCCTCTATGACTCATCCTTGTCTTATATTGGACCTTCCTTTCCTGATTCCCAACAACCAAACACAAAAAATCAAACAAACAACCCCAAGCCTATAACTAGCCTAAAATCATAACTTAGAGCCTCAAAGACATACCCTTTGACTCATATAGAGAGATCCATCTCTGGACCTAGGAGGGCTAGATCCTAAGGTCTGAAAGTGGTTCTATGTTGTCTCATCTTTTGGTCTTGTCAACCTGGAAAAAACATTGGAACCCCAACACCACAATAAGAAAATACAAACTGAAAAGGTACTCTTTCACAGTATTGGCACCCAAACAGAGAATAAATCTGAGGATTCATGTTAAAGTAGGACCCTATTGTTTTAAAGCTTCAGGAAGAATTAACGCAAGCCCAGCTTTCTATAGAACAACATCAACAACAGACAGCCCCCCTGCAAAAATAATAGGAATTACAAAAACAATTGAGAGGATTAGCTCTAGTAGAGAATGAGGCTTTTGATAAGGCTAGACAGGAAGAAGAAAAAATGAATAGAATGAAAACTAAGCTGAACAAATTTTGGAATCAATTGGACACCATTTTTTCATTGTATTCAGATATCTTGGTTTGTCGATCTCTTGCTAGGAACTATGCTTTGTTTTTATTAGAACGATATTTATTGTTAAAAGTCAGAGTTGTTAGAGCCAGTAAGCCAATTAAGCTGGAGACAATGGAAGATTTTATAAATTGCTATAAGAGGCATGGAGTAAAGGTCCAAAGGCTTCTTTTTGAATTTTATTTACATATTTTTATATTAGATAAAGAAGTGGATGTGAATCCTAGCCCTTTTATTGGAGATGTTCAATTCCAGGATTTTATTTCTTTTGCAGTCAACCAACTCAAGTGGTTCAAAGCTTATAATTTGTTCCAAAAATAGGAACATAGCCTGGATCTTTGGGTAAGAAGTGAACCTACTCACCCTCTGCAAGTGTTTTCTAAGCATAAAGCACTGATGACACAAGAGGGTGTGACTAAGAGTTTAGGGCCCATACATAAGGAACTTGTGTTGGAAGGAACAACATATTTCCTCTCCATACAAACCATAAAATCAATAATCAATAACATAAGATGTCTTGCTATGGATACCTTGCCCTCCTTTTATACAAATGGAAACCCCCCTAATCTTGGGTCCCACTCATTAGGGTTTCCTCCACCAAGGAATCTTCCTCCCACTATCTCTGTGATGTCTCCAAAGATGATCTCCACCTTTTATCATAGTGTTGTTGACTTAGTCAAACTTGATCTTGTCCACATGAAAATGTCCCTTTTCACACATGAGGGTGTGAAATCCAGCTCCTATGATGATCCATTTTCACATTACGAGGGATTTTATTCCTATTTCTTAAATATATGGGCCTCACCCATTTATTTATCTCCTAGGTGTAAACAGTAAAAATCAATATTCCAATTAGATTTATGCTAATTTTGGAATGTTACAGTCCTCCCCTCTCGAATGTTGCTTGTCCTCAAGCAACTGAAAGGATAGAACTGAGAATTATCCCCTCCTCTTGCTGTAGCATCAACATATGATAAGCTCCTCCAAGGAATGAGATGTTGTCTCATCAATAAATCTCCATATTTCCCCTCCCAAGCATGCAAGTTAGCTAAATAGTAATCATCATGAACAAGTAGAGTACTCAAGTAGGAAATACGGTGTTTTCCAGAGGTCCCCTTGAGGAATGGGATCTGAAATGTGTTGGTAACCATCATTCCCATGTGGATCCTCCATCCCCAAGCAATCATCCATACAAAATGAGTTACCTCCCAACATGGGAACTCCTGAAAATTCCTCTCCACCTTTGGCTCATGCAATGTAGGTGGGCTGAAAATATGAACATGGTAGACAAATTAGCCTACCCCACGCTGTCCTTCCCGCCACTTATGATAAGTGTAGAGTTTTTTTTTATCTTGGGCTGAAATAGTGTTGCCCTCAAGTGGCAAGAAGAAGACTAGATCTCCAAAGATCTCCTCTCCAACGTTATGAATCATGCTGGCCCAAACTATCCCATATATGATGAGTTGGAAATCATCATCATATGGCATCCTATCAATCCCATGGCCCACCTCATAAAGAATTTTTTTTTTATTGTAGTGGCCATATCTCCTCCCATGCTCCCCCTTAGAACATGTAATGAAAAAAGTGTGGGAATCCTCTTCCCCATAGGACACATCCAACCAATGCGTCTCTCCCCCAATCATGCTCCCAATAAAAATAAGAACAATAGCAACATAGGGAACCATAATGAGAACCATACTTGTTGCCATATGTAGCAAGGGAGAAGGACAATGGTCTCTCAAATGCAACCAACGTAGTTTGACTCTGAACTACAAACAAAAAATTAAATGATGGGTGGCCTCCCCCCCACTTTCTTGTTGTCCCAATCTCCTCACAAGTTTGGAGAAAGTGCATGATGTATGGTGCATAGTAAGTATGCTCTCCATAAGATATCTTCTCCCCAAGTCCTCCTAGGGAGTGGCCATCAATACTTCTCATGGCCTCAAGTAGACCATGAGGTCTAGAAGGAATAATGCTCCTCCTTTGAGAAAATTCTTGCACATATATGGTTAAGGAATGCACATATTCATTATAGAAATCATTATGCAACCAAAAAGTATCCTTACCATATGTTTTTCTCATGCAAATGGAGTGGATCATAGATAGATCCCCTCTCATCCTCAAAGAGAAAAGAGGTGGTTGTGTTAACTCTTCCAAATATTCATGTATCTCCTTCATCTCCACATGATCCATGCATCTCCTCATATGCTGATACATCTCCTCCTCAAAGCCTTCCCAAAAGTACCCCTCCATGATGGTGTGGTATGCTCCCATAGAATAAGTGTGGTTGAAAAGGAAATCTTCATGAGTTTCTTGTAGAAAATTCTCCTTGAGCTTAGAAGATATAGATAAGAAGATCCTACCATGATAGTAGATGACCCCATCTCTGATTAAGTAACACTTCTCATGCAACTGGTCATCCAATATCATACAGGTAAAAATATCCTTGGAATAATCCACCAATATCTGGGATTTCTAATATGGATCTATCCTCCATAATGACATCACTGATGATTTATCACAAAGAACATCTGTCATATGTTTTTCCTCCTCTTTGACATCTCCCATGCCAAAGATGCAAGTTGGAAGGCTGCTCTCCTTCCCATGTGGCTCCCGCCACAATGCAGAATCTGAAATGAGTGTGTGTAATGATAATTTTGAGAGAATGCCTCTCCCCTCCTTGAGTCTACCCAAGACTCCCAGCATTGTACCAAGCTCTCCAAAGGTCTCTACTCTTCTAAAATCAATGAGTAGTGCCTCCAAATGTGAAGCATCCCTCGTCTTTTGCTGATCTAGTGGTCTCCCCGGTGAAATGTCTCCATGCAATGAGACATCAAGATCAAGAGTAGACTGTATATATGGATGGAAAGACTTGTCCTTTCCCTCACTGCACAATCCAATCTCCCTCTTAGGTGCATCAACCTCTTGAAATAGATAAGGGTGTGTGCTCCTCATCACATGATGCTGGTCATTCTCCCTATCTCCTCCTTTTATCTCCATAGTTTCACACCCTATCATCAATGGCACATGTAGATCATGAGTTGTGACTTGATCTCAATATATGAGATCCTGGGGAATTCCTTGCAATGAAACAAGAATCCATTTTGGTGGAGCAAGAGCTCCCTCTTCCTCTGCATGAGGTGCTAGATAAAATCTAGACATGATAACGTTGTTGCCCTCATTCTCATCAATATGTATGGGCAACCTCCCAATGACTAGATCCTCTTTTGAAAAAAGGATCTCCATACCCTCTTGTTAAAGAATATGAGATAGAGGTCTTGCCTCTAGCAAGGTATTGCTAGCCATCAATAATTTTGCTGATATGAAAGGATGACTAAGTTGTAAAGCCTAGATGTCTAGAAACAATATTTGAAGAAACATTGTGAGTTCTAGAAATATCATTACCTTCATTATCCTAAGCCTAATTGTTTCACTATAAAATTTATCTTTTGCATTCTCAAAGTTACCTTGCTGCAAAGAAAACTCCTTTTTCTAGGCTTCATTTGCCTCATTTTCATCACCTCACTTACACCCTCATTCATCCTTTTTCCCTATAAAAACCCATTTCTTCTTTCCTCTAAAAAACCCCTCATAACCTCCCTTATTCATAATTGTCTCCTAAAAAACCCTTTTTACATTTTTTAAAAGCTGACTTCTAGCTTATCGGACCCTTTAATTTTGCATAAAAAACTCAGTTTTTATGCTAAAAACACCCTTTGCACAAAACATGCCTTTAAGCCTCTTTCTGGATTAAAGCCCCAGCCCCCTTCCCCATACGAATATAAACCTTGACCATTCCGATATCTTCCTAAACCCCTTTCGTTTCTGGACCGCGTTCGCTTTTTCCAATAAGACCAAGGCCTTCGCCTCTTCCTAGCCCATTTCCCTATTCTTTATTTTACACCTCTACCCCTTTTATTTTTATACCCCCAAACCTTATTAAACTCCCCCCTTAACCTTTGAAAACATTAATGTGGGCCCATTTATCCCTTTCTTCCCATCTTCACTCGCGCCCTCTATCCTCTCATATGTACCTTTGATCAAAGGCCCTTAACCCGATCCAACGACCATCGCCTCTCCTCCCTTCATCCCACATCAAAGCAACCCCGCACTACTCGAAAAACTTGCATATGTCACCAAGTCGGGCTCCACCTTCCACTTTATCCTGCTACTAAAGCCGACACCTGCCACCTGTCACTAGGCCCCACTCCACAAACCTACACGCTGATCCCTCAACCCTTCCGCACCGTTGATCTCATCCTTTGAGATCTGACGGCTCAAACTCATATCGCGTGGAATTTTGCGTCGAGGTTTAACGCCCTCAACCCGTGTGAAAAAAGAACTTTCACCCTGGACACGTGTCCAACGCTGAGTGGTATCGCGTGCCCTCCACTCAAAACCACTTACCACCCATCACCTACGTGATAAACCACCCCAGTTTTCCAAAACTTCTTTCTTTCCCTCGCTCCCAAAATTAAATTTTCCTCATTTTTCCAGCTAGTTCCGCATACGTAACTTCCCTCTACATCTTCTCTCCCTCTGCAAATGATCCCCCGACACCTCAGAACTCTGAAAAACACAGTCAATCCAACCCCGTAGGCTTTAAAAGATTAAAATTGTTTTGTTTTTTGTGCAGGTTTTAATGGAAGAAATTCTCTAAAAAAGTATTCCAACAGTCGAAGAAATAATGAATTTAACCTCTGAACGATGATCTAGAGGTAAAATCACCTAAGACGGGCTAGGAGGGCTTGCATAGGCTTGACCCTCGATGAATCATGATCATCGACGGGTTATAAAACCCTCCAACGTACAAAGAAACCCTCCCTGCACACATACAAACAAATAAAGGAAAGAACGACGAAGGAATGAAGAACATAAGGCTTAAAGGGTTAATTATAGGTCAAAGGATAAAACAGAGGTTTAAGCATTTAAAGACAGTGATTAAAGAAGAAAGGCCAAAGTTTAAAGACAAGGAATAAATGAACAAAACAGTCATAAACAGAAACATAAGATAAAGGCAGTATTAAGGATAAATCAAGGCTAAAACCCTCATACTGAGTTTATGATCAAAGAAAAGGCAACTTAACCCAATGACAACCTTGAATAACTCAAAAAGGAAGCAGTTAATCCTCCAAAAGATCAAATTTCCACCTACGGCATGCTTTCTGTCCATAAAGGTAATTGGTAGTTATTGCACAATCAGAAGATATTTTATCTATCAAGGCAGTTATTGTAATAGTTAAGAATAGGCCTTAAAGTCAAACTCTTCACCTATTTTCCCTCAAAATTTAAGACAGAGTTATTGAAATAGAGAAGTAGTTGCAGATATTCCTGCCTTAGGCCTTGCATGGTTTTAAAGGTCAGGAATGCACTTACTCTGTAATAAATGATACTCAAACCCTATCTTGACCTCACCTCCTCATTTGCAGCATAAATACTGCATCTGAACTCATTTTATTGTTGGTATTTGATGATTCTTTGAATTAATACATAGTCTCTTGGAAGTTGAAGGAAAATTGATGTTTTGGATCTTGTGGATGCCCTGATTTGTTTGTTGATGGAGGAGGCTAGATCATTGGATCCCTAACCTTGGTTTTTGGTGAAGTACTTCTATCTGTTATTTTTATTTCCTATTTTCATTATGTTTCCATCTTTCTTTGTTACAGTAGAGTAAAAGTTTTAGGCTAAGAAATGTCTTTTGAAAGCACCTTAGTTCTGTTTACTCTTGACTGTCTTAATGTTTTCTTCTGCAAGGTCTGATTGGAAGATTCTTAATTTCCCTCTAGTTCCATATATTCTTTTCATCTTAGAAATAATTCAATAGAGTATAACCAAGGAGTCTCCCTTTTGGTAAGTCCATATCCCTTTGGGTACAGCTTGAGAGGTTGTTTTGAGGAATGATTTCAATAGAGTGAAACCAGGGAAATTAAGTGGTGAGTCCATGCTCCTTTGAGTACAACTTGAGATATTTTTTTTGAAGATATTTTCAAAGAATGCTTAGTAGAGTCTAAACCAGAGAAGTCTATGGTGCGTCCTGTCCTCTGGACTGCCTCAAAAAGTTTCTTTAAATATTCCTAAAGAGTTGGTCAAAAGCAGATTAGATTATTTCTATTTGATCTTAGGCTGCTCTTACTGTTTATCTTATATGTTTTATTATCTAAAATTAGTCTTTTGATTGTTGGATTTTTATCTGAAAGGTTTTCTTATTAAAATTCTATCCAAAGAAGTCTATGGTTTTCCCTGTCCTTTGGCTTACTTCAAAACAGATTCCTTGAAAGATGTTTCTTATTTAAAAGTACATGATAAATAATTCTTAATTTCTCTTTGTCCTACTTTTCATTCTTATCCTTAATGTTCACCTCATTATTCCTAAACTTTGAAGATCCACTAGCCAAGTTAGATTTCCCTATGATACTCCCCAATCCATTGATGAACCTATCATGACTTTCATTCAACTCCATTTCCCAATGACTTAGAGATTTTCCAATTCTATCTATGCTCGTTGATCATCATACCCAAACAAAACAAACAACAAACCTCATACTTAATAACTAGCCTAAAATCAACCCTTAAAAGCAAACAAGCACACATCTTTTAAAACAACCTTAGAGATCCCTCTCTGAGTCTAGGAAGGCTAGGTCCTAGAACTCTAAATATTGGTTTCATTTTACCTTGTCATTTGGTATCCCAATCTGCCAAATCACAGGATCCTAACAGGTATGATGCAAGATATCAACCTCCTCAATGGTTTTTTGAAGTGGTGTTGAGTTTATAGCTTCCTCCATCACATGCAATTTTTTTTTTTGCTTAGGTTTGTTTAGCTCTACCACATGTGTTTCAGAAAGTTTTCCATCAAATATTTCCACTAATGTCTTAGTGAACTTTTCATAAGAACAAGTATTTTCATTTTTCAAGGAAAAAGACTCAAATATCCACCATGCATAGGCCTTACCTCCAAAATGCAGTGCTGCAACTTTTATGGCCTCATCTTCAGAAATTTGGTGCTGCTGCAAATAGGAGTCTAGCTCCTCCACCCAAGAAATAGCTGAACATGTAGGTGAACCATCAAAAGTAGATAGAAGAAATCTACCCATATCATGTTGCTTGCTTCTCTTCACCTTGACCTTGCAAAACTCTGAAAAAGTGATATGATATCTAAACTTCTAAGTTTGAGATTCATATTCTTGCAGAAAATCACTAAGAGTTTCCCTCCTATTCATCCCTTATTCTTTCATCTCTCTCATAGAAAATCTAGGCATGTGACTGCACTAAGAATAATAATGTGTGGCTACATGCTCACGCTCATCATATGAAAATCTAGAGTTTGATTCAGATTCAAACTCTCTTGGAGATTCTATACACAGCTCCCTTCTCATCTTCTTGAGATCTTCATGAATGCTCTGCAAAGTTTGAGAAAGAAACTTTGGAAGTCTCTCCTCTTTTATTCCTCCAAAGGATGGAGTCTTATTTTTGTCTTTTCTACTCATATTTTCTTATTGTTGTCTTCTTGATAGCATATTGGCTGAGATTCCATAGGCTGAGCCAAGATTATGCTCTGATACCACTGTAATATCCCAAAATGGGGATGCAACAATACATGAACAAAAAATTGGAGTAGCAGTGATACATCAACACATAAAATGTAAGAATATTCAAATATTCATCATATTAAGATCATAGCAGAAAATTTATACAAATACTTGAGGAAATAATCACTCAAGCTGGGCAAAGCAAGCCTCAAGAGAACATGTATAAGAAAAATGTAGTACACTGCTACACAGAAAATGCTCAAGGCTATGACAGTGTAGTTTATTAGATATAACTGCTGCTAGAGTATTTAAATACATGGATATGCAAATATACATCTCGTAAAATGTGGGGAGCAAAGATCTAAATCCCCAAACTGAATTTCAAGACAATCCAAAAAAGGATTTCCTGAAATATGCAAAAATGGAAAAATGCCAGAGTTGTAGTCCCAAGACTGAGTAGCAGCTGCAACTCAAGAAATGGATGGATATGGATGAATATGATGGATAAGATGAATAATTATACCTCCTCCAATGTATCTTCCATGTGAAAGGATGATCCTAACACTGAAGATCTCACCCTCCAGTAATCACTGTAAACCCTCACTACAAATGCTTAATGAAAATAACGCAGTCAAGGAGAGGGACTGCATTATAAGAGATAGGAACTGAGTTTTCCAAGTTCCAAGATATGAAATATGCTCCATAATCTTCCTCACTGATCTCCCAAAGGAATAGAAGCTCGCTCCTCTGAAAAACAAGCTCCAGAAGTGGTGTTGTGAAACCTCCACTGCAACACCCTGCAACACAATGTTATACTTCAGCAGAAATAACGCTGTAGCTGAAGGATATAGCTTAGAATCAATATTGGATGTGGAGAAATGAAGTACAAGCTCCCTAAAGAGGCCTCTCAAGAAAGGAGAATGAATTCCTAAACAGGAATTCCTTGTGCTAAGAAGCATAGCAATCTCAACTAAACAATTGAATAAAGCACAAAGTCATACAGACCATAAAATCAATAATCAATAACATAAGATGTCTTGATATGGCTGCCTTTCCCTCCTTTTATACACATGGAATCCCCCCTCATCTTGGGTCCCACTAATTAGGGTTTCCTCCACCAAGGAATCCTCCTCCCACTATCTTTGTGCTCTCTCCAAAGACGATCTCCACCTCTTATCCCAGCGTTGTTGACTTGGTCAAACTTGACCTTGTCCACATGAAAATGTCCCTTTTCACACATGAGGGTGTGAAATACATCTCCTATGATGATCCATTTTCACATTATGAGGGATTTTGTTCCTATTTATGAAATGTATGGGCCTCCTTACCCATTTATTCATCTCCTAGGTGTTAACAGAAAAAATCAATATTCCAATTAGCTGTATGCTAATTTTTGAATATTACATCTACATTGTTGCATATGTTGATGAATAATTATGTAAATCTGAATAATTCATGATGTTAAAGGGTGAAATTAATTTTTTAATGAAGAGATGCAATTATCAAAGAAAATAAAAATATATCCATCATAAAATTAACATGGTATTAGAGTTAGGTTGAAGAAAATTCATGAAGATCACCCCCATGGAGATACTTTTGATGGAAGCAAGAGGAGGATGTTGAAGACCTAAAAGAATTCTAGGGTATGAATGAAACCCTAAGTATTTAATTCATAAGGATTTGATGGTTGTTTTGAGCGAAACCCTAGTTTATGGAAATTATATGAGATATTAAACCTAGCATGGTCAAAGTCAAGATGTTCAAGCACTTATGATAGATTTAATGAAGCCCTAGATGGGATAGTCTCTAGTAGGCCTGTTTGTTGATAAATTTGATTGAAGGAAACATTGTTATGTGGACTATGGATAGTAATGGTTCTTGAAGGTTGGTTCAAGAGGGAGAGGATCATCTCTCATTGAAGATAAGTATTCCTTGACTTATGATTTTTCTATGTGTCTTTACTCTTGTTTAGACTTATGGATCTGATTATTATGATTATTGTTTTTTATCATTGCATATACTTCCTACATGTATATTTGAGTACTTGGATGTTTCTATCCTCCTTTATGAGATGTGATAAGTGGATCCTTCTTGAGTATCATTTGAGATGCAGGAAAGAAAATATATATCTAGGAAAAGTAAAGAGGAACCTGATGAAAAGGTGACAAGTACTACAACATGCCTATGAGAATATGCACATGTATTTGAATACTACAAGGTATGCATGGTGTATTATTTCAATTTTATGTTTCATATGTAATATTGAATGGAAATGTTAACCCTATGGTAGGTTTATAATTTCTCCTTCTCAAATGGCTCATGCATGCACATGAAATTGATTTGGATCCATGGTTCTTATGATGAAATGGTACACATGGTATTGAACATTTTGATCATGATGATCTCCTTGATTCTATGAGGATACTTATTATTTATCTTGGATATAGTGGTATAACTTGATATTTGGATAACATATATTGTTTTTATAGATCTTTATTCTGTGAATAAGGATAGCGCCCTTAATATTATACTCTTGATACTTTTCATGAATTTCACATAGAAGGATAGCTCATTGACTCTTTATAATTCTTGTGATGAACATGATGAAATTATGGTAAAAAGAATTGAAACTCTTGTTGTTTTGATAAACTGATCTTTATTGATCATAATAATAATGATAAGCATGGTAACCTTGATGATAGAGTTATAACTATGAGGTTGATACTATAGATCTTTTTATTAACCACGATCATGTGTTAATGTGAGGAGTAACTATGGAATATGGTAAAATTGATTGTCCTAACTTGATGGATTGACTTTATATTGTTACATCTGTCTCACTACAAGAAAAAATGACATTGGTGAGGGTAATTCCTATGAAAAACCTTTAAGGTCCATCATCAATGTCACATATGGTGACAGTCCTTAAAAAATATTTGTTGTAATTGCATATAGTGACAGTCCTTTAAGGTTTGTCACCAAAGCCATTTTTAGTGACACTTTTGGTGAGGGTTGTTAAAGGCTAGTCACTAATTCTCTCATTGGTGACACTTCTAGTGATGATATTTTATTGACCCTCACCAATGCTCTTTTTGGTAACTTTTGGTGACGGTCAAAAAATGTTCATCATCATTGATCATTCCAATGAGTTTTTTATGACACTATGTGCATGTTATTATATTTTTTGTCAAAAGATAATGATTTAAGTCCACTGTTGTGGAGTCGTTTTCATTATGTGTCCAAGGCCATATATTGGTTAGAGTCATTCAATTTTTTAAGAAGTAATTAGTGTGTATCATTTACCTCATATAATGATAATATAGTTTTCCCATGATTCATCTCTATTAGGTTTATTATGTAATAAATTCCCTTTGGATAAATTTCCACTAGTGTGTGTAGAAATTATATTATTTAATAAAAAAACAAGATTTTTCAATTCTATTAATGAGAGAGATATAGCACTTCTCAACACTCTTGGCACATATTAACATGCTTTGGAACACATTAACATTCCTTCGCACCTCGCATGTCTTAGAACATATTTGTACCTAGAACATCTTGCCATGACTAGGACACCCAAGCACATGTTGGCAGACCCTACCAAGCGTAACACTCTCTTAGCATGTGTTGTCATGCCTTGTAGTCCCTATCATGCCCTGGAAAAATTTGGTGTGCATTAACATACATGAGCACTTGGCACACATTGGAACTTGGCATGTATTGAAACCTATTATTAATGTTCCTAGCATGCCCCTTTTGAAAAAGTTAAAGTCTTGACTTATTAGCCCTCTTATGTGTTCATTTCCTTGAATTTTATCTTGGTTCTTATTTTTGTTTCCATGATACTCCTTTACGCATATTGGCATATTTTTTAGCAATTTAATTGTCTTAAATTGATTACATAAATTATCGACCAGGGCCAGTAAACCGACGAAGTGTAAGTGCATTGTATATGCTAGCAATATTAGTTATCTAAATTGAATTAAATGACCAGTGCACATGATTGGATTATTTATTGAGACTAATTCTAAGAAATATGATCACAATCTTGTATCTAATTATGAAATACAAACAACCAATAATTAATCAATTCCACACTTTCAAATGAAATTTAATTCATGAAAACTCATACTCATGCACTATGCAAACTAATTAAAATATTCTTGGAAGGAAACCTACTTTCTAAGAGAATAAACTCATCTATTAATATAAGACACTCTTGCATGAAAAACCAAACTATGTTCACTCTATCTCAAATTGATAAATAACTCATGCTTTCAAATAAATTTTTTCAACACTCATGCTTAAAACTTGCGAAATAATTATCTGTTTTTTTAAATTACAATATCGTTCTCAATTCAAAATCTCACTTCTAATTAAGTTCAGGTGCTCCTAAATAAATAGAATAAAATGATTAATGAAATGAATAAACTTCTTTCTATCTAATAAATAAAGCAAATAAAACATTCTACATGATGCATCCAACAATAAAATAATGAAATGATAAAAGAACTCTACTTGAAATAAAATAAAATAAATTTACTGCTTGAGGGGGCCCTCCACAAGCAGGTGGTCACGAGAGCCAATCAAGAAATAAACCATGAATTGAAATTTAAATGATTCCTTGTGTTGTGGCTCAATTTCATTTACCTTTGAAATATTTTTCAAAACACCAAAAAAGCATATATGTTAGAAAATGTAAAATTTTGTGTGTCATAGAAGAATTTTGATTTATATGTTGGTACATTTAACATTACCTGATTAGATGTGAAGGTGGGTCGATTCGGGCTTGGTCATGTGCATAACAGTTCAAGAGCCAGACCGATGGGCGCGTATAGGACATTGCACACTGGACAGGGTCGAGTCGGGCTCATTCACAAGCTCAGGAGGGACTAGCATGAAATAACATCGAATAAGTTCAAGAGGGTTACGCTATGGAGTAAATGAACTAATTTCCCAAAGGAAGAGAAAGGGCACATTTCCCCTTAAAAATTAAGAGTTCCGGAGGAGGCGCAGAGGGGAAAAAAGATGGTCGGGATTGAAGCACAGAACCGGAGCAGAGAGATGATTGACATATATTAAATCGCAAGCTGCAAACTGCAAGTTTAAAAAGATAGGCATGGGAGGTAAATGATAAAGTGTTCGAAGTGAGATGTGTGATGCTCGGTGGGACCCAAATTCATAGTGCACGTCGCTAGTTTTAATAGTTAGTGGCTAAGGTAAATGTTACACTCACCGAAGCACGATGTGCAATGCAGTGGGGCCCAATCGCAAAATTGCAAACGTTGAATTTTAAAGGATAACCGCAGGAGGTAAGTGATAAAGTCTCTCAAATATGATGTTCGATGCCCGGTGGGACCTGATCACATAGCGCGCATCACGATACTTAGAATATAAGTGTCAAAGCTAAGCTAAAAACAACGAAATGTGATGTGCGGGTGGGTGCACGTGGTTTCAAAAGTGATTTCCAAAGGTTTTCAGATCTAGAAGTAAGGCATTTTCGTGTGTTAAACCATGTCAGAGGAAGAAAAGAGGGTTATAACGTGAAACCAGTGGAATGCCTTGGCAATGAAGAAATAGGCAGAATGCAACAAACAAAATCGGGTAAGTGACTCAACGCAGAACAAAGGAGAAGAGGCAGAGTCAGGTAGCAGGTGATACGAGTGACAACATTTGAAGCACAGGGGCATAGGAATTGTCGGGAAAAAAAACGTATAGTGGCACTGTTAGGAGAATGATAGTTGGGTCAAGTGGGGCTTGGAGGTGACGTTATAGAGATGTGCAACCACTGCATCATGACTAGAAAGGCCACCTCGATACTTTGGGAGGATGCATCAGCAACATCAGATTCAACAAACAAACAATATTTCTGGTTTGAATTTTCTCTCTCAAGTATGATTGCATAAGTTATCTTAATAGTTTAGGTAGTCTAATAGATTCAAGAAGTTTACCAATTACGAACCACTATGATGTATTTAACTAGATAGAAATAAAGAAAATAGGTTCTGATTTTTGGACCTCTAGATGACTGTTAGTTTATGACTAAATTCTCTTAGAAATTAATGAAAGAAGATCAAGTTTCCTACACCTGTTGATGTTGATACGTCTTTCCTATTTTGCTATGCGGCTATTCCTCTTTGAATGAAGTGAGGTAATGTAGTAGCCGGTCTCTTAATTACATCTGTGAGTAAGAGTTAAATAACCTTAATTTGCACTCCTTCACCTCATCTCTTCTCTCTTCATAAACTCCTGATAGAACTTTAAAGTGATAGATTCTATGTTTATAGCATATTATTTTAAGTTCTCTCTTTCTCCATGAATTTCCTCTAAAACTTAAAAGTGGTAGATTATGTATTTTCAACATATCATTTTGAGTTTCTCTTGCAGTTCTTCTTTTCATCCCATTTAAATATTAGCAGTTTATGGCATTGTGAAGGCTTTCATTATATCATATTATTGAGGGTATGAAGTAACTGAATTCCAAGGGTGCTAAACAAAGGCAATTTGATATGGTAATTGTGACATACATTTATAAAATGTATTAATAATTGATTCCTTACCACAATCAATGGATTGTTTCTTGAGATACAACACCTTGAATGAAAACAAAAGTCTCACTCTCGCATAAAAATTCACTGTGTTTTTTGTTGCTGCAAGGTCTTTTTATAAATCCCACATCATTAAATGTTCAGAGCTTTAAGCCTAGCCTTGCTAAAAAAATACTAAATTTAAATATAAAATATATCATAACAGAATTCACTAATTATTTTATATTAACAAAGAAAAAAATTGAGGCTTATATATCATTCCTCGCTCACCTATTATAGCTGACAGAGTTGACTTTATCCTTGACTATGCAACTGGAAGCTTTTCGTACCAATCTAGTTCATGAATATAGGAGGGAATATCTGAGTGCATTGATCGCCAACTTTCCATATATTTATCCCTCCACCTAGCACTTGGAAACCTATCAAACAATATACTTGGATGCAGACTCATACATTAGGTGCAGAATCATGACATTTCGATAACTAAAGAAAATATTAGACTAACAATAAATAAAACTAATAACTTATGAAAAAAAAATTGTTATATACATGCCATGGTATAAAAATTGTGATTTGATGTCCTTTGACTGATTATGGTGGTCAAAAAGGAATAAGTAGGTGGAAAAGAGGTTTCAAAAGAAACAATTATGATGTTCAATGCATACCCTCGCACCATACACATCCTAGCATGCCTTAACATATTACATGTCTTGGCACTATTTGGCACATGGTAACACACACTGGAACTCCCTAGCACACTTTGGCACTTCTTGACATGCCCTTATATTCCCTAGCATGCCTTACTAGTGCTTAAGATACCTTGTCACTCCCTTCTTGGCATGCTAGCTAGCAATCGTTGACACTCCCTAACACACCCTCATATTCATTCACTTCCATGCATTTTTACTTAGTGCTCCCTTGTGTTGTCCTAGTACTCCCTAACAATCCTCAGCATGCATTAGCACACTTTGTCACACCTTAGCACTCTTTGACATTCCCTTCCACTTCATAACATGTGTATCACTCCCTAACACACATTGGCACTTGGCACATGTTAGCGTTTGGAAAGTATTAGAATGTCTAACATTCATTATGATGCCCTCGTATTCTTTTTAATGGTTTAATATTAAATTTATTTGAGATAAATTATTGGAAAGTATATGAGATGTAAAAAAGGATGATTTGGAACTTAGAATGCACTAACACATGGCACTTTGGACCTATTTCCACCTAGTGTTGGTGTGCGTAGCATGCCCCTCCTGGAAAAGGTAAATTGATGACCTATTAACCCTCTTATGTGCTCGTTTCCTTGTAGTTAAACTTTTTTCTCCCTTTTGTTGCCTTGATAGTCCCTATCACATATTGCCACACCCTTGCACATCTTGGTATGCCTTATCACTTTAGACATATTAGCATATTCGACATGCCTTCGAACTATCTGGTACATGTTAGCATTCCCTAGCATGCATTGGCAGTCATGCCCTCACAACCAGCGTTACATTTTTTCACGATTGGGGAACTAAATCAAGTCCTTAGCTACTGTAATTCATGTGACATTGACATGCTTCACTTGCAACAACTTTACGAATTGCACCTACTACAAGTAGAGTGTGCCTTGTTCACCTAAGAACTGCTTATACCTCTTTTTAGGCCACTCATGTACAAACTGAACTTGTGCCACTTAAGAACTTACCAAGACAATGATCACATATAGCCATAGCCATAAAACAACTAAGCAACATAGCTTATGTTAGTCATCAGTAATTTTTGCCTTGTTTATGACTAAATGATTATCCCAAGATTTCTATAAACAAATTTCATAGACATTGTGAGTTCTAGAAATCTCACTGCCTTCATTATCCTTAAGATAATTTTTCACTATTTCATCATTTCATCATGTCTAGCTTTGCCTACCAATCTCAGAAAACCCATTATAATCCCATGTCACTCATCTTGTGTATATATTTTCATCTTTGGCCCAAATCCTCTGTTTTGTTTGGTCTAAAAAAACCCCCACTTCTACCTAAGCCCACCAATCAAACAACTTTGTTGTGCCTCCTAAAAAACTCCCAAACGCTGATGGTCTCAAATTATCTCTGTAGGATCTTTAGATAAATCAAGTACATTGGATTTTGGATCTTCAATACATCAGTTTATCATAAATTTTATCTTACACTTGATGATCCCAAATTCTAGGTCTCGGTCCAAAAGCCAAGTCCAAGAAACCTTCCACTAGGTCACTTAGGGTTTCATGAGTCATAGGGTGGATTTGGTATCCTACAAATCCCTATTTTATATCTACAAGGAGACTGCATTCAAAGAAGAAAACGACAAGTGATCTTGTCCAAACTAATCAAAAAGGTCATTCAGGGAAGGCGCTTTGGTCTAAAGCACAAATCTTGCAAGGGGACAGCTGCCCTTTGCTCACATTTCTGCGAGACGATCAAATAGCCATCGGACTAGCAATGGGTAAGGTAAAAGAGAAAATCATCATAAGAAGACCATTCATAGCAAAAAGAAAACAATAGGTATGTGTTTGAAGAGAATCAGGGTTTGTAACAGTTTTTGACCAAACAAGGAAACAATGTTAAGGTTACAAGGGAAAAGGTCACATCCACCTCAAATCCTTCAAATGCTCATTAAATGATTTTAGAAATAAATAATGAGTTTTAAGAAGTTTTTGAGAACTTAGAAGATGACACTATTTGCTTTTTTCTAAGCAGCCCTAAAACCTAGAAATTTGGGGAGATGGACAAAAATGGTTAAATGATGACAAAGAAGCCTCCTTCATAACAATAGATGGCATATCAAGGGTTTCAAGCTGCCCTCTAGGGTTTAGAAAAGAAGCATTGGTTCCACCTTGCCAAAGGTACAATAAGGAAAAAATTATTAGCACAGGGGCATGAGTTTTCAAAAGGTAAAATCAAAGGTCTCAAAAAGATCAAAGGAGGCAGAAAAGGGGCATTGTATACCACTTCACCAAAGGAGAAAATGGGCCAAAAATATCATTTCAAGGGTCTAAAATCTCAAAATAACAACTAGAGGTATTTTCAAATGATCAAAGGAGGCAAGCATGAGGTAGAAATTTCCCAAGGAGGTAATTATGACAAGCATAGGTTCATTGTTGGTAAAATGAGTTGTTAAACTCCAAAAGACAGTAATCAAAGGCAAAAGTTGTGTGTGCACCTGCAAGAACAGAAGTGGCCCATGGAAAGACACAAAATATAGTTTAAATTTTCTCACCTTCCCAAGTAGAGATTCATCATTGTCAAAGTGGTCTAAGGAACAAATATACCACTGGTTTACGGCAGAGAAGTAAAACCTCCAACAAGGGTCACCTTATCAAATGTATATTCTGCAAGAGATAGATTATGCCAGGAATGACACTTCTACAAAACTGTCAAGGATTGATACCTATAGGAAAATTTTGTAATGACATAAGTGAAAAATAAATGTTTGTAGTGATAATGACACATAATTATTAAATATATCATTGATACTTGCTGCTAAGGGTTTTCATACTAGGAGGTGGTTTACTGTTTTAAAGAGAAAATATGACAAAATGTAAGTCAAAGGAAAATATGTCAAAAATCACAAATCTGTTGTTTTCCAATGATAAAACATCATAAAAAGGTTCATGTCTATGAAGGATGGTAAAGGGCACATGTTTGAACTTAATGAAAGTGTTGTTAGTACAAAAAGAACATTAAGAGGCTCCCTGCAATGAAAAGAACAATGTTTTTTGTCAAACTTCCACCTACAGGACCAAAGGAGCCAAAAATATAGTAAGAAAAAGTAAAAATAACTAAACATTAGGAAAGTGGGTCTAGGCATGAAATTTATTTTAAAAAAGGGGTATAAAATCCTCCTTTCCTTTTCCCTCAACCTCATTTGTCATTGCAAAAAAGAGAGAAAGCTGTTGAAAGTAGGTTTTGAGGGTTTTTGTGCCAGTTTAGAGACAAATTGCAGGTGCTACGCACCTGGCCATCGGCGTTGCGTACAGAGGAGGTAGCGACAGTGTTGTGCACCAGGAGGCTGGCGCTACGCTTTGGCTAGGGCGCTACACACAGGCCCAGAACAGCCCGACTGCCCACCTTTGCACACCTGCGCTGCACTCTGATAGGCCTGAAAACTTGTTTCACAGCCTGAATCACCCATAGAAGACTGCGAGCACTGCGCACAGGTCTGCCATCCCAACCCGACTTGAACGAGCAGTCAGGTGGCACTACGCACCGGCGATATTTGACCTAAATTGCTCAAAAAGGGTTTAAATTCCATTTTATTGCCTCCAAATCCCCTGCAATAGTCAAAGCAAGGTTGATGGCTTTCTTCCTTACCTTCCAAGTAGTTTTTTCATAAATCAAGAAGGTATTAAAGACCTAATGTGACCAAACCCTAGTCTGCAAAAAAAAAATCAAATTATTCACAGTCTAGGATAGGGTTTGCAAATTTGAAAGGTTTTCATAGGTTGTGGAGACACTCAGTGACAAAAAAATTCCTTCTAAATTCTGAAGCACTCCTTGATTACTTCATCTTGCCCCCATTTTCCAAATTTTTCCCTCACATCACTCATTTTCCCTCCCTAAACCTAAATACCCCCACCAAGCTAAAATCCTCTTGTCCTAGACCAGTCACCATGTCTAAAGAAGAAATCAATAGGTCAAAGACAAAGTTAAATGAAGAAAAAGAAGAGGACAACAATACTAAGGAAGAAGATGATGGCAGTAGCCATGAAGAACAAATAAACAACAATGGAGATAAAGAAGACAGTAAGGAAGAGGCAGAGTCTAATGAGGAAAACCAAGAGAATGATGATGGCATGGAGGAGAGTGAATGAAAATGAGGCAAAAATATAAAACATTGAGGAAAATACAGGGCTTAATCAAGAAAAAAAAAGTGATGAAAATGATAAAGACAGTGGGGAAGAAACAGAGCCTAACAATGAAAAAGAAGATGATGATGGCATGGAGGAGAGTGATGAAAATGGCAGTCAAGAAAAGGAAAATAGTGAGCAATTGGAGCAAGATAATGATAGTGATGACACCAATAAATAACTCTCAAGTGCAGAAAAGGGTTTTGAGGATGATAAAGATGAATACTAAGAAGGTAATGAAGAGAATAATGAATATGACAGCCAGCAAGAAGGTTCACATGATAGCCATGAGAAAAAAGTACTTGAGCATGACAGTGAGCACACTAATAATGCAGACAGTGAAAAAATGAGTAAAGATGATGAAACTGAAACAGAGTTTGAAGGGGAAGGCACTGACCAAGGCAATAGCACCAATGAGACAGCAAAAAATGAGCAAAGAAATAGTCTTGACAGTCATGATAGTTGTCATGACTGTCATGACACAAATCAACTTCTAAATGTCCAAGAAACTCAAAGTGATAGTGCAAGAAATGACAAAAAAGAGGACCTTAGTGAAGGACAGAGCCAAATTGAAGCAATTGAATAACATAATGATAAGTTTGAAGGCCTAAGTGAGCAGCAGGTAAAAGTGGAACAAACTTAGTTAGAAAATATGAACACCAATGAAGATGACGGCAGTGCCAAAAACAAATAATTCATTGAAAATTAAGCACTCAAACAAAGTAAAGACCAAAAAAAACTTAGATACATGACTCAAGATTCTCCATAGGCTTCTCAAAACCCTTGAATAATTTGTCCACCAAGTTTGAGGCAATTTGAACAAATTTTTGTCTTTTCCAAATTTTGACCCCTCTGTGCGCAGCACCCTAGGCACTACGCACAAAATTGGTACATCCTCAGCTCAAATTTTTTTTATTTTTGGATTCCTCACATCACCAACAGTCTGCTCACCAATTTTCAGATCATTTGGAGCATTTTTGACCCCCCAAAAGGTCAAAAAACACCAAAAATTTGACCTTTCTGCCTCATTTTCAGACCAGGTGCTGCGCACATAGAAGTGTTGGGGAAATTGATTTTTGAACCGGTAAATGGCATCCACTCAGAAAAAATCAAGTATTTATGGAAATTAGATTCATCGGTCTTTCCAACGAGCCATCACAGAGTCACATCCGGTGTCGGGAAGGGGTCCAAAACTCAGCTGCAAGAGACCTTATTTTCTGTTGAAGTCACCGCTGCGCACAGAGGCTGCCTAGTGTGTTTTGGACCAAAAGTCAACAAAACACACTCATTTATTGCAAATATATATTTTTGAGTTTTTTGACGAAAATAACTCTAGAATCAGGTGAAAATAGTTATTTTATCATTTATTTCTTAGGATATTATGTGCCTTGGGCCTTGCATGGTCTCTTGGCCATAAATGACATTTATGGTAATATTTGACATTTTCCTACCACATTTAGGGTTTTAGTCCTCATTTGATCCATAAATAGAGCATGAGGCCCCTATGTATTTTGTTGGCATTTGATGAGATTGAAGAGAAATATACATGGTTTTATGAGCTTGGAGAAGAAATTGGTTTTGTGAAGTGGATGAATGGCTTGTTTGGCTTGATGATGGAGAATCTTGTTTGCAGGATTCCATAGCTTGGTGAATGGTGATGTTTTATTAACTTGTTAATATTTTCTTGTAATCTTTTTGTTTCATTCTTCTTGGCTGCTATAGATCAGAAAAGTATAGGTTGAGACATGCTCTTTGAGGCACCTCACTCCTCCTGTTTGTTATAGTTTTGATGTTTTCCCCTTTTGACCATCTTAAGGAATTCTTGATTGCTCCATAGGTCCACCAAAACTTGTTTTTGTTTCATGTATGGTTAGTATGCTATCTTACAAGTATGATTCATGGTATGCCCTGCTTATTTGAAGTTTTCAAAACCCTATCTTGAAGCCTTTCTGTGGAATATTGATTGCTATGTTAAGTCAAAGAGGTCTTGTTCGATCTTGCCCTTTTTCCATGCTGATCAACTTGTTTCAGAGTTCCCAATAGCTTGATATATGTTGTTTAGGATTTCCCTCTCCATAAATTAAGTTATTCATTTATCTTATGTGTTTTCCCAAAATCTGAAGGTGAATTTCTAAAATTAGGAGTTCTAATGCTTCTATGTTTCACTGGAATGTTTATCTTATATGTTTATCAGTTTGAGTATTTTTCATTGAGCTTAATGGTTTGCCCTACCTCATTATTTGTAGATTTAAAATATATATGTTTAAGACCTCTTAATTTTTTCCCAAACTTAATGTTCACTACACCTCATACATCACCTTAAGGATCTAGTAACCTTGCTAAATTGGCCCTACAGTACACTATGTTTCATCATTTAGACACTCTTGAATTCATTTGACTCCATAGCCCAATCGATTTGACATCCTCTCACTCCTCCTATTACATTTGACCATCTTATCCATCCAAAACAATCAAAAACCTTACACTTAACAACTAGCCTAAAATCTAAACCCTAGAGAAAAAAGAACACATCCTTTGCACCTGATAGAGAGAGCCCTCTCTGAGTTCAGGAAGGCTAGGTCCTAGGACTCCAAAGATCGGTTCCATGTTTCCCTGTCATCTGGTCTACCAATATGCCAAATCACGGGACCCTAACAGCTTACATATAAGGCAATATTTCACATGTATGTCCAGTTCATATAAACAATAGAGCATTAACTGAGAGTTTTCAAGAACCACAAGATACACAAGCCATCCAAGATATAAGTTGGAACAAGCCGAGTGCCCCAAAACATATACAAAAAATTGTACAATATACAATTGTCTAAAATATTTTAAAACATGAGAATCTAGCCAAAGTGTGCCACATTTCATATAAAAATAATAGATAAAGGCAAACTAGTGTTGTTCCCAGCATAAAGTATCCCTTTGTCTAAAACTTTTTTGTCGACCCCCTTATCGAAATCGTCAGTTTTCCTCTTGTAAATCATGTTATGAACTTCTTCTACACATTTCATCCTTGGCACACTTGAATTCACTTACACTCTCTCGCACACACTCTTATGTGTTCATTTCCCTGCATTTTGACCTAGTTCTCCCTTGTGATTCCTCGACACTCATTAACACTCCTCAGCATGCATTTACATTATCCGACATGTGTTAGCACACCTTTTAATTCCTTGGCATGCCCTAACCCTCCCTAGCTATCATGCCCTCACAAATACCCTTACTTAATTTGCAACTTGGGAACCCAACCAAGTCCTCACTTGACTACAAGAGCTTGACCAAGTTACGATTACTAAAATTAGACTATGTGGCTTGGGAGATACTCCACGAGCCTAGTGAGATGGATTTTTGTGATTTTGGTCACAAAAGGATTTGTTGGAAAAGAACCCAAGCGAAGGGTTTTTGCACGCAAGATGGGGTTTAAAATATAAATGAAAATTAAAAAGGAAAAATAATATTTCCTAAGGTCTAAGTGGATAAAGCCCAAAATTTCTGGAGGGTTCTTAAGAGGCCTAGCTAGGAAAATATATTTAAGAAGGCTTGAGTATGAAGGAAATAACATCAAGTGAGAAGGATCTCATTTGATCAAGGAGGCCAAGAGAGATGTAGTTCTAAAGTAGGTCAAGTTAGAGGGCTGAGTAAATGTTCACAAGGATGTTGCATACCTTAATGGGTTCGAGCTAGGAAGTAGGATGGAATATTCTTGGTTCTCTTTTGCAAGATTGAGCTTAAGAAAGGTTTCTCATGAGAATTTTGGCATGTGACTTTAGTGGTGTCTCTGTGTGAAGGCTCTGTAAAATTCTGAAATAAAAATTCTGAAATAGCATAGAGGGTTGATGCCATCTTTTCTTGTGGTGGTTATTAGGTTGCAAGGTCTGTGATAAATACCAATATAAATGAATGAGTGTCTACAATGGAATTTAGGGCCAAAACAGAAGTAGACACGGGCATAATATTGATTGAGGTAACCCTAGTTTGAGGTTCGATGTAGATATATGAATTTCATGTCAAGATTCGATCAAATAATTGCCCAAAATCTATAGATCCATATGAGCTAGGTCAAGTCTCTTATGGAGGCAATATTTGTTGTTTTTTCTATGGGTGGATAAGGTTTGTTCTAAAGCGATTACTACATAAGTATAATGCCCTAGTTAGGATGGTTTCCTAGCATGTTTAGTCCATAAGGTATGCCTTTAAGACTGTGACAAATTTTCATAGAAGAAGAGGGGTTGTGACCCTTGGAGCAAGGTTTATCTCTACAATATAGACCGCATATCTGGAAGATGTTTTATAGAATTATGTGTTCAGATAGAAGATCCAAAGGAGGGTGGGACCTCAACATAAGATTGAGAATACAGAAGAAATGTGCCATATGAAGAATGTATTTAGATGGAGAGGATTTGATTTTGGTGGAATGTCCATAGAGTTTTAGATAGAGATATGAAAAATAGTCAATGAATTGTTAGTGGTTTATTTGTGACCCTAGTTCAGTCATCTACAGATTGTTAGAAGGATGATAAGAGGAGTAGTTCAGATTTGTTCATAGATTGGACAACAAAGAAATTGATACACAGGAATAGTGATTTTGAGAGGACTCAAACCCTTGTTAGTTGGAAAATTTGAAGAGCCATAGATGAAGGAAATATTGTGGGCCCTAGATCAGTAAAAGAATTGACTGTGGTTGGGAATATTGATGGTAGTCCAAGTACAGTTGGAGGGTTGTTAGGTGACCATCAAAGAAGATCCATGAGTCTTGTACTTGTGAAGGACAAAAAGATTGGTAGAAGGGTAGGTGTATAGGGCCTAATTATGTGCAAAATTTGAAGGACTACAATAGCATTCAAGTGGGAAAACCAACTAGACCTAGTTCATTGTATTGCAGAGGATTGATTCAGTGAGAAGTAGGGTAACCTCCATGGCCATAAAATTCTCATATTGGAGCCGTAGTATGGTCTTATATTGTCCACAAATTCATCTATGTTCATAGGAATAAATTAAGGTTCATCTCCATGCATGACCCAAATGTAATTCATGTCCACTCAAAAGAAAAATGAGGATATAAGGATGTTATTTAGTTTCCACCATCCTTTAACATTGGTCCATTATCTTACCAAATGTATGGTTAATATTCCCATATGTATAATATTCCCATACAAGTATAAAATATTTATCAAATGTTTTTTCCATAGCATGATCTAAACAACATTTAAATTCCCTTAGTTTGCTTCAAGTCTATTTGAAACTGACACATGCAGTCCTCATGTGATATTACAAAATGGAAATAGCAGCAATACAAGACACAATAATGTAAAACACAAAAATATGAATATGAAATAAGAGGTATCAATAAGCAGCCATCATTTTATTAAGATATCAGCAACAATATACAAAAATATCTTGAGGTTCAAGCCACTCAAGCAATAAGAACAAGTCTCCAATGATTAGAACAATCAACACATGAGTTGTTGCAACTGTATAGAATGATAGAGAGCAGTGATAGCGCTATCTATATTAGTGTAGCTAATTTTGTAGATATACATAAATGAAATAGGGCTGATAGAAACAAAATAAATGCCCAAAAAAGAAGATGTGGGCTCTAATACATGATTTCTAGCCAACTTAGGAAGGATTGCTAGAAATACTAGGAACTTTACAATGTGACAAGTAACCCTAGGGTTGAAATGTCATTGCAAACTGGAACTAACGATAATGAGGTTATGAAAAATATGAAATGATGATGTGCTCATCCAATGGTATTCCTAAATAGAAGGTTGATCCCTCTACCCAGAAATAGACCCTCTTGATGAGCTCAATGAACCCTCCTAGCAAATGCCTCCAAAAATAACGCAGTTCTGGTTTGTGACTATGCTATGAGGGATGGTAGATGGTTGGCTGGATGCCAAAGATGTAAAAATATGCCCAATATCCCTCCTTTCTGATCCTCCAATGGATAGGCTACCCCTCCACTAAAAAAAATCCCAGAAATAGCTCTATTTGATCCTCCTTTGTTGCACCTTGCAACAAAACCCAGATCTAAACAAAAACTGAGTTGTATTTGAAGGAGGTAGCTTGGAAAGAATTAAATAATGAGTAAATTCAGCCTAAATAACCTCTCCTTCACTGAGGATGAGGTAGGGATTCCCGATCAGGAACACCCTTGTGCTAAACAGCACAACAACCCTACTAAATAGCAAAAGGAAGAAAAGTCTAAACAGACCAATATCAAAATGATAATCTAAAACATGAATAAAAATGGCTGCCATCCCCTCCATATATAGTATGTGAGCCTTATCACATTGGTTCCAATCCATAATTTCCACTAATCTCATGCAACTTGTCGTCCACTAAAACTGTGTTATCTCATCATAAATGCCACTCCTCCATGACAGTGCTATTGACTTGGTCAAAGTTGACTGAATCAACATGATCCAACCCCTGTTCACACCCAAAGGTGCTTAATATAGCTTCTTATTCTTCCTCCATTCACATTATGAGTGTTATTATTCCTTCTAAAGGGGTTTATGGGCCTCCTTACCCACTTATTCACCTACCTAGTGATAAAACAAACTATAATATTCCATTTAGATGAAGGCTAATTTTTTGGAATATTATAGTCCTCCCCTCCAAAATGTTGCTTGTCCTTAAGCAACTGTAAAGGTGGAGAAAAATTCCTCCCTTCCTCTTGTTGTGGCCTCCTCATCAATAGTCCCCACCACTGCCCAAAATAATCTACAATAAATATGCCCTCCAATGGTTCCTCCCAACTATGCAAAACCAAATGGCTTACATCATGAGAAAGTGGAAGGTGTAAGTGGGAACCTTCTTGCAGTCCAATGGCCCCCTCAAGGTAGGAGTGATGAAAAAAATAAGGGATATCATTCCCAATGAGAGACTCCCATACCCATGCTATCATCCAAATGAAATGAGCCATTCTAGGTAGCTCATCAAAGAAATCCTCAACCCCCGATTTATGAAATGTATTGGGGCTGCATGGAGAGATTAAATTTTCCCACTCAAGTTGTTTATCTCTCCATTTATGGTATGTATGGGGTTTTTGCTGATCTTGGGCTGAAATATTATAGCCTCCAAGAATGTCCCAAGTCACCCCACCAAACAAAACATCCATGAAGTGCCTCTCCCAAGAACTCAAGTTCTCCAAATGGTCTTCCCACATGAAGACAAGAGATGTAGTGTGGAAATCATGGTTTTCCCATGGTCTCTCCTGAAACATGCAATATATAAAGTATGGATAATCATACTCCCAATGGGCACCTTCAACTCTTGTGCCACCCTCCCAACAAATCTCCTCATAAGAATAAGAACATCAGCAATATATGGAAGAAAAAACAAATAAAAACAAGTTTCCATATGACAACTGGGAGGTGGATCATAGTTCCACTTGTGGAACCAGCGCAGTGCATTCCCTACCTGCCTCAAAACAAAGTATAACAACTGTATTTTCAGCCACTTTTTTTCTGCCACAATCATCCTACAAGATAGGGTCATAAAAATAAAATGTGGTGCCAATGTTGCACACCAAGAATCATGTGGCCTCCCCCACAAACCACCGATATAATGGCCAATATCAATGTTGCAAATGGCCTCAAGTACATTACAATACAATACAAGAAGGAGAGATCTTCCTTGGTACAATATGTTGCTCACAAAAAGTAAAGGAATACAAATCATAATGCATAAGTGTACATCCTCTACTATGTACCTTGGTCATTGAGATGAAATGGCTCAACTGAAAGTTCTCCCTCACTCTCAATGAATAGGGAAGTGGTTGTGACAACCTCTCCATCACCATCCGGGCTATGCATCTCTCTGTATGATGATATATATCTTGCTGGATTCCCTCCCAAGTTAACTCCTCCATCAAAGAATGAAATGCATCAAAGTGCATGGAAAGAAAGTCCAGATGTGTTGCATGTAACAACTTCTCCTTGAGCTCAGAAGCTCTAGTCAAGAAGACTCTGTGATAAGAATAGATGACCTCATCATCCACCATATATCTACCATCTCCCTCTGGGTCATCAAGAATCATGCAAGCACCAAGATCCTTGGAGTACTCTACCAAAAGTTGAGACCTCCAATATGGATCAACCCTCATAAGAGATAGTGCTAAATATCTGAAATGTGAAGCTCCCCACATGTTTTTGTCTTCTCCTTTGAGATCCCTCATGCCAAATTCATCCTCCAAAGTGTTGCTATGCCCATCATGCAACTGCTCATGCTCAAGTAGAAGTGGTGGCTTTTGGAAGTTGGCCTCTTGTGAGAAGCTACCATCCAAGAAGAACCTCTTGATGTTGGCCAATGTAAGCATGAGTGGCCTCCATCTACTCCAATACATGGAGGATTCCTTCCTTAAAGGAAGTAACCTCTGTTTCTCCAACCCCATGGAGCATATCCCTTGCACCATGGTGTTGCCATCCTCCATTACTGCAACAACTTCTGTCAGCGCAGAACATGTATTGAGAGTGGGTAATGCTGAAAATGGGAGAATGTATCCCTCCTCCTTAAGTCTATCCTAGACTCTCTGCGCTATAATAGATCCCTCCAAAGTATCCACCCCTCTAGAATCCAAGAGTGGTGAACCAAATGGCAAGATGCCTCTCACTAACTCTAGATCTGGTGGTCTCTTTGGTGGAATGCCCCCATGTAGTGAGACATCAAAATATGAAGTGGACTGTATAATGAGTGGACTGATTTATCCCTCCTTTCACTACGTAATACAGTCTCCTTCTTCTATGCAAAAACCTCTTGAAATAGATAAGGCTGAATGCTCATCATCTCTTGTTGTTGATCCTTCTTCTCTTCTCCAGATGGTACAACATTATTAGCTCTTATTTTCTCATCCCCTTCATCAATATGTGAGTGTTACACTAAAATTTTTCACCATGAAATTGAGCTATCTATACGAGTTCATAATTACCTATTTATTGCTTCCTTAGAAGTCTAAAAACATAAAGGTCCTGAACTAAGTCTTGGAATTGGAGATAAGCTCTTAAAAACCTTAAAAAGCCTAACTCCACACTTTTCCTAGTCATTCCCTATGGTACTGTGGTTTATTGCTATTAAATCTGCGATACATCCCGCACATTCTATTAATTAAAACTGCGGACTCCCATAAAAGGTAAAATAAAAAGAAAAGTAAGTTCTAGAAGCCCAGCTAGTCAAATATTCTCCTAGCTGGGGCCTTCTAGAAGCACTATCTGGTCGAGCTTCACCCCTTTCATTCATGAACCTTTATCCCTTCATAGACGGAGCTATCCCTTGGTTTTTGGAGTTGAAATCTCATGATGAGAGGGCTTTATCCCTTCCTTTTTGGAGCTGAAACTACCTCCCTTCTGCTATAAATTGAGACCAAGTTTCAGTCTTAAGGGTACTTAGAACTTGGTAGTTTTGAGGTGAATTGCTGAAGAAATATACTCTCCACATTTAGCATCATTGGCATGAGAGAGATTACATACTCATAGCCATATTCTTATGCTAATAAAGAGAGTCGGAGTCTTGTCAAACTAAGGAAAAAAACCTGTTCGGGACCTCGAGAGAACCTGTACAAACATCAAGGCATCAAGGTTGTAAGGTTTCTTATTTTATATTCAAAGTTAATACAAATGGATTCTATTTTCTCATTGAGTTTTTCATATATCTTTTGAATGATTTAATTCTTAGATTCCTTGATCACTAAGATAAATTATTGCTTTCGAATTATCATATTTTGCATATGCTTTTGATCTTGTTTACTTGTCTTTGATTGTAGATCTTATATGCTAGATAGATATCTCCTAGAACGATTGGATTGAAGGCCAACCAAGCATTGGACTTTAGGTAGGAGTATCTATCCGTAGTTAATGAGTAATTATTAAGAAAAATAATCTAGAGGAAATGTTCTACATCTGTCCGTTTGTTTCTAGATATCCTTAGGATACTAGGCAGATCGCTCTTGTCCGCAAGAGGGATTTGTCCGTCTAACAAATTGGCGACTCCACCGAGGAATATAAAATCTAAACTTAGTTTTATTTTTTATTTTCAGTTTGATTTTTGATATTTCTTTGAGATTTCTTTGACTTTGACTAGCTTGAAACTAGGTTGGGTACAAAACACAATAGGATTATGGACTGGAAATTTGTATTTTTTATTTTTTCTATACTTTTCAGCATTCCGCACTTTTTGTTTAAAAACAAAGCAGTAGACTCTGCTAATTTTAGTAGAATAAAGTGCAGTACCACACCTTGTTCCATTATAAACTGCGGATTTCTGGAAAATTTTGAAAAAGTAAGAATTCTACTTTCTGAAATCCATTTTCCTGATTTTTTTTATTATCCCAATATGTTTTGATTGTCAAAGATCTCTTTCAAAGTTTTCTTTCATAAATTACTGTGTTGAAATGATTTATTTAGTTAGTTTGCATGTTATGATTAAATGATCTATCTAGTCCTCACATTGCTCTGAATTAGAAACTTTTGTATACCTTCACTACTTGGTATTTCATTGCTTTTCTATTGAGTCATTAAACTTGATGCAATTATTACTCTTATCAAAATTTGATTTTATTTTCATTTGCAAACTTAGAAAACCTTGTGGATTGATAAGGTCTGAATTTCATTTTAAAACCATTTTTGGATGCTTTGGTTTCTTGCTGGAATAAGCATAAAATTCTTGGTTAGATTACAAACCAGGATTAAACATCCTCCAACTTTTAGATAGAATTCAAGATTAGAGTTTTCTTTCAGTTTTGAATTTTAAAATTTTGTGACTTTTGGTTTTCTTTTGGAAGAAGTTTTTTTTGTTTCTGATCTAAATGATGTAGGGAATTTCATTTTGAGAAAAATATCTTTTTGAAATTAAGTTCTCTGAATTGTCTTCTTTTCAAAAGTTTCTCACATAGGAAAGAAAGAATTGATATTTTGAAAATTATTGAAATCTCTCAACTCTTTCCTCTAGTTAGATTTCATTGGAACGAAATGAGTTGTTTATCATATAGATGCATTGTAGCGTATTTTGAGTCGGGTCATTAAAAAATCATCGAAGTTTCATTTCCGTACCCATTGTCATAAGAAACTGCCAATTAAAAGTAACACTTAATTAAAATCAATATAGAAATTTTCTATTTTCTAGGGCTCTTTTCCACCAATATAGCTTAGGCTAGTGTCTTGGAACAGGTTTTAGTTAACTCTCCAAGATAGTAAAAACAAAAAAGTAGTCGATCTTGTGGCAGGAAAATCCAATTGTAGCATGTATGCTTTGGGAAGCTTCTCCTAAAGAAGTCAAGAACGAGATCATATCCGAAATAGTGAGGTAATCATACCTATCTCATTGGGAACGATAGAATATGTGCACGTATTAAAAATGGTAAACCTCTCATAGACCATTTTCGAGAAGCCTAGTGTCACTTGTTGGTAAACCTTGGATTATTTCAAGGAGCCTTTAAGGGGATTGAGTTTTATCTCTGCCCTTGCATGTATATCGGATCGTAGAATATTCCCCCAGGTATATGTGTTCCCGTTGGTGACCTTAGTGGCCATTAACTTTAGGATTCTTTCCCAAGGTGACGGTGGAGGGGAAGTCCCACTATACCTGGAGCAGACGTCGACTAGACTCACTTGGACTCTCTGGAGGGTTATCTTCACTCGAGATGGTTTAAGTGGAGAAACTTGCACCGATATGTTTCATTAAGCAGGTTTTCGAGGTAACTGTTCCAACTACCATTTCTGCATTAAAATTCTATGATGTTGGATTTCATCACCAACTAGTGTTTTTAGTGCGGGGATCTACTGTTTGTGTGTGGATTGATCTCTTAGATTTTTATAGGCATGTGATTCATTTGATTTTTTCCATAGAGACCTTATGGTTTTTGTTTGAAATTTTATTTGATTACATGTGTTAAAGGTTTTAATCGTGGCTGAATTACTGAGACGATCACGTAGAACTCAGGGGAAACCCCCTGAGTATACACCAAGCCAACTAGAAAAACTTAAATCTATGATGCCAAATGATATTAGCAGAACTGGATCAACAGAACACAAAGAATAATCCATAATTATTCATCCTGATTTTGAAGTAGATCAGCTGCAAATAGCAGAACATACTCCATAGACAATTTCAATTTCCAAATTAATTGAAGTTTCTTCTGCAACAAGTGAGTTATCAGCTGAAGAACTTGAAATTTCTGAACTGGAAACTAAACCTGCTACGTCTGAACCTACTTTAGAATTCACTACTCCAACTCCTAGTTATCCTGATTCACCCATAGTGAGGAATCAGATAATAGACGATCTTCCTCCTGGTCTCGTTAGTATTGAAGAAGTCACTGATAAAGAGGAAGAAATTGTTCTTCCTTCAACTTAGGAAAATTTAGAACTTAGAGAACGTGAATCAATTTTTTACAGTCCTTTTAGAAAAGATGCTTGTTATTCTTCATTGACAGATTTTCTACAAAACGTAGTTCTACATTATTCGCCACCCTGAATTCATTTTTACTCTACGCCAATAGGTTATAGACCTCCAGTAAACATGTCTAGTGAGTCATCTATGTTTACTGAATCACCAAAAACATTTTTGTATGGTGGTCCATCTGTTCCTGCAGGCTATAAGTTGCTTTCTAGTACCTTCTGAGGGGCATCCCCTTTTCCCAACAAACCAATGTCATCATCTGGACCGAATGAATCAAATACTAGAACTTTGAACAATGAGCAATTTTATATGATGTATGGAAATATTCCAAACCCTGGACCTCCAGGTAGTAATTTACCGCCTGGGGGAAAACCTCAAAATATTCAAATAGAGCCTAGGGGGAAACCCCAAGGAAAGTACATACCTCAGCATCAATATCAACCCCAGGTACAGTACATACCTCAGGGTCAATATCAACCTCAGGGACAATATTTTCCTCAAAGTCAGTACATGCCTCAAGGTCAATATCAACCTCAAGGGTAGTATCCAGCTCAAGGATTGCAACCTCCTTTAGCACAAAAGTTCTATCCATAACAACAAATGTTACAAGGAGGTGGAAATTATCGAGCTAATTACTAGCCATATGTTCAGCCTAGTTATGGTCCCTCTTATGCACAACCTTCGATGGGACTCTCATATCCCAGAATGGTGTGGGATCCATCCCAAGTCCAATAGAATTTACAACCAAATGTGCAAGTACCTTATTATCAATATAGACAACAAGTTGGTTATAATCAACCCCAAAAACCAGTCCAACATACAATTCAAATACCTACATCTGGTCTTGTTCAACAACCTGGTCCAACTACACCTACGACTCCACCATAAAATGTAGCTCAAACTTCTGTTGAACCTACCACACCTATTCCTGGAGTGTCTAAAGATCCTATTACTTCTACCCCTCAAACATCGGTACATATTCCTCAGGTTTCTATTCCATAGTCTGGACCTACAATTCAGACTACTGTTCAGATGTCTGTAGGACAACCTGGTACAAGTACAATTATAACAAGTCAACCTCAGTTTACTTATCAACCGTATTAAGGGTCGTACCAATATGGACATGTTCCACAAACTCCAGTTTACCCGCAACAACCATATCCTGGGTATACATATCAAACACCTGTTCAACCCTAGTATGGTTCGGTTATTCCTAGTTATCTAGGGGCATTCTGATTCCAAATGCACAGGCTATTCTAGGATATCCTAGATATCCTCCTCCTGGGACTATTTTAGTTTCACAAGGTTATCAGTAAGACCCTACCCGTCGATTACCATTCATAGAAACTTTGGATTTACCCAATCTATCCTACCTTACAAATTATCCCATCTATTATCATCCGTATTGGCCGCCAATACCAAATAAGTTTCCCAGTGATATCCCAAAGTTTGAAGGAAAATTAGGAGAGGATCCTTCTAACCATGTCATGAATTACCACCTTTGGTGTGCATCCAACTCATTAATCGATGATTCCATTCAAATTAAAATTTTCAGAGAATGTTAATAGGATTAGCTGCTAAGTGGTACATTGAATTGCCACGAGGATCATTTAACAATTTCAATTCCCTAGATACTGCTTTCTTAACTCATTTTTAGTTGCCAGTTAGATACGAAAACTACACGGAATTATTAACTTCACTAAAAAAATTTACATCTACATACATATCGGATCATATACATGAATGGAGACGTAGAAGACGTTTGGTAATTTTTTTTAATCCCAAATCAGATATTAGGAGAATGGTTTATAAAATCATTGCTACCAAAAATCACTGAAGATGTAGCCAAAGCAGGAGTTGTTATTGAAGAAAAAGTTATCACTCAAGATCAATATATTGACTTGGTATATACCCAGTCTGGTACTTTGTACGAAAAAATTCCTGATTTACCACGTCCTAGTCAGATAACAACAACTCCTTCAGGGTCTCATGCCACTGATGGTGTAATCGTTTGAGTTAGTATGAATAAGAGTAAGAAGAAATATTTGAAGGCTACTTCTCCTATAATAAATTTACCTGATTCACCAAAAGGAGAATCTTCCCTAGAAACTTCTTCTGATACTCACATTGTAGATTCATGTAATATCCCCTTTTCAGGAACAACTACAGATTGGGAATAAGATGAGTTATTAACAATGTGGAGCTATATCCATGTACATAATACAGGTGTAAAAACACCTAAAATTCAGTAAAATATGCAGTAGAAACTTTATACAACGTTTTATAAGGAAAAATGTGGGGAAAAGTGAATATTTAGGCCCTAAAACGAGTATATTCAGAGATATGCGTTAAAATAAGGTGGGAAAGTGGTTTGATATGATATATAGGGTTATGAGGGACTCCCATGTCTAATTTCAGAGAAAAAAAAAAGGTTTTGCTAAGTTAAACAGTTCCTCCTTTCCTAACTAGGCTAGAAAACCCTCATTTCCCAAGACTAGAATTATGCAGAAATTTACTTAAGCATGTGAGCATTATTTTCTGAAGGGTATGACTGAAATAATGTCTGAATATTGAAAAATAATATTAGGGGCATAACTGATACACTTTACAGAAGAAGAATGAAATAATACAGAAGAAATCCTCAAGAAAGAGGTGCTACAACCATGTAAAAAGACTGCATAGCAGTGACAGCGTTATTTTTAGGGCTGAAGCAGAATTTTATTGAATCTTCAGATCTATATCATATATATACATAAAAATATAGATCTAATACGGATCCATGTACAAGAAAAGTTGATCTATACATTCCCCTTGGGTATTTGCTCAAAACATGAAACACCGGAAGTAGATCTGAGATATAAAACTTTAGATCTGCAGAATGATTCAAAAATTATGAATAATACCAGTACATATCAGATCAGATCTGAAACAGAACATATATTGGTTGGCCAATCTATGGATCACCATAGTGAAGGAAGAATCCCAACACCGAAGATCTCTCCTCCAAAATGCAAGCAAAGCACCCTGCAACTGTAGATCTGCAAATAACATTGTCTTAGGGAGAGAGACAAAATTTTAGCTTCTAAAGATGATTTGGCCTGATGCCAATATGTAGATCTAAAGTATATTTAGCAAATGAACTCTTCCAGGAGGTTAAAAGACACACTCACTGAGAAGAGCCACTGCTATCATATAGATCTAAGTAGATCTAGTCTTCCCTTTGTTGCAGCTCACAAGATAGATCAACCCTCAACATGAGCAGCGTTGTAATGTAAGGTGAAGCTTGGCCCAAGCCTGATAGTGGACAAGTTTAACACAATTCTCCTCCAAGAGCTGCTCAAGGAAGGAGGTGGGATTCCTGAATAAGAAGTCCCAACAAGGGATGTCTAAGCAGACAGACCTTCAGAAATAATCTTCAACAACCTTTTCCTTGTTGCCCTCCTCTTCCTTTTATAAGATAGAAATCTTTCCAAACCCTAAACCACCTTGAATCACTTAACCCATTTCACATTACAACCTCCTTCTAGAACTGCGTTGTCCCTCAAAGAGGTTCAATGCATCTAGACTCCGCTGTTTGACTTGGTCAAAGATGACCCATTCTTGTGATTTAACCCATTCAAACCTATAGGAGTTTATTTGTATAGCCCAAATATGTCTTTTTTTACATAGGCATTTATTTATTCTTGGTTTTCAGGATTTTTACATGTCCTCCTTTACAATTTATTCATCAATTATGAAATGCAAAAATAAACAAGGAAAAATTAATGTTCCTATTAGCTAGAGCTAATTTAAGAACATTACAATTCATCTACTATGAAATCAAAATATGGTAGCAAGAAGAAAGGGAAGAATAAAAGTAAACAGACTTCATCTCCCAAGGAAAAAACTGATAAAACTGAATCAACTAATGATAAACGGAAGCCTCGTTATCCTTGTCTTATCTGTGACGAGGATCATTTCACCAAGGAGTGTCCGCATAGGGCTGAGATATCTAAGTTTTTCAAAGGTTCACTCACCCCCGCTATCTTGAAGGATCCTTTTCTTGTTCAAGATAGCAAAGGGATTGGATCTTCTTCTAATACATCAACAAATATTTTGATGATGTCTCAAGTAATGGTTGCGACTCGATCGCAAGATTATGGTAGTAGAAATCTTGTTACTAGTAAAGAAGTAGAAAATTCTAATTCTGCACCAGCTACATCTCTTTCAGTTTTTGATCCACTTTGTATTGAGAAACAGAACCCTTATCTAGTAATAAAACTGCCTACTAAAGGTGTACTTCATAAATCAGCTTTCAATCCACATGCGAGAGCTGCTCAGAACTACAACATTGTTGAAGATTTAGCAATATGTCCTTCAGCAATGTCGGCCTTAGAAGTGCTACAATCATGCCTAGCACAAAGGAAATTACTCTTATCAGCAATTAGAGTTGTAGATCTTCAGGATTCGAACCTTATGGTCTTCTATTTAGAATATTTTACACCATGACTCCCTCATCAAATGGCTTTTCCAGTACTAGTAAAAAACAAACATTGCTTTCGTACTGTTATTGATGAAGGAGCATCTACATGTATTATGTCGTTAAAATGTTGTAAATCACTTGGTTCTCCCACACTTAACCAATCACCGACAATCCTCAAAGATTTTGAAGGAACAGGATTCCATCCATATGGGATTTTATAGGATCTACCTATAGAGGTTGAAGGTAAAACCATTAATTTAGATGTGGAAGTAGCTGATGCCCATCTAGATTACAACCTTCTTCTGGGTCAAAGTTGGTCTTATGCTACGACTGCTGTCATGTCATCTATATTTCGATTAATCATGTTTCCTCATCAAGGAAAGATTTTTAAAATTGATCAGCTCTCATATTATTCATCTGACCCAGCTTCTATGGATAGTATTCAGCACATTGGAAAAACGACTATCCCTTATGAGGATGTAAGAATAGGTTTAATTAAAGATTTCGCTTTGTTGGGAAATTTTTCTATGCATCCACCTAATGTACCGCATACTATTTCTAATATCAATATGATTACATCAAGTGCTATTACATTTTATGATCCTTGGGTAGGGCCTTTAGAATCATAGCTGGATTCGTATAATGGTGCGATGCCTTTGAGTCCATTTGAGTTAGCATATCAAGCAGTACAGTTTTTTTCCAATTCACCATCAACTGATTATGATCCAATGAATGTGGTTAATGAAGAATCTTTTTCACCATCAAACTCAGCTATAACATCAATTCCATATCCTTTTAAAGAAGTTTTTTATACCAATGAAAGCATTCGATAATTATTTTCTATAGATGTTTCCCATGGGATGATCTCCATCATAGATTATCATTTTTACCTAATATTGATAAATTCGAAAATAATTTTTCATCTATTTTTACAATTGATTATGTCAAGGAACCTTAGAATCCAATATCGATCACAAATTTGGATTTTGAAGTAAATTTGGGGAATATTTCTTCCACGATTCCTACTGACATATTAGTGAAACCCGGAATTATTGAAAACATTCATGTAGGTGCCTCTTGTACGTTAGATGAAATTGCTATATATAAGGCCTTATTTCAAGAATTTTGCGACATATTTTCCTGGTCTTATGAAGAAATGCCAGGAATTGATCCCAAAATTTTCGTTCATGAAATCAAAACTTACTTGGATGCTAAACCAATTAGACAAAAATTACGTCCGATACATCCATAAAAGGCTGTTGCTATCAAAGCCGAAGTTGAGAAATTACTTAGAGCAGGTTTTATTTATCCTATCCCATTAACGAATTGGGTATCTAATATCATTCCTGTTACTAAAAAACAACAATACGAGTATGTGTCGACTATAGGGATATTAACAAAGCTTGTCCTAAAGACAATTATCCAACCCCTTATATCGACCAAATCATTGACGATTGTGCTGGAAATGAAATGTATTCATTTAAGGATGGATTTTCCGAATACAATCAAATCAACATACTCCTTTCTGATCAACCAAAAAAAACATTCATTTATCCTTGGGGAACATTTTCTTATTGTAAACTACCTTTTGGATTGAAGAATGCTAGGGAAACTTTTCAAAGGGAAATGTCTTATGCTTTTCATGACATTAAACACATTGTGCAACCTTATCTCAATGATTTACCTGCTCATTCATTACACAAGGAAGATCATCCTACTCACTTACGAGGAATTTTTATGAGATGTAGGTATTATAATATTTGCTTGAATCCACAGAAGTGTGTTTTCTGTGTGAAATTTTATAGGTTACTGGGATTTGTCGTTTCAAAAGAAGGCATTCGTGTTGACCCTTCAAAGTTAAGGCCATTATCAATTTACCTCCTCCTTCCACACTCCGCCAACTCCAAAGTTTGCAAGGGAAAGCAAACTTTCTACGTAGATTCATCCAGAACTATGCTGAGTTGACCAAATATTTTACCATGCTTTTGAAACAAAATGTTCCTTTTATTTGGGAAGATATTGTTGATTGGTATTTTGATGCTTTAAAACACGTGTTGACCCATGCACTATTACTGCATCCACCAAATTATAGCCAGGATTGCTTTTTATACTTAGCAACCTCTGATTCCACTATTGGAATGGTATTAGTTTAGGAGGATGAATTCCACAACGAGCATGTCATTTACTATCCCAGTTGGAATCTCAATCCAACAGAGATTAAATACTCGCATGTGGAGAAATTGGCCTTGGCAATAATTCAATCTGTCTAATGATCTCATCATTACATTTTGTTACAAAAAACAACTGTGATCTCTAATTGCAACCCAATGATGTATATTCTGACTAAGAAATTTCTCGGGGGAAAATACTCTAAATGGATTGTTATCTTTCAAGAGTTTGATTTAGAATTTGAAAAATCCAAATCAAATAAATCACTAGTGTTCGTCGAACTTATGTGTGACTTCCCGAATACTGAGACAGAAACTGTGGTAGAGCATCCGATCGCTGATGAATCTCTGTTTCTTATCAGTACGTTAGATCCTTGGTATGGAGATATAATTATATATCTCCAAACCCAAACTTTTCAGCCTGAACTTTCACGTTCACATCAACGAAAGTTCCATTACCAGTCTCAACAATAAAATATTGTTGGAGACACGTTTTATTGTCGCGGTGCGGATTCTATATTTCGACGATGTTTAACCCATGAAGAGGCTGAACGAGTTTTAAATGACTGTCATTTTGGAGCGTGTGGCAGTCATATGTCTGGGTATGCCACAACCCAAAAGATATTGCGTGTTGGTTTTTTTGGCCTTCGTTATTCAAATATTGCATTCTTGTAGTCGGAAAATGCCACAACTGTCATATTTTTTATCGAAAAATGCGTGCACCACCAGCTCATCCTCACCCCATAATTTTTGTCGGTCCTTTCACCTCGTGTTTCTTTAGAGGGTGACCTAGTGTTGGTATATGACCAAGCTAATGATAAACTAAGAGCTGGGAAATTTGAACCTATGTGGCATGATCCTTATATTGTCAAGCGAGTGCTTGCAAAAGGGGCTTATGAATTGATTGATTATGATGGGGTCTATTTAGATAAACCCAGAAATGGACATTATCTGAAGAAATATTATGCTTGATTTTTTGTGTGAAGATCTCACCTATACATTAATTATTTTTCTAGATTAGTTGCTTTAGATTAGATGAGTGTGTCTAGTTTAAGTTTGCATTGATTAATATCCCTGCTTATCTTGATTACTCTTGATATTGCAGATGTCGAAATCCCTTCAAGAGTACATTGGTTTTGCTGATGGTGCTTGTCATAATACATGGAATATTTCTTCTTTAGCTTGGTTTATCTATTCACCCACCGATGAGTTAGTTTCTATGCATGGGGTAAGCCTTGGTCAAACAACAAATAATGTTGCAGAATATAGCACAATGATTGAGTCATTATCTGATTCCATTTCATTTGGAATTTGGCATTTGATCATTAGGTTAGATTCAGAACTTATTGTATTGCATTTAAACAGAGTATACGCAATTAAAAATCCAGTGTTAATGAGATTATTCTTGAAGGTTTGTCTCTTAGAAAGGCAGTTTGATTACACTGAATATTAACACATTATGATAATTTTAAATACATTGGATGATGCATTAGCTAATAATGTTATAAATAGAAATTTGTGGCATTAAAACAGTAAATTAAAACAACATTCGATAAGTGTTGAACAAGGTAGCCTTCGAAAGTAGTCATATCATAGATAGAGTTTGTGTTTCAAAAAATATTATGTTGTCTAGGATCATAGGTTTAAAACACCTTATGATCTAAAATATAGTGATACTAAAAACAAAAATACAATATTCTATGATAATCATCCACTACCTGTGGTGATGATCATGATAATATACTATCGCCCATGCCACTCTACGTAGATGTCTTCGAAAATGGCCAGAAATGCTAGCGACATGCCTCTGGAGATGGAGAGAAATATCATCCATTGTAGTCTCTGGAATTTCTCTAGTCATCCTCTCCAGGTTTTTCTCTAAATCAGTGAGAATATTTGTTGTCTAGTTCTCTAGTGGTGCAATAAGAGTTTTTTGCTTCCTCTCGAAGCAGTGAAGATTGGCTGGTCTTCGTGCACCAACATCTGCATTTTATTTTTTTTCATCAGTATTGGATGATTAAAAAAAAAAAAAAATTAGAGTTAAAAATACATCAAAATGATTCATTTACCTGACTCATCCCATTGTGCTCCTGGAGGAAGGGACATATTAGGGTCACCACGAAAATCTATCCCTGCATACAGAAAATCTTCAATGGTGAAGATTTGGTTTTGTAACCAATGAAAATATGCAGGTGTAAATAGAACTATCTCAAAACCCTCACCATGAAGGGCCATCACTTCCACCCAGGAGGCCATTCGAGGCTCTCTGATCCCACCAGCATCAACCAAGATAAGTTGAGAGGCAAGAGATGGAATCCTCTCCAGAGCGAAAGAAACTACAATAGCTCCATATCCAAATTTTTTCAACTTTGCATTCTTAGCTCTATTCAATTGGCCTTTTACATTGGCCAATAATCCTTCACACCAATTGAATATGGTGCCTCTAAAGAATTCAACTACTGTCTGCATCTGGGCTTTGGTAGAAACGTGTGGAGCTGTACTCCCACACAATCTAGTCACTGTGAACGCAAACACTTTGAGTTCAAGACTTATAATGGTTTTTATATCAATGTTTTTGTCTTTTGGATCAGCTTCTTCATTACAAAATTCTTGTTGATAGCTAGCAATAGGCTGGCCACCTTTCCTAGCTCCGAATAAGGAAATAGGTTCTCCTCTTTTGGATAAACTAGTGAGGAAGTACATGTCCTCCAACTCAAGTTTGAGCCAATGATCACCGATGATGAAAAACTGCTCTTGAATGTCCCACTTGTTCACCAACCATGTCAATAGCTCTACTTCAGCCCTCATGCCCTGCATTGCCCAAAATTTGTATAATCCACAGTTTCTCAACACACACAATGTGAGTAGACTTCTCGTAGCTGCCTCATCTACTACTTCGTGTTCACATTCTCTCCATTCAAGCATTGTGGATACTCTACAATGGACGCATTGAAATATTAGATGCAATTAAAATGGAAAAATTTGGCTTAATTTGAGAGAAATCATATTTTTATTTTGTTCACAGCGCCTCCGCACTTTTTGCACTAAAACAGTGTGAACTATCGCACAAGATATACATGAAAAGTGCAGGTACTGTGTGTATTACCTACGGACCCCTGAGGGCAAAATTTTGAGCCTATTTTTCTCTTAAAAAATGGTTTTAAAGCCTAAAAAGAGAATGCAAACGGATGAAAATGAAGAGAAATGTGTTGTAGATTACCTGGATTCGATGGTTTTTTATTTGAACGGTCGGTTTTTCTGATATCTCCTTTGGAACTGTTTCTACCAAAGGCTCTCAACTTTCACTCTGGATGCAAATGGTAAAAATAAATTGGTTGAAGTACTTTTTATAAGATTTTTTGAATAAATAAAATAATATTTTATTTATTTTCTACTTTGAAAAGTTGTTTTTCAAATAATTTTTACTTATTTAAAACATGTATGTTTAATTCTTTAGGTTTTTGTGCAGAATACAGGATTTTCGGGTGAAATAATCATTTTGACTATGAGTACATTTTTATCACTTTTTCGAACTCATTAAAATTTACGAAAAAAGAGAAAACTATGAGTACATTTGTATCATTTTTTCGAACTTGTTAAGACTTATGAAAAAGCGAAAACTATGAGTACATTTTTATTCCTTTTTCGAACTCGTTAAAACTTACAAAAAAGAAAAAATGATGAGCATACTTTTATCACTTTTTCAGACACTTGGAAATTTACGAAAAAGAAAAACCTTGGAGTTCTCTTTTAAGCCCTTTTCAGACTCTCTAAACATGAAAAGATCGCCAAGTACTTGACTATTCGAAATCGTTAAAGGAAATGAACAGTCGTCCTTTCAGTATAAGTTTACCCCTTTTCCGAACTGAAATGGACTATTTACGAAAAAGGTATACGTTGAATAATCATGGTCAATAGAGTTCTCTCCTGCATTATTTTATCCTTTTTTGGGCTTGAGAGGCTAAATTTACGAAAAAATACACCCATGGAGTTTTCTTAAGTTTTTCTTTTGACTCCCTAAAACTGAAAAACACCGAGTTTCACCTATACTGGATTCATTAAAACTTAACAGTAAAGGACATTTCAATTATAAATAGGAATGAACCACTCCTTCTTACGGTTCGATTTTAATACTAAGTTGGACTCATCTTAAGGATGAGCTTACATTACAAGAAAATGTTATCCTCCCCAAGCTTGTAAAAAATAAAGAGGTACTTGCCAGAAATGGTGGGGGAAAAGAGAGAAAATGAATCAACTTGTCATACTTCATTTTAAAAAGTTGTATACCACTCTTCAACACGACACTTTTTCACATTCATGTTTGGGTTGGGAAAATCCTTTGGCCAACAGTTAATCAAACCACATTGAAGTTCTTCAGCCGGTTTCTGGGTATTAGCTTTTGGTCAATCATCACCAAACCATCTACAGTGTCATTATGTTTTCAAGAGATCAGTTAATAAACCATTCATTAAAAGCATTTCTCTCCATTCGCGTTGATCATCCCTGAGTCAGTCCTTGCAAAATATTTCTTCAAAGCTTGATCTAATGGTTTTGTGTTATGGGATTTCATACGACGGGTCACTTTCTATCAACGAAATCTCATCATCTAGAAAGTTGATCTAGAATCCTATCAGTACCTTAGGATCTACATGCCCTAATGGTAGGTTTCTCGCCTTCGACGATAGGTTGCATAATTGACCTTCGATCGAATGATTCTGTGAAATTTTCGACTTTAAATCACAAATTCAAATTTCATAGATTGTACTGAGTACTTTGAGAGCCATTTTAATTATTGGTGGTTTCTCTCACACTTGTTAACAGTTCACATCATTGACTGGTAATCAAGTGGTTTCTACCATGTTCGACTTCAACACAATCAATCGCATGGAAAGAATTGTACTAGTTTGAGAAGTGGAAATCAAGACCCTGGATCTAGTTTCCACCATCCAGGCTGCAATGAGTTTTATTATTCATCATACAATAGACTACTTATGACAGATGGCTACGTACATATTGTGTCTACTACTTCATGTAATTTTAAAATCATCTTTGTATCAGAAAATGTAGTTAGTTTTGATCTGAGTATGGGAATGCCTACCTCATCGATGATATACATATATATGCTTACACTGAATCTTTTTTTCTAGGTTTTGACTAATGTTCCGACAGTCCGATCCTCAGTATGATAAAGCACTTCACTCTTCAGAATTATTCAAAAACTCTTTAGACTTCGCACTTTAGGGGGCAATCTGTTACACTGAAATTTGTCACCATGACATTGAGATATCTATATGGGTTCATCATTACCTATTTATTGCTTCCTTAGAAGTATAAAAACATAAATTTCTTGAACCAAGTCTTGGAACTAGAGATAAGCTCTTAAAAACCCTAAAAATCCTAACTCTGCACTTTTCCTAGTCATTCCCTGCGGTACCGAGGTTTATTGCTATAAAATTTGTAGTACATCACGCACATTCTGTTAATTAAAACTGCGGACCCCCATAAAAGGTAAAATAAAAAGAAAAGTAAGTTCTAGAAGCCAATTTGGTTGAATATTCTCCGAGCTGGGTCCTTCTAGAAGCGTTACCTGGTTGAGCTTCGCCCCTTCCATTCATGAACCTTTATCCCTTCATAGATGGAGCTATCCCTTGGTTTTTGGAGCTAAAATTCCATGATGAGAGGGCTTTATCCCTTCCTTTTTGGAGCTAAAACTACTTCCCTTCTGCTATAAATTGAGACCAAGTTTTAGTCTCAAGGGTACTTAGAACTTGGTAGTTTTGAGGTGAATTGATGAAGAAATATACTCTCCACATTTAGCATCATTGGCATGAGAGAGATTACATGCTCATAGCCATAGTCTTATGCTAATAAAGAGAGACATATTCTTGTCAAACTAAGGAAAATGGTTGTTCGGGACCCCGGAAGAACCTATACAAACATCAAGGTGTCAAGGTTGTAAGGTTTCTTCTTTTATATTGAAATTTAATACAAATGGATTCTATTTTCTCATTGAGTTGTTCATATATATTTTTAATGAATTAATTCTTAGATTCCTTGATCACTAAGATGGATTATTTCTTTCGAATTATCATTTTTTGTAGATGCTTTTGATCTTGTTTACTTGTCTTTGATTACAGATCTTATATGTTGGATCGATACCTTCAGGAACGATTGGATTGAATACCAAGCAAGCTTTGGACTTCAGGTAGGATTATCTATCCGTAGTTAATTAGTAATTATTAAGCAAAATAATCTAGAGGAAATGGTCTACATCTGTCTTTTTTTTTCTAGATATCCTTAGGATACTAGGGAGATCGCTCTTGTCGGCAAGAGGGATTTGTCCATCTAACAGTGAGAATGCCTCATCATCAATGAGAGACCCTAGATCTTCGTCTTCTCTTGAAGAAGGAACCTCCATGTATTCATCTATAGAAGAGGGCTCTTCAAGAAGTGGAGATATTTCCATTAGCAAGGTATCATGCATTTTTTTATCCCCTTCAACATAAATATGGAGTGGAGTTGGCAAAATAGATCTCTCCAAATCATGCAAAGGTTTTGAGTTTTTGGGTTCAACAAAATATGTTTCACAATATTTAATATGAAATATTCTCACTAATTTCTTAGTGAACCCTGCATAAGTGTTTATATTTTCATGATGAAATGAAGAAGAACTATAAAACCACAAATCACGGGCCATACCTTTAAGCTGCAGCATTGCTACTCTAATGGCCTCCTTTTTTTAAACTTGGTGTAGCTGAAAATAGGAAGATCCATCAAATTTAGATAGAAATATTCTACCTATATTGCTTCTATTATGGTTATTAGATCTTCTATCTTCCTTGATTTGGAAAAACCCTTGGAAGTCCAAGTGCTCTTCGAATCTCCAAGAATGAGACTCATACTCCTGAAGATGGTCACTCAAGGTCTCCTCCTTGGGTGCATCTTCTTCCTCCATTTCTCTTGCAGTGAATGTGGGCAATAAAATGTGTTATGGATCTGCATGTGTGGCTAAATTTCCACACCCATCATGTGAATATTTAGGGCTTCCTTCAATTTCAAACCTTCTTGGGATTTTTCTACACCTCTCCCCTTTCATCTCCTTGAGATCTTCCTTGATATTTTTCACAGTTTGGAAAAGAAGTTGGGAGATCCTCTCTTCCTTCATTTCTCCACATAATGGAGTCATGCCTTTGTTTCTTTTGTATAACTTCTCATTTCTACGAGAAGAAGCTTCTCCTTCTAATGGCATAATGTCTTGAATGCACAGGCTAAGCCAAGATTATGCTCTGATACCATTGTAATATTCCAAAATGGAAATAGCAGTAATACAAGACATAATCATGTAAAACATAGAAAATATGAATATGACATAAGAGGGATAAATATGAATCCATCATTTTATTAAGATATCAGCAACAATATACAACAATATCTTGAGAGTCAAGCCACTCAAGCAATAAGAACAAGTCTTCAATGATTAGAACAATCAGCACATGAGTTGCTGCAATTGTATAGAATGTCGAAGAGCAATGAAAACGCTATCTATATCAGTGTAGATGCTACTGTAGATATACATAAATGAAATAGGGCCGATAGAAACAAAAGAAATTCCTAGAAAAGAAGATGTGGGGTCTAATACATGATTTCTAGCCAACCCAGGAAAGATTGCTAGAAATACCAGGAACTATACAATGTGACAAATAACCCTGGGGTTGAGATGTCACTGCAAACTGGAACTGAAGAGAATGAGGCTATGAAAGATCTGAAATGATGATGTCCTCCTCCAATGGTATTCCTAAATAGAAGGTTGATCCCTCTACTCAGAAATAGACCCTCCTGATGAGCTCAATGAACCCTCCCAACAATTCCCTCCAAAAATAACGTAGTTTTGGTTTGTGACTGCACTGTTAAGGATGGTAGATGGTTGGCCTGATGCCAAAGATGTAAAAATATGCCCAGGATCCCTCCTTGCTGATCCTCCAATGGATAGGCTACCCCTCCAATAAAAAACAAGCCCAAAAATGGCTCTATGTGATCCTCCTTTGTTGCACCCTGCAACAAAACCCAACTCTAAACAGAAACTGTGTTGTAGCTCAAGGAGGTAGCTTCTCCAGAATGCAAAAATGAGGAAATTCAGCCCAAATAACCTCTCCTTCCTTGAAGATGAGGTAGGGATTCCTGATCAGGAACACCCTTGTGCTAAACAGCACAGCAACCCTACTAAACAGCAAAAGGAAGCAAAGTCTAAACAAACCAATATCAAAATGATAATCTAAAACATGAATAACAATGGCTGCCACCCCCTCCATATATAGTATGTGAGCCTTATCATGTTGGGTCCCATCCATACTTGCCACTAAGCTCCTGCAAGTTTCCTCCACTAAAACTACGATGTCTCATCATAAATGCCACTCCTCCATGACAACATTGTTCACTTGGTAAAAGTTAACTGAATCAAAATTATCCAACCCCTGTTCACACCCAAAGGTGCTTAATATAGCTACTTATTCTTCCTCATTTCACATTAGGAGTGTTATTATTCCTTCTAAAGGTGTTTATGGGCCTCCCTACCCACTTATTCACCTACCTAGTGATAAAACAAACTATAATATTCCATTTAGATGAAGGCTAAATTTTTGGAATATTACACCCCAACTACAAGAATGGTGTAATATTCAAGCTATCCATATTTAGGTTCATCCCATTTTGACCCATTTTTTTGGTCCTTGAATACAAATTTGACCAAGGTCATTTTACAATTGGATCTCCCTTTTCATCTGGTGAGAATATCGCCTTGTTCTTTAGGAATTGCTTGCTTCTAAATAAAATTACACTAATACTCTCAACATATGTGGGGTTTGAAGATACATTAAGAGGAGAAAACATAAGTCAAACTCAACCTAATTCTCAAACATAGGTCAAACATATATAGAAAAATTAAATAGTATACACATGTAATTCTCAATTTTTTGGATGGTTTTGGATTTACTCCACTATTTTATTTCCCCACCACCATGTTAGCTTTTCATTCCATTAATTATTTAACAATTTATTTCAATTTTCCAAGTTCCTTGTCTTTTCTCTCAATTTATCTTATGTATCATGCAATTGAAGTTTATTAGGGAACACCCAATAGTTTTGAGAAGGGGATTAGGGGCTCCCCTATTACAACCCATAAACCCTAATGCATTTAATCCCTTATCCAAGGGTGTAGTTGTAGGGGAATTGGGACGAAAATTTAGGGGTTCAAAACATTAGGAGAAGTTGAATGGTATGACCAAAAAGGTGGGAGGGGTATCTTTTTGTGTATTGAATGGGGTAAGGGGAGATCCAAGTATGGTTTAATTATATCTATAATTATATCATTAGAGAATGAGAAGTTGGATTATTACCTAATGTCATATGGGCTAAGAGGCATAGAGGGAAGGCAACGAAAGCAATTGGTAGGGAACCCCCAATAGTGGTGATAAGGGGATTAGGGAACCCATTATCACAAACCATAAACCCTTAACTCATACACTCATAAATTAAACCTTAGGCCACTAACACCTAAACTAAAATACACAAACCCCCTAAGACTAACCCCTTATCTGATCTATATTTATGCAAGAACGCAGTAAAATACATAAATAAACATAAACGCAAATATTTAGTGGGAAATATACTTCATTTCATTGATATAAAATAATTGAAATAAGCTTATATACATAATGGAAATAAACTACCTCGGGTGATGGTAACTTATCTCTAAGAAGAGATGTGGCAGCTAGATGCCCTTGAACTATGCTACAATGAGGCCCAAGGGAATTTTTATTATTCAACAACATGGGAAAACCATAAACAACCAAAACCATAACCCTAGGAGATGGAAGGCCAAGAGTTTGTGTGCCCCATTGGGGGTAGTTGGGAAACCAATTTCTCGAGGTCATAACTTGGTCATATTGTCTTCATTTGGTGCATAGGATATATCATCAAAAAAATGTCTCTGAGTACTACAAGATTTTCCACTGGCCCTTTTCTATGGCTACAAACTTGCCCCGAACCTCAAAAAACGTCGTTTTAGGGGTCAAAACGGCTTCAAAAGTTTAGGACCTAAAAAAATTGCTAAAAATAGTAAATGTTGCTATAAACAAGGAAACTAATGAAACTGACTGGAGGTATAGGTGGAATAGTTGGGTGTCCACCAATATCCACCGGATCATTATCTTCTTAACCTGTGACCCTTAACCGCTAACCCCCTAACTACCACTAGAACATATGGGTGGAAAATACGACGTTGTATTCTGATATTTTGATCATACTGTCAGGTTTTACTTGAAAATATTTTTTGTGATATAAAAAAAGATCCCTAACAATTTTCGAATATCCGAAAAACACAATTATCGTCAGATATCCAATGATATTTCAGTAAGATATCTGAAGGTAATTTTGTTCATCAGATATGCGACAAAAATTAAATGTTCATAAAAAATCCGACATTTGAACATGTTAGTGATCTATCTATCAGAATACCAATGTTTGCCAAAGCGAATATTTTTCTAGTTGGAAAATTTCTCTCTGCTCAATAGTTGTCAAAAGTACAACAAAATGACTATTTTTTGGTCATAATATAAAATTCTTTTATTTTTTTAATTGCATTACAAATAGTTAAACATTATTGGCGTTTATTTTTTAAGATAATCATCACTGAAAGTTTGGTATGGAAAAATGTCACATAACATTCCTCCAAGAGGACAGGGAGATGTGATATCTACATTGGAGTCTTTGGGTGATTTCTTTGCCTTGTTTCATCCATGTTTATCATCCTTAACCCCTCGCCGAATTCAAAATTAATAAAGAGATAATTTTAATCTCTAAAGTTCGAAAATTCCAAAAATTTATTTGTTTCAACCCATTTTTTATGGTTGAACATCATGCATCATTGAGTGCATTGATCATGCTTCCTATGGGATGGGACCTAGGTATGAAAACCTTAACAAACATAAAGGAAACTTGTGTACTAAGGCTTGGTTGGACCAACATATAACACAATAATTTTCATCTCAATTTGGCAATGAAAAAACAAAAATTTAAAATTTTCCCACTATTGACATTTTTCTTTCATTCTCGGCTAACAAACAAAAAATCCCCATATGGTACCTAAATAATAGTGAACAAAGGAGTTGCACTCATAAATGCATTAAGCATAGAATCACGAACAACTAAGAGTATTCAAATTAATCTAGGGCACTTTGAGGCATACAAGAGCATTTTCCTTAATATTGTAATGAAATCCATTTGTGTAACTATAACATTAGGCTATATCATATATGCAGTGCATGCAAAAACTAGGGCCAACTGTTTTCTCATGACCCATGAAGCTATCAATTATCAGGTCTAAGTAATTAACATTTAGTTCATGGTTTTTATGGTGTATAACATACCTCGTCATCTTATATTTGAACCGTACACATAACTTAGGGTCCATATGTGGTTGAAAATAATGATGATTAGGGTTGGGATTTTATATAATTAAGAAACTTGGTCAAAGCCCTAGAGGTGGTTGTCCACATTGGAGAAACAATATTTCTTTCATCACTAACTTGCACCACCCTTAAAATGCATATATGCGTCCTAATGGAGTAAGTATTACTATCAATAAACCATCAAAACCTAGATTAAAGCACTTGAAATCAATTTCGTCTAAGTCTTAAGAAAACCCTAAGGCATCAATCCCAACTTCCAAAGTTATTTATAGTGCTTCTAAGGTTTCACCTGGAATATGCATGTAAAATTATACATATGAAAAAAAATTATTTTACCCCATTCTCATAATTGAAGATTGAGAACCGAGTTGACATAGTAGCTTCCCTAGTTGCTGGTATAGTTAAGGTGGAGTTATTATAAATGCAATCGAATAAAAAAAAATTCAATTTAATTTACAGTAATCAATAAGTTATATAAGGTTAAACAAATGGCATAAGAAAAAATCAAGAAAATTATGGGCAAAATGATAAGGCAAATAGTCTACTTAAGCTTGTAATTTTTTACAAATGACAAATTTCAACACTTGCAATTACTTTGAAAGTCTCAATGTTGCATACGAATGGAAATTTATAGTTTGAAATGAACTCCATCAATTAAATCAATGTTACAAATGAACTTAATCCATAGTTAATAAGAATACTAAAACTAAACTTGAGAACTTTTCATTCCTTCTTCCTCTTGAAGAAGAGTTTTTAATATCATAATGAATGGTTGGGATAGTAACTTCCCAAGGCATTGCTCTCAATCATTGATCAATTCAATGTCACTGTTATTCCAACATATAAAAGTGTTAAGTGCATCTGCTAAATACTCACATTGATTAATTCTACTGTTAAGCTTGTTTTCATAAACAGGATAACAAAAGTTGATTGTGGTCACACATAATAATATCCTTCTCCTAATTCTTCTCCATTGGGCATGACAATGTTTGTTTCAGTGTTTTTTATGTAACCAATTTCAACCTTCACTTGCCCATTAAAATATGTAAGTAAACATTTTTTTTCCTTTTAATCTTGTATTTGAAGGCTGTAATTGTGGTTCTACTAATAAAAAAATTATTATGAGATTCGACAGAATAAGAAGGTACTATTAAATAAGAAAATAAATAAGAATAGAACATACATGTATTATTGAGTCACCAATTGGGTCATGATTGTTGGAGTGGGGCTCCCTGGGTTGCGAATATTGTATGTTTTGGTATTATTTAGTCTTGTGTAGGGGTTTTGGATGGGTCAAAGCCCCAATTTTTGTAAATGGGTCAAAGGGTAGACCTAGGGTCCATAAACCATAGTTTGTGGACCATAGGATCGCTAGTCCATGTTGGTATAAATGGATAAATAAGTTAGATTTTAAAGATAGGCATGAATGTGAATTAATGCTACGTGCGAACTGCTAGATATGTTTGGGTTGGTTTTACGTAAGGACTCATGTTGGCTATGTGCACAGAGATCCTCTATCCTGTTGTGTGCGGACCCTGCTGGTTGTGTGCGCAGGTGGTATTTTGGGTTGTAACTAGTTTTTGATACGAATATATGTGGATATAATTGAAGTATCTCTATGTTATCTGGATCTATTGTGTTACTGTTGTTCTGAAGCTGGTATGTCTATTGAAGCTGCATATGTATCTATGTGGTTGATTTGAGTTGCGAAAATATTTGTGTTATTGCTTTAACCTATGAAAGTACCTTTATCTCTATCATAATTTTATCTGTGATCTATTATTTTATGCGTTCATGATATTATCTGTTGATAGTTGTTGATTTGCATGTGGATGCGAAAGTACTGCCTAGATTTGTGCATGGTAATAACGCTACTATGAATTAAACTGTTAAGGAACCTACGAATAGACCTATTCTATATGAATTTGACAGGCTGCGAACATAGATCTGACATGATTACCTACTCTCTTTCAGGGTGCAGAAACCTAGTTCCAACACCCACCCATACTACTTCGGGTGAGACCTTGGCCTGCAAAAGCAGGTCATTGCTGAAAGGGCTAGTAGTATAGGGGTTTGTTGGAAAACCTTAACCTCTGAACCTGGGTCAGGACCCCTCAAGGCAAAAAATGGTTCCAATGCCAAGACCCGAAGCATTTTGAGAGAGAGATTAGGTAATTCCAAGGAAGCATTGGAGACCTGAGAAAGTAGAGATCGAAGAGTGGTTTGAAAGACAGATTCAGGAATTCTCTGTGAAAGAGAATCGCAACATGAAGATAACAGTTGAGAAGTGGAAAAATAGGTATATTTTTATGGAAGTATATGAAATTTTTTTTGTAACCTTCGCACATGAGCTGCAGAAGTGGCTAGCCCAACTCGTAGATTTCCATACATGTTGGAAGGATGAGCAGATCACTTAGTGGACCCGGAGTTGATCCAGCAACTGGAGAAGACCGACAATACTATCACCCATATGGTAGATCATTAGGTAGACAGTGTGTTGGGGAGATTTGTGACAGATTTCGTAGTCAATCAGTTTGTATCCTATTCTAAAGCAGAGTGGCATTGGGTAGACAATGTGTTGGGGGGATTTATGACATTGTTTGCAGTCGATCAGTTCGTATCCTATTCTGAAGTAGAGCAGATGTTCTTCAAAGGGTTCTGGGGTAAGTTCTTGAAAATGTTGCCATTACTGATTAAAATATTGTTGTGCGAAAAGGGAATTCTGTGCAGCCATACGAAGTGAATGAGCTCTGATCAGAGTGAGGGTACAACTCAAAGCGGTAAGTACTATAGATTTAACCAAGAAGAAGATAGATCCATTTACAGCCTAATAAGAGAACTGGCTACGCATGAAGAAAATAGCCCTCCGAAGACACCACCTTCAAACCCACATAAGGGCAAGAACTCCCCTACACGTCCTCCACCACCGCCATCCCAAAAAGTAGATATGGTTGCGCACATGAAGCTAACCACCTTTAAAGGTGTAGGAGACAAAGATATGGACCGATTCTAGTTCATTACAGAGTCGGTATGGACTGCGCAGAATGTGAACAACGATATTGTAAAAAGGGTGCAGCGATCCCTCACCTTTGAAGGAAGATCCTTGGATTGGTATATGGGATACATAGCTCAGCATGTGAATACGACCATTTAGGAGGTTAAAAATGCCCTTAAACAGTAGTTCCAAAAGCCTAAATCCTACTCTCAGATAGTGAATGACCTAAAATATTTCAAGCAAGGGCCCTCTGTGTCTATATGGGAGGCTGAACAATGACTAAATAAGGTGATCAGAGAAGGGGAATTTTTGTACGATGACAAAAAACACAAGGAATGGTTCATCGCTACGTTACTATCTCACTTGCGCAGACTTATGGGGCAGCAAGCCATTGAATCGTAGGAAAAATATTTAGAGATTTCTATGAATTTAGAGGCCACACCGACAAATGATACCCAGTTGGGAGTACAAATAATCCAAGGACAGCTGGAAGAAATGCACATGGAAATCCAGAACCTGCAAAAATATCGATGGAAAGAAGATGACGTATGGTGCATACAATGTAGGGTATCTGGCCATACCAAAGACCAGTGCCCACTGTTGGTAGACTACCTGTAGGCTGGGGGACCGAGTCCGTTGCGCCCTAGGGAGGTTGCGGGACCTAGCTGACCAAATTTTTGGTGCGATGATTTTCGCATGGCTGGACTGCATGATACCAACCACTGCCCCCGTCTGGCTGTGTATTTTCCAGAATTAAAGCAACAATGGTGTAGGTTTTGTCGATCGGTAGGACATGATGAAATGAACTACCGAACTTATGATTTAATGATAGACCTGGGAAAACTCTATAGGGTGCAGGCTGATCCTTTGTCATCGAGATCCCCCTTGGGCATAGGTGGCTCCCTAGCTAGGGGCAGGGGAGGAGGTAGAGGTGGAAGCATAGGATGGGGAAGAGGACAACTAATTTTCTATAACTGTGGTGAAGTAGGGCACTTCGCAAGGGACTGTATGAATCCTTTGTGACAATATTGTCGGTATTGTAGACAACTAGACCATGTGATTGAATATTATCCAATTCTAATAGAAAAAAATGCAGGAAAAATAGTAGACACCTATGCAAAATGTGTAGAGGGTCAAGGTTGAGCCATGTGATGAAGGGTCGAGCATTAATTTCATAACACGTAGTGGCATGGCCACTAGAGGAGATGAGGAACAGATGTGCTTGATGAAGCTCTGTAGGATATATATGCCTTAGTATTCATTGAATTATACCCATGCGCAGCCCATGGGGTGCCAATGGGGAGCACAGATGCAGGATATTGTCAACTGCCGGAATTTATCAATTGAAGAGTGCAATGACGATCCATGAAATGTTTCTATCCTGGAGTCAGAGGGAGAGCGCGCAGTTGCTAGACCCCCACTGAAAAATATCAATGTTAATAAGCCTCTAAAGCTGCGCGAAGTCAACACTGGCACAGAAGAGCAACCTAAGTTAGCTAAAATTGGGTACTACTAGGATGATGATACAGTGGTAAAAGTTGCAGAGATTATCACGGAATACCAGGACTTATTCCCGACAAAGTTCTTGAGATTCAAAGGGATTACAAGGGACCTAGGGGTCATGCATGTCAATTTAAAACTAGATGCGCGCTTGGTGAAGCAACATCCTTATCATGTGAACCCTAAGTATAAGAAAAAGGTTAACGAAGAAATCTATAAAATGCTCACCGTAGGTGTCATCGAACCAGTCGAGCAGTCAGACTGGGTAAGTCCGATGGTGGTTCAGGAGAAAAATACTAAGGGAGATATACGAATCTGCGTTGACTTGCGCAAGTTGAATGATGCTTGCATACATGATCCCTTCCCTACGCCATGCTCTGATGAGATCCTGGACAACGTGGGGGGCAGGAAGCATACTCATTTACAGAAGGATTCTCGGGCTACCATCAGATCAGGATCGCACTTAAAGATCACAGCAAAATCACATTCGCTACTTGTTACATATCATTTTTTCACTGTCCCTGCCATCCCCATCTCTCAAATTATAGGGTCATTTCTATGACTAATAAGAAGTTTCATGCCTTGCAAAGGCCATCATTGCATCCCTTTACATGAGAGCAATATTCCTGTTGTTGAAAATTCCTTGACCAGAGCTTCAGAAACTCCCATTTTTTCCTTGGCACGAGTATTCAGTTCTACCCTCATGCCAATGAGGAAGATTAAAACTGGGCCCCATGCAAGTTGGTGCTCTGTCCCAATTAGCCACCTGCGCCGAGATGTTTATGGATTGTTTTTTAAAAATAGAGGTGGAGATTCCACTCTAAAAACTTCGAGGATGAGTCATTGGGAGTGGTTGGACTGAATAACCATGTACTCCCTCCTTTATTTTATGGTTTCCACCTCTTTTGGGAACCTCCTAAAGGATAGCCCTCCCTTCCACCTTTGTAGGGATCCTAACCTCCTACTTTTCCTCTATAAAAAGAAGCTATCTCTCCTTGCATAAGCTATTTGAACATGGAGAACTGAGTATACTATAGCTTAATTGTTGAAGAGATAGAACAAGAAGGAACTTCGTTGAGAGAGCTTAAGTACATGCCCTCATCCCGTTCGAATCCCCTGATTATTATCTGAGACGTGCTTCGGATGAACCCTGCTGGAGGAGACTACGATGTCAAATCATTAGTTGTAACTCTTCCTTCTATCAATTCATATACGTGACTATTGTTTGTTTCCCATTTTAAGTTATGTCGTTTGTTTACTGCAATATTCTTAGCCCTCTCTGACTAGCTAGTTGTTATGAATGAATTTATTATGTCGTATGATGTTCTTGTTTCCTGATCTATGTGCAGGTGTCCGAGCATGACTACATAAGGATTGTGACTTGCCGAAGCAAGAGTGAGAGTCCACCACCACTACAACCATGACAATAGTGTTGGACTCCAGGTAGGTCGATCTACCATGTATTCTTTTCATTCATTAATTAGGAACCTACACTCTAGCATGTATCTTTATTTCTAGACCCACTCTAGGGCTAGAGGGATCATCTTTGTCCGTAGAGAGGATTTACTTGCTTAAAAAATTGGTGACTCCACTGGGGAGTTTCCTTTGAGTTTGTCACTCTTTGAGGTCTTAGTCATTTGAAGATTTTAGTCGAACAACCATTTCCCTGTTTGTTCCTATGTTTTTATCAATTACAGTCTTTTAGATTTTGCTCGAAGTGGTGAGTATGGTCTTGGTTGGGAGAAATTATTTGCTTTTTTGTTTTTTGTTTTTTTTTTTTGAGGCATTGGCACTTTTATTTGTTTGATAGTCATGCCGATTGGCGCTTGTTGTCAATTATCAAATCGCGCCAATTGGCCATAGGCACTATTTTTCAGTTAGCAAGTCACGCTAGTTGGCACTAGTTTCACCTAGAAAATTCGTGCCAATTTCAAGGTGTGTGAAAAAATAAGGTTTTTCTCCCTAATTCCTTCACCAGTGTGTCTTTCCCTTCTGGCACTTTTCTATGTATGATTTACACTTTCTCCTCTTTACTTGTTCACTTGTGATAATAGGTTACATTGCTCATTGTTCAACTGGAAAGTCTTCTTTCTATGTTTTCTTGATGTAAAGGGGAATGAATGCCTTCTTTTGAGCTCACACCTTGGAAGTCCTCTTTGTGCTTGACCTCATATGTCTTGTAGCCTTTTGAGGAATTTTGTTACAAAGTGTATAAAAAAATGATTTCATTCTTATTGTTTGTTTGCATCCCTTTTGTATTCATCCTTCCATTAAGTAAATTTACGTTCATTTAGTTTTCATCTCATAGTTTGATTTTCGTTAAAATGCATTAGATCACATTGCATTAAAAAGTATTTTTGGAGATCTATCATTGAACTTGGATTGCATTGTTTAATGATTGGAAAATAAAGGTCGCATTAAGTGAATTCTCTTTCATTTAAAGCATGCATTAAGTAGATTATCATTTCGTCAAAAAATGCATTGAGTGCATTCTTATTCTTTCAAAAGAAAAAAGAAATTGTGCATAGATTACAATTGCATAGTTTTCAAAAAAGAGGATTTTGCATAGATTACATTGCATAATTCGCATCGTTGAATGTTTTATATTACTTTTGGATAGTGAAAATCATATAGTTTGGAAAAATTTCTGTTTTCAGTATTATTGTGTGTTGCATCATTGTTTGAGACTCTTCCCTTAACTAGATAGCATTCATCGAATTGAAAGATTTCTTTTCTCATATAGCTGCATATAGGATATTTTCATATGACATTCGATAGGGCCTGAAACTAGAACATAATTCAAGATCAACCGTTAAAATTCACTAAATCAACCTAAGGAAGCATTGAAACTTAACGCTCACATTTATAGGTCTAGGCTAGTGACGTGTTCCAGGGTCGTTAAAAATAGTAGTTTTCATTCGCCATCTGGCTTTAGACAGCACTAGTACGGACTTGTGCTCCCTGTACCGTCACATATATAAAGGGAGACCCTCATAGGTTGCAAACATTTATCTATAGGAAGATGAGTCTACCGCCCTGTAACCGTGATACACCGAACACAACATTCGGGGAGACTACCTGCACGTACGTTAAGTCCTTGGTCATTTCTCTTTCATTTGATCACCAAGGTGTATATGGCATTTCATGGAAAATTGGTACACCCTCTTTCTTATATTACCTGAGTGGTCATTTTGGTCTTTTCGTGACTCTCTAAAAATTGAACAGATCATCGAGTGCTTGTCCTTTCACGCTTGTTTCAACCTGAAAGTGATAGTCACCTTTTGCCTATTTCTCGGCTCTTAAAATATGAAATGACAAGGTTTTGTTTCAATGTCTTAAATAATTAACTACCCACGAAATATTCCTGGTTTAATTTTTCTTCCTTAGTGTTTGTTTTAGGGTTGTTTCTGATGGCAATGTTTCTGGAGTTTACCGACCAAGGAATTACCTCCGAAGGGAATCCTGGTCCTTTTCCTACATTTGGGAATTTTTGTGCTCCTTATATGGCAACATTTTCCCTTCCTGGGTTAACTATCAGTTTTCCTGTATGGTTATTCTTGACCTCGGTGGTCTCGAGTATTCCGACCTCTGTTCAACCATCTCCTTTGCTGGAACAACATCATGTTTATCCTAACGTGGAACTCTCCCATTCTTCGCCTATTTCTTTGTCCTCCTCTTCTACTTTGCCTAGTGAAAGTTTGGATTTTAGTAACCAGGTGGCTAAGAAGAAGAAGAAGAAGATGAAAAAGAACAAGTTAGATAAGAGAGAGGCCAGCCCTGCGACTATTTCTCCTAAGGCACCTTCCCTTGATAAACCATCCAACCTTCCACGGAAAGTAAAATTCCCTTGCAATTTGTGCAAAGGTGACCACTTTCTTCGAGACTGCCCTGGAATTCTTAAGTTACTTGAAGTATGGTCTGACAGTCATCCATCATTGCCTTTGGCTTCTGGAAGTCATATTGGTGGCACATATTTGACTAGTACTGATAAGACTCATAAGAAACAAGGTAAGATTAAATATCCCTGTAATTTGTGTGAAGGGCATCATCCCATTCACCTTTTTCCATACATGGATGAAGTCGCAAAAGTGTTGGACATCCCTAGCGTTTCTACACCTTGCCTTCCGGTTGGTTACCAGAAGCTTTCTTCAAGTCCCACGCTAGTTGATTCAACGATCGGTCAAGGGTCATCTTTGGTCGATCCCATTCCCTTGGAAATTTAAAATCATGAATCCATTCCTGACCAACCATTGGTCATGGAATCGGTCGATCTAATCTCACCTACTGTTCATCAGGTCTTTTCCATCGAGAGCGGACCCATACCCCTTTTGTTCTTCTTGTTTCTTCAGATTCCTTGGACTAGGAGAAATATCCTCCCATCCATGTAGTTCAAGAAGTCACTCTTCCTGCTCCCATGTCTGTGTTATAGGAGGATGATCCTTTTGCTCTGGTAACACCAGGGGATGACCATCTCAGTGCAATGGTACCCCCTCCAAGTAGTTTGGTCGCTTCCTTCGATTGGAGTCGATTTGTGGGATATCGCCTTCCTTTTATGTGCCTTTTGAGATCACGGTATGGACCTTCAATATGGTCATACCAAGCATAATCATAGATGAATGTGCATCTGTTACTATTTTGTCTTCAACTACTTGGCAAGATTTTGGTTCTACATTGCTTGTGCCTGTTACGCAGAATCCGTTGGCATTAACAAAGGAACCAGTCAACCATTAGGGATACTTCCAAAGTTGCCTTTACTTTGGGAGGGAAAATTGTCTATATAGATGTGATGGTGGCCTAAGGTCCCTTGGATTTTAATTTACTCTTGGGGCGTGACTATTATTATGCCATGGGTGCGCTTGTCTCTTCCCTCTTTCGTGTGATCTGTTTTCCACATGAAGGTCGGATTGTGACCATTGATCAACTTTCATTATTTGGTCCTGATGTGACATCTGGTCTACCATAATCTCTTCCTCATCCTTACCTACCAGTGGTGTCCTCCTTTCCACATGTCAATTATGTGGCTACATGTCCCATGTCTGCATTCAGTGATAGTGCCATTATGCATCGTGTGCTGGGGGCATTGGGTCTTGCATTCCAATATGTTTTTCTCCCATCAGATGCAAACCTTTTGGAAGCCATGAATTCTTATTTATCATGATCATGTCTTCTAAGAGAGTTTATTTTCTTGTGTCAATCTCCTTAAAAAATGAAACAAGCTCATCAGAGCATAGTTTGTTTCCTTGTGTCAAGCTCCTTAAAAAATGAAACAAGGTCTTCAAAGCAGAGTACATTTTCTTGTGTCAAGCTCCTTAAAAAATGAAACAAGCTCATTGGAGCATAATTTGTTTCCATGTGTCAAGCTCCTTAAAAAATGAAACAAGTTCTTTGGAGCAGAGTTCATTTTCTTGTGTCAAGCTCCTTAAAAAATGAAACAAGCTCATCAGAGCATAGTTCGTTTCCTTGTGTCAAGCTCCTTAAAAAATGAAACAAGGTCTTCTGAGCAGCGTTCCTTTTCTTGTGTCAAGCTCGTTAAAAAATGAAACAAGGTGTTATGAGGATGGTTCGTCTTCTATGTGAACCTCATTAAAAAATGAATTCGGTCATGAGGATAGTTCTTCTAATGTGTCAACCTCGTTAAAACAATGAAACACATTCATTTTCAGTTCAATTATTTAATATGATCTCGTAAAATCCCAGTCGATTCTTTCTCTTGTTCTCGTAATTTGAACCTTCACTCCATCCTCCTTTCATATGGACTGAATCTTGGGGGGCATGTACCTCAAATTGAGTCACCATGCTGGGGGCATGCCCACCTTTTCAAGCATAGTTTGTTTCCATTTCAAGCTTGTGGAAAAATAAAACCATTCCCATTTTACCTCTTGTGATTGCCATTTTATCAGACTATTTTTCTAGATGAACCTTGGTTTTCTCATTCCATCGTCCCCATCTACTTGGCCGATCATACGCCTTCACTTGGTTGTTTTAACCATTCTTGAGGAACCACTGCAATGAGTGGTCTTGTTAGCCAACCTTTTGACCTTTACTTGTTTAGAGAAATTCCACCATTACCGGAACCAGTTGCTACCCTTCATACCACTCGTTCCTCCAGGAGGAGTAAAATTTCAGCTCTTTTCTAACTCTTAAAAATTGAAAATATTGCTGAGACTCTTGTCATTTTGAACTCGTTAAAGGCTGTGAAACGATATCTACCCAGTATAATTTTACCCCCTTTTTCGGGATGGGATAGATTATTTAAGAAAAAGGAATACCTTAGCCTATCGTGACTAAGAGGTTCTTTCAGATATTGTTTTCTACCTTTTCGGATCTGAGAGACTACTTACGAAAAGGGGCATGCTGGATTTTTCTTTTCTGCTTTCTTTCCAAACTCTCTAAACATGAAAAGATGTCGAGTTCTCCCTTTTTCATACTCGTTAAACCCTGATGACATCAAACTTCGTCACCATGACGTTACTCGAGTTCCTCCTTCTTAGGGCTCGTAAAATGTACTAGGTTGGATTTTTCCGAAGGAAAAAATTACATTGCAATCATATGCTATCCCCTTCAAGATTGTTTTAAAAAAAATAATTTGGGTACTCACCAGAAATGGTGGGGGGAAATGTAACCACTTTTTAGTTATGTTGGCAGTATTTTGCTCTTGAACATGGCACTTTTCTACATTCGTGTCGGGTTGGGGACAACTCACTTCGTCATTTTTTCTTCCATGGGTTTGGGTAATCTATTTTGACCTCTCATTTTCCCTTTGCCGCGTCATCATGACCTTAGATCCCTTGATGTCAAATACTGCCAAATCTAGCGTCGTGCTGCCGATATGTTCAAGAGAAGTTTTCCTCTGTAGTTTTCAACCTCCCTCTGATTCTCTGTTGGTCCCAATTCACTATCATCATGTTCCTCTGTCTCGTGTCGATGATGTGGGAAAAATTATGGCCATCCTTAGACTAGGTCACTTCCTGTCGACTTCATCTCATTATCCAGGAATCTGACCTAGAGACTCCCTTCCGGTACCTTGGAGCCTGCATACCTAAATGGCAGGTTCTTCGCATTCAACGCAAGGTCCGCATCAATGGCCTTTGATCAAGTGATTCTGTAGGTGTTTGATGTCAGATCACTGTTCAAATTCTATGGATTGTACCTCTCGTACCTTGAGGGCCATTGTCATTATTGGTGGTTTCTCTCATGTCTGTTAACAACGTTCATCATTGTCTGGTAATCAAAACATTTTTGCATGTTCGATTTCAGCTCATATATTCACATGCATGAATTTTTACTTGTTTGGGTCGAGATGGAGTGTAAGACCCTGGGTTTTTTCTAATAAAATCCAGGCTGCAGGTTCTTGTGGATTATCATGAATTATTGCATGACTCTTTTGATTGGATGGCTGCGACCATACCTGAGTCTATTTGTTGATCCTTACTGTTGGATGTTTGCGTCCATACCTCGGATCTCAGTTTTTATGTACTCTATTATGGATGGTTGCACCCATATCACATGTTCATGTATCAAAGATATCAGTTGTATTTGTAATTTTAGGTCTTCCGACAGCGGTGTTTGGTTCGAACACATTCTTGTAAATTATTTCGCCCCTCCCTCTCCCTTGGACCTCATGCTTTAGGGGACATCTGTTACATGAAAAGAGGGGGCATCTGTTACATGCTTTTGTCACTGTCACTGCAATCCCCATCTCACAAATTGGAGGGTCATTTCTGTGACTAATAAGAAGTTTCATGCCTTGCAAAGACCATCATTTCATCCCTTTACATGAGAGAAATATTCCTTTTGTTGACAATTCCCCGAGCAGAGCTTTAGAAACCCCTATTTTTTCCTTGGCGCGAGTAGTCAGTTTTTCCCTCACGCCAATGAGGAAGATTAACACTAGGCCCCATGCCATTTGGAACTCTATCCCAGTTAGCCACCTGTGACGAGCTATTTATGGAATGTTTTTAAAAAATAAAGGCAGAGATTCCACTCTAACAACTTCAAGGATGAGTCATTGGGAGTGGTTGGACTGAATAACCACAGACTCCCTCCTTTATTTTATGGTTTCCACCTCTTGTGAGAACCTCCTAAAGGATAGCCCTCCCTTCCACCTTTGTAGGGATCCTAACCTCCTCATTTTCCTCTATAAAAAGAAGCTATCTCTCCTTGCATAAGCTAGCTGAACATGGAGAACTGAGTATACTATAGCTGAATCGTTGAAGAGATAGAACAAGAAGGAACTTCATTGAGAGAGCTTAAGTCCATGCCCTCATCCCATATGAATCCCCTGACGAGTATCTGAGACACACTTTAGCTGAACCCCGTTGGAGGAGACTGCAACATCAAAGCTTTGGTTGTAACTCTTCCTTCTATCAATTCATATATGTAACTATTGTTTGGTTCCCATTTTGCATTATTTCATTTGTTTAATGCAATATGCTTATCCTTCTTTGATTGACTTGTAGTTATGAATTAATTTATTATGTCGTATGATGTTCTTGTTTGCTGATCTATGTGCAGGTATCCAAGCATGACTGCAAAAGGATTTTGAATTTCCAAGGCAAGAGCGAGAGGCCATCACCACTACAGCCATGACGATGGCATTGGACTCCATGTAGGTCAATCTTCCATGTCCTCCTTTCATCCAGTAATTGGGAACCTACACTCTAGCATGTCTCTTTGTTTCTAGACCCACTCTAGAGCTAGATGGGTTGTCTCTGTTCGCAGGGAGGATTTACCTGCTTAACACTACTGAATGGGGATCCTTTCAATATAATGTCATGCCATTTGGACTCAAGAATTTGTAATATTCCAAAATTGGCACATAGAAATTTGGAATATTAGATTTTTGCTACTTTCACTTAGGAAAGGAATAAATGGGTAAGGAAGCCCATGAATAATAAAATATGAATAAATTACACCTTAGTAAGGAATTATATCACCGTAGGACCTGGTTTTACACTTCCAAATGTGAACAAGGGAAAATTAGATGGATACATAGTCAAGTTTGACTAATTCAACATCCATTCTTGAGCAAGAAGAAATCACTCAAGTAAACTAGCTCAATGTGAACAAGGATCATCCTAGACACACATATGAGAATGGGATTGAAGATCCCTTGGTTATAAAAGAGGCATTGTAGGTGGATTAGTTCCAATTTACCAAGTCAACAGCGCTACTTCAAAGAGGAGGGAAGCTAGCTAGGGCAATGCAGTTTTGAAAGAGGAAGCTTCACTAGGAAGTCACCTCAACATTGTGTGGGGTTCGGGGTGAGGAGGCTCACCAAAGATAAAAAGGAAGGCATAGCATAAAAGGGATTCATTCATGTATTCAGCTATTTTTTTCTTGTGACCACTTGCATACTTCAGCTGTTTAGCTGGAGTTGCTGCATTGCTTAGTGCAAAGAATTCCGGTGCGGGAATTCCATCCTCTCTTTGGATCAGCTTGCTTAAGGGATCAAGAGGGAAGGATTTGAGATTCATTTCAGCATTTGGCTTGGGGACATTCATCCACATTCAGCCACAGTGTAGTCTCCTTCAAAAAATTGTGTCTTTTATACAAGTGTAGCAGCAGCAAAGTTGCACCTTTTGATTTTATGCTAATCTTTGAGTAGGAGGTGCTTATTTCCCTCTGGGATTTCTATTAGAGAGAAATTTCGAAATTTTATATATTATTCAGCTTTGATATGTCATATTCAGCCATGTTTAATACAAATTTACAGTAGACTCCATTATTTTCCGCAGTCCTACTTTTTGTAAATGTATATTGCCGGAAACCCTTGCTGGGTGTCTTTTTCTTTATGTAAAAGAGGTTAAACCTCCATTTCTATGTTATTTGATTAATATAGAATCCATATCAGACTTATTTTATAATTTTCTATAGAAAACCTCATGGTAATTATTCTCTCATAGTATTTAGAAATTTTGCTGTAGAGAAGTCATGGGATCGGGGTGTTTTTAAGCAGTATTGAGCTGGGGAGATCTGTTTAAGGTAGCTAGTTTCATTTGTTTCACCTCTAATTCTGAAAGTGGGTTATATATGACCTAAAATAAGGGATACAAGTCCCATTATCCACTTGTATTGCGAAATTTTCTGAATATAGTTGTCTTATGCCCTATATTGTTGCATTTCCCCACCCGGGAAGGAGAATATAGGCCATTCTCTTGTTGAGGTTCTTTCATCTGCTGGTGTGATGTTATTTTACATATATTTAGCTACTCTAAATTTCCATTCTCATGGTTTTCTGAACCTCCACATTGGTAATAACTCAGATTATTCCCAATAGTGTAGCTGTTCCCATTTTGGGATATTACAGAATTCCCCTGCCATCTTTTTGCGAGTGGTAGTTGAAGTATTCAAAGAGTTAATCCACAATTTTTTGGAGGCATATTTTGATGACTGGATTGTATTCATACTAGTGAAGAAGAACATCTCGAACCTGTGCATGATGTTGGATGCTTGTAGAAAGCACCAGATCTCCCTGAATATTAAGAAATGCATATTTTGCGTACCCTTCGTAATCTTGCTTGGGCACATAGTTTTCTGACAAGGGCTAATGGTTGATCCTGCCAAAGTTTCATTTATCATAAACCTGGCAGTACCTACAACTGAGAAACAGTTGCGCTCAATCCTCAGACACACAGGCTACTACAAAAATTTCATTCAAGGGTACGTGCTGATCACAATGCCTATGGAAAAAATTCTTAAGAAGGATTTTTTGTTTTTTTGGGACGACGAGTGTCAGAAGAGCTTTGAGCTACTCAAGGAAAATATGGTCTCTACACCTATTCTAATCTTTCCTAATTGGGCAAAGGTATTCCATGTTCACGTAGATGCATCGGGGATCGCCCTGGGAGCTGTCCTTTCACAGCCTGGAGATAGAGACATCAATCATCCAGTTCCATTCATTAGTTGCAAAATTTCTGGAGTGGAGCGGAACTACTACACTACAGAGAAAGAGGGATTGGCCATGGTCTACGCATTGCAGAAGTATCAACATTACCTATTAGGAGGACACTTCAAAATGTTTACGGATCACTCGGCTATGAAGTACCTGTTGAATAATCTTGTGTTGGGGGGGGGGGGGGGGATCTGTTGATGGCTACTACTGTTTCAGGATTATGATTTTGAAATCATTTTCAAGTTGGGGAAGTTGAATGTTGGGCCGAACCACCTGTCCCAAATCAAAAGTGGCGAAGAACCTTGTAATATTCCCAATAATCCAAGCTAATGGGAATATATAAATTTTCTTTAACTTTTCTACCTCCTAAATAAAATTGTGAAGGAGGATCAATAAAACTCCTAAACAACAAAATAAATCAATGCTCAATGTGAATAAGGTTAAATCTGATCTACTTTCATAAACACACTTAAGTGGGAAAGAGGCTGGATCATTTGACTGGGTCAACAGGACAAAATCAACAGCACTGTCTAGATGCAATGTATCTCCTAGAGGCACAACTAAGTTCATGTTGGAGGTCACTCATGTGAATGAAGCTAATTCATCAAGATGGTTTCGGGTTTGACAAGATTTCCACACTATAAAAGAAAGAAGAGAACACCAAGGAGGGGGTTGATGATTTGATATTTCTAAAGTATTTTCTGTTTAGACATCCCTCATTCTCTGGTTGTTTAGCTGAGAATAGTGCTATTTGGAACTGGCGTGTTCCCGGTCGGGAATCCCACCTCCTTCCTAGAGCATCTCCTGGAGGAGTCTTGTTGCATCTTGTCCACTATCCGATAGTTGGCCAAGCTTCATCTTCGAACCACAATTCAGATCATGTTGAAGGTTTGATTGTCTTTGTAAGTTGCAGCAAGTGGAGGCTAGATCTACTCAGATCTATGCAAATATAAAGGCTCTTTTCAGTGGGAAAGTTGTTTATCCCATTGGAAAGAGGATTCTAGATCCTTGGAGCTATCATTTCAAATCTTGGCATCAGGCCAAACCAGTGCTAGAGCCTACAATGTATTTTTCCTTCCATAACTTTGTTATTTGCAAGTATTCAGTTGCAGGGCGTTTTGACTACATTTTGGAGGAGAGATATTTGGTGATAGGATTATCCCTTTCACCGTGGTGATCCATGGATTGGCCATAAAATCCATGTTTATTTCAGATATGATTTAATTATGTTTCTATTTACTTCAGAATTCCTAAATATTACTGTAGATCTGTAATTCTAGATCTCTTATCTACTCCTGTACTCTCTTGTTTTGCTCAAAACCCCAAGCGGAATCTGTAGAGGAACTCATCTAGTGTACAAATCTGATATAGATCTATCATTTTGTACAAATATTTGTTCTAGATTTTAAATGTAATATATAGCTGCTTCAGCCCATAAACTAACGCTGTCAAGCTTTGCAGTCTCAATTTGTTGCTGCAGCACCTCAATCTTGACGGTTTCTTCTTGTAAATCTTCTATTTTTATCTTGTACACTGCATGGGCCACATTATAGATCCGTTTTACTAATTTACATGTAATTATTCAGCCTCCATATTTTTCTTTTGCTTTAACTCAGTGGGACTGTGTTATTTCTAAAGCAGAATTGATGTGCGTGATTGCAGCCCCATTATTTGGGTGTTTTTCAGCCATACTAGGTGGTGGGAGGTCTGTTTAACCCACCTAGAAATATTTGTTTCTGATATCATCTTGGATTTATATCTTAGATACTTATACATAAGGGATCCAAGGGCTGATTTCAAGAGCTATAGCAGCCATTCCTAAAAAATGAATTTTTCAGGCATGCCTTGCTAGCAGTCCCGATTTTAGGATGTTATAGTGGTATCAGAGCATATTTATTGGCACAACCTATGCTTTTCTTGTAGATCCAATATGTCTCCTGAAGGAGAATAACCTCTCACTGTAAGAGAGGAGAGGTACCAAAGAAGAAGATAGAAGAAATATTATAGAGAGGACAAAGAGAAGAAGGGTGAAACCCCTTTATCTGGAAGGATTAGAAGAGAAGAGTTTTATAACACTCTTTCTCAAGCTATGCATGAGCTGAAGGAAGAAATCTAGGGAATGAGAAGGGAGATACATGTAGATCCCTCAAGGATATTCTCATATCAAGGAAGCCCCAGTACTTCTTATTATGTGTGTGAGCATTTAACCACACAACCTAATCTACAACGCTGTAACATGCCCACTTTCTTGTCAAAGGAAGAAGGAGGAGAAGGAACACCAAAGGAGGAAAATCTTGGTGAATATATCCAAGGGTATGAATCTCAGTCAATGATATTCAGAAAACATCTCATTTTTCCAAAGTTCTTCCAGCTTAAGGAAGAAAGGAGATCCTACATCTATAGTAGAATAAGAGGGTGCATGCAACCCACTTTTGGTAGATTTTCTCTACCTATTTTTGATGGTTCACCTAAGAGCTCAGCCCAATCTTGGGTAGGGAAGCTTGACACATATTTGCAGCTACATCAAGTCTTAGAAGAATAAGCCATGAAGGTATAAACACTACACCTCCAAGGTAAAGCATATGCCTGGTGGTTATTTGAGTCTTCTTCATTGAAAAATGTAAACATCTCTACTTAAGCAAAGTTCACTAGGAGGTTAGTGAAAAGATTTTATTCTATGCCATCTGGAATTTCTGTGGGTGAACCAACTAAGTCAAAGGAAATAGAACCTTTTCATGATATGGAAATATCCATGAAGATAACTCCATTTCAGAACATTGTTGAAGGGGTTAAAGATCTGCTACATGAATTGCCAAGGGAAAAGGCCCCACTTCAGCAAAAACCTTCTTCACGGGGAGAAGACATGAGTGTCCCTTTTTCAAGCAGAGATCAAGAAAAAGGATCTCTTATTGATGAGGCATACTCCATTGATGAGCAGAAGAAAGAAGAAGAACTAAAAGGTTCCTCCAGCACTGTGATAGCAGAAGGAGATCTATTTATATTGAGAAATGGAGATCAAGCCATTGCTTCCACTAAGAGGGCTCTTGTATATTTTCAAGAAGGCCCCAAGGATCCTATATATGAAGTGGAGGAGAAACAAGTGTCTATGCTAGTAGACAATAAGACAGAACAAAATAGGGGTCACAATGCTGTCATAGCAAGAGATGATCCACTAGTGCATGAAGAAGAGAAGGGAGAAAATGTTCCAATCAAAAGCACTCTTGCATATTTAAGAGTGACATCACATGACCATGGGAATTCCACACACAAATACAGGTGAAATTACACAGTGGAAGTGAGGAGATGTTGATTCCATTTGAAAGGAATGTGAGGATGAACCATAAGGCATCACTGTCATGTGGGAAACCACCTGGAAGACCACCGGATTTGGGATTGGTGAAAGGTGTATCACAACTTTATGCTCCACTCATGAATTCAAGAAGGGTTGGAGCATTAGAAGGTGAAGCTATAGCACTGGGAGGCTTGGGAAATCTCAAGGAGAAGGGATATCTTCTTCCCTTATCATCACTACCCACTCTCCTATCTGGATCTGCATTGTGGGAGGAGAAAAATGGAAGGATCAGCCTTCCAACACACCCCTTTGGCATAGTAGATGTCAAGGAAGAGATCAGCAACATGAAAAATATTTCTGTTGATGCATCATCTGCATTGTCACTGTTGAGCAGTCTAGATCTGTATTGGAAATCCCAACTTCTAGTGGATTATTCCAAGGATCTACACACTTGTATGATACTTGATGAACAACTACATGAAGAAGGCTATTTAGTCCAAGAAGAGGTCATCTATCATCATGGTAAAGTCTTCTTGTCTGGAGCTTCCAAGATCAAGAAGAAGATACTACAAAGATCTTACAAAGAGTTATGTTTCAGCCATTTGTACTCCATGAGGATCTACAACATCATCATGAGAAGCTTTGATTCGGAAGGCTTGAAAGAGGATCTTTATTAGATTTTTCAAATATGCATGAAGTATGTGGAGTTGGGGCAGCAACATGACTCCAAAAAGGAGTTATTTCAGCCATCTCTTCCTTCTTTGGGGAGGGGAGGAAGATCCATGCACAGCTCCATCTGTATGAGAGGTATTGATGGTGAGGAATCTGATTATGTAAATCAAGTTTTATTTTATGATTATACATATTCTTTCACTATGTTTATTTAGGCCATGGCTCTAAGGAGGAGTGATACATCCTTTTAATCTCATGGCAAACAGTGGGCCACATAAATTTCTAAATTTGGCCACTCCCTTGATGAACAAAGGGAGATTATCTATCATGATGGGTGCTTCCCTATGGCACCAAACTTATCTCACACTTTCAACCATAGTGAGATAACATGGGAAAAAAGTAAGTGGTGGAAAGACCACTTACCACATCTTGATCTAATGCAGGCAGGAGATGCCCTGCGTTGGTACCATATGTGGGACTATGACCCACCTCCTCTTGTTCAAATTTCTGTTTATGGAATTTTAATTTTGCTTCCATACATGGATGATGTACTTGTCCTATTTTTGAATTTGTATGGAGGAAGAATAGGAGGCATGTGTGTACCACATGGGATGGAGACTCTCTTTATATACTTTGCTACATATTTCAAGGAGAGTAGGGGTACAACCATGTTTGTTTCAGTAAAATTCTTGATTCTTTGTGAGATGGATCATGTAGATCTCATAATGAATATGAAGGGACAACCCATGGAAGGATGGATTGGTGAACACTTAGATTATGCAGAAAGATAGATCCTTGACGATGTCACCAATGGGGAAGGAGAAGTGTTGCAACACTCACCCTATCAGTTTCTTGAGGACAAGAAACATTTTGGAGGTGAGGACTATAATATTCCCAATTAGCCAAGCTAACGGGAATATACAATTTTGCTTTAAATTTTCTGTCTCATGAATAAAATTGTGGAGGATCAATAAAACTCCTAAACAACAAAATAAATCAATGCTCAGTGTGAAAAAGGTTAAATATGAGCTATTTTCATAAACACACTTAAGTGGGAAAGAGGCTGGATCATTTGACTAGGTCAACAGGACCAAATCAACAGTGCTATCCAGACACAATGTATCTCCTAGAGGCACAATGCAGTTTGTGTTGGAGGCCACTCATGTGAGTGAAGCTAATTCATCAAGATGGTTTAGGGTTTGACAAGATTTCCACATTATAAAAGAAAGAGGAGGACACCAAGGAGGGGGCTGATGATTTGATATTTCTGAAGGTATTGTCTGTTTATACATCCCTCATTCTCTGGTTGTTTAGTTGAGAATAGTGTTGTTTAACACTAGGGTGCTCCCAGTCGGGAATCCCACCTCCTTCCTAGAGTAGCTCTTGGAGGAATCTTGTTGCATCTTGTCCACTATCCAGCAGTTGGCCAAGCTTCATCTTCCAACCAGAATTCAGATCTTGTTGAGGGTTTTATTTTCTTTATAAGCTGCAGCAAGTGGAGGCTAGATCTACTCAGATCCAGGCAAATCTAAAGGCTCTTTTTAGTGGGAAAGTTGTCTATACTATTGGAAAAAGGATTCAAGATCCTTGGAGCTACCATTTCAAATATTGGCATTAGTCCAAACTAGTGCTAGATCCTACAATGCATTTTTCCTTCCATAATTGCGTTATTTGCAAGTATTCAGTTGCACGGTGTTTTGACTACATTTTGGAGGAGAGATCTCTGGTGATCGGATTCTCCCTTTCACTGTGGTGATCCATGGATTGGCCATCCAATCCATATTTTTTTCAGATCTAATTTACTTATGTTTCCATTTACTGTAGAATTCCTAAATATTGTTGCAGATCTATAATTCTAGATCTTAGATCTACTCCTGTATTCTCTTGTTTTGCTCAAAACCACAAGGGGAATCTACAGAGGAACACATCTAGTGTACAGATATGATATAGATCTATCATTTTGTACATAGATCTGTTCTAGATATAAAATGTAATATACATCTGTTTGAGCCCATAAAATAATGCTGTCAAGCTTTGCAGTCTCAATTTTTTGTTGCAGCACCTCAATATTGAGGGTTTCTTCTTGTAAATCTTCTATTTTTCTCTTGTACACTGTATGGGACACATTATAGATCTCTTTTACTAATTTACATGGAATTATTCAGCCTCCATATTTTTCTTCTGGTTTCACTCAGTGGGACTGCGTTATTTCTGAAACAGAGTTGATGTGCATGACTGCAGCCCCATTCTTTGGGTGTTTTTCAGCCATACTAGGTGGTGGGAGGTCTGTTTAACCCAACTAGAAATATTTTTTTCTGATCTTCTCTTGGATTTAGGTCTTAGATACTTATATCTAAGGGATCCAATGACTTATTTCAAGATATGTAGTAGCCATTCCTGAAAAATTCATTTTTCAGGCATGCCTTGCTAGCAGTCTCGATTTTGGGGTATTACAGTGGTATCAGAGCATCTTTCTTGGAACAACCTATTCTTTTCTTGCAGAGACAATATGTATCCCAAAGGAGAATAACCTCTCACTAGCAGAGAGGAGAAGTACCAAATAATAATAAAGAAGAAATATTACAGAGAGGACAAAGAGAAGAAGGGTGAAACCCATTTATCTGGAAGGATTAGAAGAGAAGAGTTTTCTAACACTCTTTCTCAAGCTATGCATGAGATGAAGGAATAAGGGAATGAGAAGGGAGAGACATGCAGATCCCTCAAGGATATTCTCATATCAAGGAAGCCTCAGTACTTCTTATTATGTATGTGAGCATTCAACCACACAACCTGATCTACAACACTGTAACATGCTCACTTTATTGTCAAAGGAAGAAGGAAGAGAAGGAACACCAAAGGAGGAAAATCTTGGTGAATATCTCCAAGATTATGAATCTCAGTCAAGGATATTCATAGAGCATCTCAGTTTTCCAAAGTTCTGTCAGCTTAAGGAAGAAAGGAGATCCTACAACTATAGTAGAAGATGAGGGTGCATGCATCCCACTTTTGGTAGATTTATCTACCTAGTTTTGATGGTTCACCTAAGAGCTCAACCCAATCTTGGGTAGGGCATCTTGACACATATTTGCAGTTGCATCAAGTCTCAGAAGAAGAAGCCATGAAGGTAGCAGCGCTGCACCTCCAAGGTAAAGCATATGCCTGGTGGTTAGTTGAGTCTTCTTCATTGAAAAATGTAAACATATCTACTTATGCAAAATTCACTAGGAGGTTAGTGAAAATATTTTATTCTATGGCATCTGGAATTTTTTTGGGTGAACCAACTAAGCTGAAGGAAACAGAACCTTTGCATGAGATAAAAATATCCATGAAGATAACTCCATTTTAGAACATTGTTAAAGGGGTTAAAGATCTGCTACATGAATTGCCAAGGGAAAAGGCCCCACTTCAGTAAAAACTTTCTTCGCAAGGAGAAGACATGAGTGTCCATTTTTCAAGGAGAGATCAAGAAAAAGGATCTCTTATTGATGAGGCATACTCCATTGATGAGGAGAAGAAAGAATAAGAACTAAAAGGTTCCTCCAGAGTTTTAACAATAGGAGGAGATATATTTCTATTGAGAAATGGAGATGAAGCCATTGCTTCCACTAAGAGGGCTCTTGTATATTTTCAAGAAGGCCCCAAGGAACCTATAGATGAAGAGGAGGAGGAGCAAGTGTATATGCTAGTAGAAAATAAGATAGAAGAAAATAGGGGTCACAATGGTGTCATAACAAGATATGATCCGCTAGTGCATGAAGAAGAGAAGGGAGCAAATGTTCCAATAAAAAGAACTCTTTCATCTTTAAGAGTGACATCACATGATCATGGGACTTCCACATAGAAATTAGAGGTGAAATTACACAGTGGAAGTGAGGAGATGTTGATTCCATTTGATAGGCATGTGAGGATGAACCATGAGGCATCAATGTCTTGTGGGAAACCACCTGGACGACCACCTGATTTGGGATTGGTGAAAGGTGTATCACATCATGATGCTCCAATCATGAATTCAAGAAGGTTTGGAGCATTATAAGATGAAGCTACAGCGCTGGGAGTCTTGGGAAATCTCAAGGGAAAGGGATATCTTGTTCCCTTATCATTACCACCCACTCTCCTATCTGGATCTGCGCTATGGGAGGATAAAAATGGAAGGATCGGCCTTACAACACACCCCTTTGGCATAGGATATGTCAAGGAGGAGATCAGCAACATGAAAAATATTTCTGTTGATGCATCATCTGCGCTATCACTATTGAGCAGTCTAGATCTGTATTGGAAATCCCAACTTCTAGTGGATTATTCCAAGGATCTACACACTTGTATGATACTTGATGACCAACTGCATGAAGAGGGATATTTAGTCCATTAATAGGTCACCTATTATCATGGTAAAGTCTTCTTGTCTAGAGCCTCCAAGCTCAAGCAGAAGATACTAATAAGAGCTTACAAAGAGTTCTGTTTCAGCCATTTGTACTCCATGAGGATCTACGACATCATCATGAGAAGATTTGATTCGTAAGGCTTGAAAGAAGAGTTGTTTTAGAATTTTCAAATATGCATGAAGTATGTGGAGCTGTGGTAGCAAAATGACTCCATAAAGGGGTTATTTCAGCTATCTCTTCCTTCTTTGGGAAGGGGAGGAAGATCCATGCACAACTCCATGTGTATGAGAGGTATTGATGGTGAGGAATCTGATTATGTAAATCAAGTTTTATTTTTTTATTATACATATTATTTCACCATGTTTATGGAGGCCATAGCTCCAAGAAGGAGTGATACATCATTTAAATCTCGTGGCAAACAGTGGGCCAATCAAATTTCTAAATTTGGCCACTCTCTTGATGAACAAAGGGAGATTCTCTATCATGATGTGAGCTTCCCTAAGGCACCAAAATTATCTCACACTTTCAGCCATAGTGAGATAACATGGGCAAAAAGTAAGTGGTGGAAAGACCACTTACCACATCTTGATCTAATGTAGGCAGGAGATTCCCTACGTTGGTACCATATGTGGGACTATGACCCACCTCCTCTTGTTCAAATTTATGTTTATGGAATTTTAATTTTGCTTCCATACATGGATGATGTACTTTTCCTATTTTTGAATTTTTATTGAGGAAGAATAGGAGGCATGTGTGTACCACATGGGATGGAGACTCTATTTATATACTTTGCTACATATTTCAGGGAGAGTAGGGGTTCAACCATGTTTGTTTCAGTAAAATTATTGACTCTTTGTGAGATGGATAATGTACATCTCATAATGACTATGAAGGGACAACCCATGGAATGATGGATTGGTGAACACTCAGCTTATGTAGAAATTTGGATCCTTGATGGTGTCACCAATGGGGAAGGAGAAGTGTTGCAGCACTCACCCTATCAGTTTCTTGAGGACAAGCAACATTTTGGAGGGGAGGACTGTAATATTCCCAATTAGCCAAGCTAACGGGAATATACAATTTTTCTTTAACTTTTCTGTCTCATGAATAAAATTGTGAAGGAGGATTAATAAAACTCCTAAACAACAAAATAAATCAATGCTCAATGTGAACAAGGTTAAATATGAGCTATTTTCATAAACATATTTAAGTGGGAAAGAGGCTAGATCATTTGACTGGGTCAACAGAACAAAATCAATAATGTTGTCCAGATGCAATGTATCTCCTACAGGCATAACGCAGTTCATGTTGGAGGCCACTCATGTGAACGAAGCTAATTCATCAAGATGGTTTAGGGTTTGACAAGATTTCCACATTATAAAAGAAAGAGGAGGACACCAAGGAGGGGTTTGATGATTTGATATTTCTGAAGGTATTTTCTGTTTAGACATCCCTCATTCTCTGGTTTTTTAGTTGAGAATAATGTTTTTTAGCACTAGGGTGTTCCTGGTCGGGAATCCCACCTCCTTCCTAGAGCAACTCTTGGAGGATTCTTGTTGCATCTTGTCCAATATCCAGCAGTTGGCCAAGATTCATCTTCCAACCACAATTCAGATCTTGTTGAGGGTTTGACTGTCTTAGTAAGCTACATCAAGTGGAGGCTATATCTACTCAGATCTAGGCAAATCTAGAGGCTCTTTTCAGTGGGAAAGCTATCTATCCCATTGGAAAGAGGATTAAGGATCCTTGGAGCTACCATTTCAGATCTTGGCATTAGGCCAAACTAGTGTTAGAACCTACAATGCATTTTTCCTTCCATAACTACATTATTTGCAAGTATTCAGTTGGAGGGTGTTTTGACTACATTTTGGAGGAGAGATCTCTGGTGATAGGATTCTCCCTTTCACTGTGGTGATCCATGGATTGGACATCCAATCCATGTTTGTTTCATATCTGATTTACTTATGTTTCCATTTACCGCATAATTGCTTAATATTGTTGCAGATCTGTAATTCTAGATCTCAGATCTACTCCTGTACTCTCTTGTTTTGCTCAAAACCCCAAGGGGAATCTGTAGAGGAACACATCTAGTGTACGGATTTGATATAGATCTATCATTTTGTACACAGATTTTTTCTAGATCTAAAATGTAATATACAGCTGCTTCAACCCATAAATAACTAAGGCTCTTAAGTTACAGAAAGTTTCACTATGGTTGCAATACCCATATATATTGAGGGTTTCTTCTTGTAAATATTCTATTTTTCTCTTGTTAACTGTATGGGCCACATAATAGATCTCTTTTACTAATTTACATGCAATTATTCAGCCTCCATATTGTTATTTTTCTTTAACTCGGTGGGATTGCGTTATTCCTGAAGCATAGTTGATGTGCATGACTGCAGCCCCATTCTTTGGGTGTTTTTCAGCCATACTAGGTGGTGGGAGGTCTATTTAACCCATCTATAAATATTTGTTTCTGGTAGTAGCCATTCCTGAAAAATGCATTTTTCAGGCATGCCTTGCTAGCAGTCCCGATTTTGGGGTATTACAGTGGTATCAGAGCATCTTTCTTGGCACAGCCTCTGCTTTTCTTGCGGAGCCAATATTTCTCCCAAAGGAGAAGAAAATCTCACTGGCAGAGAGGAGAGGTACCAAATAAGAAGATAGAATAAATATTACACAGAGGACATAGAGAAGAAGGGTGAAACCCCTTTATCTGGAAGGATTAGAAGAGAAGAGTTTTATAACACTCTTTCTCAAGCTATGCATGAGATGAAGGAAGAAATCTATGGAATGAGAAGGGAGAGACATGCAGATCCCTCAAGGATATTCTCATATCAAGGAAGCCCCAATTATTTTTACTATGTGTGTGACCATTTAGCCACACAGCCTGATCTACAAAACTGTAACATGCCCACTTTCTTGTCAAATGAAGAAGGAGGAGAAGGAACACCAAAGGAGGAAACTCTTGGTGAATATCTCCAAGAGTATGAATCTCTGTCAAGGATATTTAGATAGCATCTCAGTTTTCCAAAGTTCTGTCAGCTTAAGGAAGAAAGGAGATCCTACAACTACAGTAAAAGATGAGGGTGCATGCAGCCCACTTTTGGTATATTTTCTCTACCTATTTTTGATGGTTCACCTAAGAGCTCAGCCCAATCTTGTGTAGGGCAGCTTGACACATGTTTACAGCTACATCAAGTCCCAGAAGAATAAGCCATGAAGGTAGCAGCACTACACCTCCAAGGTAAAGTATATGCCTAGTGGTTATTTGAGTCTTCTGCATTGAAAAATGTAAACATCTCTACTTATGCAAAGTTCACGAGGAGGTTAGTGAAAATATTTTATTCTATGCCATCTGGAATTTCTGTGGGTGAACCAACTAAGGTGAAGGAAACATAACCTTTGCATTAGATGGAAATATCCATGAAGATAACTCCATTTCAAAACATTGTTGAAGGGTTTAAAGATCTGTTACATGAATTCACAAGGAGAAGACATGAATGTCCCTTTTTCAAGGAGAGAAAAAAAAAAGGATCTCTTATTGATGAGGCATATTAAATTGATGAGGAGAAGAAAGAAGAAGAACTAAAAGGTTCATCCAGAGTTGTGACAATAGGAGGGGATCTATTTCTATTGAGAAATGGAGATGAAGCCATTTCTTCTATTAGTGTCAGATTTGTCATACCACCATCAGTGATCAAACTTAATCTTTTGAATTTGCATATTAGGAGTCCCATACCATAAATTTTCATGATTCCATTAGGTCATGGATTCACTGATGGTAGTGGTCTTTCATCATTTTTCCCTCATGTGAAACTTGTTGATTCCCCTCTCTATGGTCTTCAGTCATGATTCATTTTCACTCCGCAATTCATATTATTAGGTCATAGGGTTGGTCTCATTAGGTTCTAGGCTCTCATCATGGTCAAGTTATGAGTCAAGTGTCAATAAATGTTAGCAAGATCATGAGGGGGACATATAAACTCAGAGGCACAGTATCTGGTAAGGTCAAAGAATTTTTCTATTGAGCTCGATGTAATTTTCACCTCAAAACCATGTTTTGAGGTGAAAATGTGGTAATTTTCTTTTATTATCATCTTTTATGTAATTTTATGTCTTCATATGTAATAAGTTTCACTTCAGAAGCTGCTATATCCACAAAGCCACCACCCTTCCATTTAGAGGTGTTTTCCACAACATTTTTAGTGTAAAATTGTTGGAAAAATACCGAGAGGGGGGGGGGGGTGAATCAGTATTTAGAAAACTTATTTATTTTTCTTGCTTTTAAACCCATACGCTACTTTCCTTAACAGAACTCGCGTATGCACAGAGATATAAATAAGCAGTTAATTATTAACTTAGATCAGTGCTTTATTCATTCATCAGAAATTAAGAAGGCAGTAAACAGGTGCAGTAAGAACATAATAAAGCATCACATATCATCAACACACATGAACACCAGGATTTAAGGTGGAAACCCAATTCGGGAGAAAACCACCGCTGTCGTCGTCTCAATCTTCAATATTTATTATATAAAGAAAACAGCTTACAATCATGTACTGGCACAGACTTATACCATCACGCAGGCACCCACCTACAGAAGGCTACAACCTTCTCTCGTTTACCAGCCTCTGCTGGAAGGGAGCTGCAACCCCCTGATATTTGCACCAGTCTCTACTGGCAGAAAGCTTCTACTTTCAGACTGAAGGCTTCAACCCTCAGATCCACTGCAGACCACGTTTCATCAATTTTCAAACTGGATCAAATAGCTTCAATACAATCCTTCACTTGTCACCAAGCATCCTTTTCTCATTTCATCAAACAGAACAGTGATACCACTGTAACCAGAATATCAAAGATAGCCCAGACTTCAGAACAAATATGCAGCACCTCAATTATCTTCTGAGCAACCAGCAATTTAAATATCATACATGCTTTTCTTTAAACAGACCCACGTATACACGTGCCCTTAATGAAGTGAACCTGCGTATACATTTGTGCAATTTATCAGAAAAACCCTAACAACCCATACACGCTTTTGTATGAATAGAGCCGCGTATACACACACTTTTCACGAAACGAACCTGCGTATAGATCTATAAAAGATAAATTTTGCAGATCAGACTGGATCTATGAACTTACCCATATTTCTTCAACTTCTTCAACAGATTTGCACCAGGTCTTCATCACTTCATTTCAGATCATCCAAGAGATTCACCATTTCAAGATCTAAAGATCTTGAACCTTCATTATGTTCATAGATGCATCATAGATTCAGATCTGTCAATTAAGAGCAGAGTTCAACCATGCAGATATACTTCAGAGTGAAGTATTCATTAAAGCCCAGACACCCACGCCCTTTGCATAATGAAATTATTCTCCTTATATAGATTTAGCCTTTTTCAATACCATGAGACAAAACCACATTACTTCCGATGGTATTCCTGGACGGGATCAAATAGACAATCCAGCGCTCAATACAATGGGTCAATACCATGGTAGTAACCCCTGGTTTTATAAATTTAGAGTGCAATTGGGCATACGCGACTTGGCATGATCTTTTCCGCGTGCATACGCGACTTCTCCTAAACAAACCCGCTTATTCTTTGTTACATACCTTGTTCGACATTCTTCTTGCACATACTGTAGATTCTTTCTTCTGCAACTTCTGTACTGATTGTAGATACATCAGATTTACATCATTAACAAGTTCATCAAGTACAAATGCATCAGAGAGGTTTGCCATCAAGGATAGCACTTTGCATCATATTTCCAATCATCTCATTTCATCAATTAAGTTTCCATTAAGGAAAACACATGCCAACAATCTCCCCCTTTGGACTTGATGGCAACCACAATGGTGTTTGATCAATCCCCCCTATTCAAACACCATTTCATTCTCCCCCTTTGACAGCAAGGGAAAATGGTGGATCAAAACCATCACGAAGTTTTCCTCCTCATGTGAAAGAAGAGCGTTGTAGATCTGATGTGCACTAAAGTTACCATGCTCCCCCTGAGTTCATGCTGAAAACATTTTTTTCAATGAAGTACATGACTCTATGACCTTCCTATCACCAAAGACTCATACTTACACCAAAGATCCAACCAAGTGGATTTACATATGAGACTCAAGTACCCAACCAAGTGGGTTTACAAATTTGAACAAGTCCTTACATGACTGAAAATAACAATTTACAACATTGATCTCAACATGACCTTCACATCAAATTACAAATATGACCTTTTATAATCAAAACCAAAAAGAACTTCAAGAAAGTGATCATATTTCAGAATCACAATGCCCAATGCATAATACTCAGCAAGGCTAATGCTCCCCTTGAACCTGTACATCAATTTACTCCTTAATCTCCCCCTTAGCTTGTGCATCCTGAACACTTTCAACAGAAGATCATCAAAGCATATTCACCCAATTTCAGAGAATGAATAAAAAATAGAAGAGATAAAACATCACCAAAGATACATCAGAAGCGTAATTATCAAAGCGCGACTGCTACGGTTATTGCTAAAAGTATTGACCTCACAAACATTGTCGGCAATCCAACCATATGCGGCACTACGAGCATAAACTATGACATTAATATACGCGGCTTGTATTTAAAGAACCCGTATAATCTTCATCATACGTTAATCGAATCAGACTTTTGAAGATGAGATATACCAACTTCTTTTAAGGTATTCAGCAGCTCTGTGGAAGACAGCAAAATATCAGCAACTTTTTGTTTGGAGGGAACATATTCCAACTTCACCTTTTGTTCAAGCACTTGTTCTCGTAAGAAGTGATACTTGATGGGAATGTGCTTGGTATTGGAATGCATAGCAGGATTCTTTGAAATACTGATGGCACTTGTATTATCACACATAATGGAGATAGGAGGTGAACATTTGATTTGAATGTCTTGTAAGGTTTGCATCATCCAAAGAAGTTGAGTGCAACATGATGCGGCATCCACATATTCTGCTTCTGCTGTAGATAAGGCAATAGAGCTTTGCTTCTTATTGAACCAAGATACTAACCGGGGTCCCATATAGAATGCACCACCACTAGTTCTTTTCTGATCATCAACATTTCTAGCCCAATCTGCATCAGTGTAAGCATGAAGAGTGAGATCAACATTCTTTGGATACCATGGTCCAAAGTCTTGAGTTCCTTGCAGATATTTGAATATTATTTTGACCGCCTGAAGGTGAGACTCTTTTGGATTGGCAGAATCTGTATCTAGCACATCATCTATTTTGTCCAACAAGTGAGATGAAATGACTGTCCTTAGATGTATTGGATTTGATTCGTGAATGTCGCAACTGAAGGGCATTATCGGTTATCATTAGTGTACTAGTTTCGTTCTTCCATTGCTGCCAATTTCTAGTGCCAAATAACACAACATGATAAACCAATACATCTGTAGTTTTATGTACTTGCAAGCCAAGAAAGAATGTTAGTTCCCCAAGTAAAGACATTTCAAATTCTTGCTGCATAACAGAAGCAAATTTCTGACTCATAGATTCTTCATTACTTCCAAAGATGATATCATCAACATATACAATCACAATCAATAATTTATCATTTTCAATTTTTCTGTATAAGTTGCTGTCAGCAGACCCCTTTGAAAATCCTTGTTGATGAAGATATTTGTCAAGACGATAATACCATGCCCTTGGAGCTTGTTTGAGACCATATAGAGCCTTTTTAAGTCTACAAACAAGATTTATATCATTTCCCAAAATGAATCCTTCTGGTTGTTCTATATAAACCTCTTCTTCTAGATCACCATTGAGAAAAGTAGATTTAACATCCATTTGATAAACTTTGATTTGTTGAAAGCTTGAGAAGGCAAGAAACATTCTTATAGCTTCAAGTCTAGCTATAGGAGCAAAAGTTTCTTCAAATTCTATGCCTTCTTGTTGAGTTTACCCCTTGCAAACAAGTCTAGCTTTGTTTCTTACAACATCCCCATTTTCATTTAACTTGTTTTTGAATATCCATTTAGTTCCAATGACATTTTTATCATGTGGTCTTGGAACTAACTCCCAAGTGTGATTCTTTTCAATTTGATCAAGTTCTTCATTCATGGCTTGAATCCAACATTCATCTTTGCTAGCTTGATTGACATTGTGTGGTTCAACAGTGGATATAAATGCCAAATAGCTAGAGTTCTAAAATCAACATCATTTTTGATCCTTGTCACCCCAAAATTTGAGATTCTCTGAACATTCTTTTGAACATATACGGATTATGAGTTTTGGATAAATCATTTCTAGATTATTCATTTGGAGTTCCTTTATTATCATTTCTATTTGTGTGAAGGTATAAATATCATCACCCTTCATCTGTTGTATACTGGATGGAACTCATCAAACACTGTATAAATACATTCAATAATGTTGAAGTCTTTTATTACTTAACATTTATATATTTACTTTGAGAAGGAATAACCAAGTATACACCTTCATGCAGCTTCTTGGTTCAAAACTTGCCAAGATTTTCATCATTACTTTGATAAAACATTTGCTGCAAAAACTTTAGATACTTCACGATGGGAGGATTACCATGCGGAGTTCATTCATCCGTTTGTCTCTTACCTTGGTTCACTTTGTAGAATATTTACCGCTGTATGAGCTGCTTCTCCCCAAAATGTGTCAGGTGTTCCGGAATCATCAAGCATGGCTCTAGCCATTTGTTGAATTGTTCTATTCATTCTTTCTGCTACACCATTCTGTTGTGGAGTGCCTGCTACAGAAAACTATCTTTTTATGCCATGTTGTTCACAAAATTCAAGGAATTCATTTGATGTATATTCGCCTCCTCGATCAGATCTAAAACATTTGATTTTTAGATCTAATTCATTTTCAACCAGAGCTTTGAATATCTGAAATTTCTCAAATGCTTCGTCTTTGTGTTTAAGCAACCCAATCCAACACATTCTAGAGAAATCATCAATAAATAAGATATAGTATTCTTCACCACGGGGTGACTTTTTCCTCATAGGTCCACATATATCTATATGAATAAGTTCAAGAGGCCCACTTGATGATCCTTCCTTGGCATTAAATTGCACTCTGGTCTGCTTACCGAATTGGCAAGATTTACATATGATATTTTCAGGAAGAGTAATATTGGGAAGACCACGAACAGCTTTAAGTCTGCTTGACTTGTTGATTTGAGAGAAGCTCAGATGCCCCAACCTTCTATGCCATAACCAATTTTCTGAATATTTTCTCAAGTAACATTGTTCTTTGCAGTTCTTTAATACATACAGGTTACTTGGAGTTCTGTTTCCTTTTATAATTGTTTTACCTGTATCAAGATCACGTACCACACATTCTTTTGAACTAAAGACAACTTCAGTTCCTTGGTCACACATTTGACTTACACTTAACAGGTTATGTTTTAATCCATCCACATACATGACATTATTGGCTTTCACCTTTTCTTTTAGGAAAACAGACCCTTTTCCTTTAATAACAGCAGGTGTATCATTTCCAAAAGTAGCATTCTTTTCTTTTTCTAGAGCATTATATGCAAGAAGTTTGTTTTTGTCACCTTTCATGTGTTTTGAGCATCCACTATCAATGTACCATTGATTTTCTTCACCTTCTGCAAATAAAGCTATGCCACAATTTTCAACCTGCAAATCCTTCTTTTTCCATACTTTGGTGCTTGAAGGAACATGTTCTTTTAGCTGGACTTTGCTCCTACATTCAGATTCTTCATGGCCAAAGTTATTGCAATAAGTACATTCAACTTCCTTTTGAAGAGGAGAAAAGTTGTTATAGGTATTCTTCTTTGTTACAATATCAGTCCTTTTCTTTCTTGCTTCTCTTGTCATGATAGTTTTATATGCAACACATTGAACAACTTTATGACCAAAATTGTGACATGAGAAACATTATCCATTGAAGTAGAAATTTATGCGATCATGAAATCTTCTATTTGAATTTACCTGCTGGTTGGTGTTCCTTTGAAGAGTATTTGAGTTGAAGTTCCTTGACTTGAGCTGATCATGCTTTACCTGTGAGGGGTCTTTATCCCTTTGCTAAGTGGTAGAATGTTGTAGACCAGTTGTAGCTGCTTTTAGATAGTTCGATGCTGAAGCCTGAGAAGATTCTCTGGTATATCCAAGACCTGTCTTTATAAGAGGAGAACGTTGTATCTTGATAATTTCATCGAAGGTTTTAGATCCTTTAGAAAATCTAAGATTCAGAGTCTTTACTTTCTCAAATTATTTTCTTAGACTTACCACTTCACATTCTAATTTTTCATTGTGCTTCTTCTCTTCTTCAATCTGATTTTTCAAAGTCTCTATGATTATTTTACTTTCTTCTAAGCATATTTTGAGTTGAATGTTTTCATTAAGAGAATCATTGTCCTCTAGAGCATCCATAAAAGTATCCTTCTCTTCTTTAGATTCATTTTCAAAAGCCATAAGAAGTCTAAGATCTTGTTCACCTTCTTCCTCACTATCAGATAACCCATCACTGTCTTCATGAGTATAGTAACTTTTTCTAGTGCTAGACCGGTTCTTATTTCTTCTTGCTACTTCCTTTCCTTTAGTAGGTGTTTCTTTGTAAGGACACTTAGCTGCATAGTGACCAACTCTTCCACAATTAAAGCATTTTAAAGGAAGCTTACCTCTAAACCGTCCTGTAGCAAGTTGAAGTTTCTTTACAAAGTTTGCCTCCTCTTCTTCTAAAATACATCCTGATCCTTCTACTTCTTGAACTTCTTTCCCTTTTGTAGAAGCTCTAAATATGGCTTCTTTGACTTCATATGGTTCTCCTCTTCTCATTTCATAAGCAGTTAGAATGCCATGAAGTTGCACCACCGTAAGGTTTTGAAGATCCTATTTTTCTTCAAGAGCAGAAAATTTTGACTCAAATTTTGTCGTTAGTGATCTCACGATTTTCTCAACCAAAGTAGATTCTGCTATTGTTTCTCCCAAATTTCTCATACGATTTACAATGTCATCAAGACGTAAAAAGAAACTAGCAATACTCTCATCACTATGCATTCTTAACTTTTCATATTAAATCCTGAGAGTTTGGAGTTTTGCACTTTTTACCTTTGCATCACCTTCATAACTTAGAATAATTTTGTCCCATATTGCCTTTGATGTATTCAGCTGCATGACCTTGAAAAATTCTGATTCAGTTAGACTCCCTAATAGAGCATTGACCGCCTTTGCATTTGTTTCATAATTCTTCTTTTCTGTTGCATCCGTTGGTACAGTGGCTAGATATTGATATCCTTGTTCAACAATGGCCCATATATCTGCTCCCATAGACTGAAGATAGGACCTCATCCTTATTTTCCAGAAGATTAAATTACTTCCGTTGAAGAGCGGAGGCTTGATGGATGTTGTTCCCTCTTGATTGCTCATCTTGCTTGAACTTCCTTCTAGCGGTTATGCCTTTTCAGAAGGACTTGCTCTGATACCAATTGTTGGAAAAATAATGAGAGGGGGGGGGGGGTGAATCAGTATTTAGAAAACTTATTTATTTTTCTTGCTTTTAAACCCATACGCTACTTTCCTGAACAGAACTCGCGTATATACGCAGATAACCAGAAGGAAACTCGCGTATGCACAAAGATATAAATAAGCAGTTAATTCTTAACTTAGATCAGTGCTTTATTCATTCATCAGAAGTTAAGAAGGTAATAAACAGGTGCAGTAAGAACAAAATAAAGCATCACATATCATCAACACACATGAACACCAGAATTTAAGGTGGAAACCCAATTCGGGAGAAAACCACCGCTATCGTCGTCTCGGTCTTCAATATTTATTATATAAAGAAAACATCTTACAATCATGTACTAGCGCAGACTCATACCAGCACGCAGGCACCCACCTGCAGAAGGCTACAAACTTCTCTCGTTTACCAAACTCTCCTGGAAGGGAGCTGCAACCCCCTGATATTTACACCAGTCTCTACTGGCAGAAGGCTTCTACTTTCAAACTGAAGGCTTCAACCCTCAAATCCACTGCAGACCACGTTTCATCAATTTTCAAACTGGATCAAACAGCTTCAACACAATCCTTCACTTGTCACCAAGCATCCTTTTCTCATTTCATCAAACATAATAGTGATACCACTGTAACCAGAATATCAGAGACAGCCCAGACTTCAGAACAGATATGCAGCACCTCAATTATCTTCTGAGCAACCAGCAATTTAAATATCATACGTGCTTTTCTTTAAACAGACCCGCGTATACACGTGCCCTTAATGAAGTGAACCCGCGTATACATTTGTGCAATTTATCAGAAAAAACCTAACAACCCATACGCGCTTTTGTTTGAATAGAGCCGCGTATACACGCGCTTTTCACGAAACGAACCTGCGTATAGATCTATAAAAGATAAATTTTGCAGATCAGATCGGATCTATGAACTTACCCAGATTTCTTCAACTTCTTCAACAGATTTGCACCAGGTCTTCATCACTTCATTTCAGATCATCCAAGAGATTCACCATTTCAAGATCTAGAGATCTTGAACCTTCATTATGTTCATAGATGCATCATAGATTCAGATCTATCAATTAAGAACAGAGTTCAACCATGCAGATATACTTCAGAGTGAAGTATTCATTAAAGCCCAGACACCCACGCCCTTTGCATAATGAAATTCTTCTCCTTATATAGATTTAGCCTTTTTCAATAGCATGAGACAAAACCACATTACTTCCGATGGTATTCCTGGATGGGATCAAATAGACAATCCAGTGCTCAATACAATGGGTCAATACCATGGTAGTAACCCCTGGTTTTATAAATTTAGAGTGCAATTTGGCATACACGACTTGGCACGATATTTTTCGCATGCATACGCGACTTCTCCTAAACAAACCCGCATATTCTTTGTTACATACCTTGTTCGACATTATTCTTGCACATACTATAGATTCTTTCTTCTGCAACTTCTGTACTGATTGTAGATACATCAGATTTACATCATTAACAAGTTCATCAAGTACAACTGCATCAGAGAGGTTTTCCATCAAGGACAACACTCTGCATCATATTGCCAATCATCTCATTTCATCAATTAAGTTTCCATTAAGGATAACACATTCCAACAAAAATCATGTTCTAAGTATGTCCATCAGAAGGAGCCTAGAAAGAGATTTCCAACGGTATATTATACTCCCCAAACTGACTTCTGGATTGGAAAATATTCCTAAGTGAATAAAAATCCCCAAAGCCTAACTTTACCCCCCCTTATTTTCATTTGGTCCCTTAAACTTTATAATATAATATTAATTTTTTTCAATCACAACCCTTTCCCTCTGATCTGATCGCAACATTTAATCACCATCTTCTGATTGAGTCACTTTCGATTGAGTCACCTCCGATTGAGTCACCCCCGATTGATACACCTCCAATTGACCCTTCCCCGATTACGAACTTCCGATGCGATCGCATCGCACCGCAAGCCTGATCGCATCACATTATCATCGTCCTGCTATGTTGTGATGAATCGCATATCGCCAATCGCATATTTTATTTCCAAGCACTTAAACCTACCCCCCTTCTTAATTGTGATTGCAATTTACTCTTGAGTCCCACCATAAAGTCTTCCGCCTGTTCCAAACAAAAAGGGGTTTTACCTTTGTAAAAAGTGATCAACCAATTTTAAAAAATTTCTTAAGTTTTCATCACATCGCATGTTTTAAACCTTTGCACTCTTTTCCACTGATGCAATGAATCGCATATCACAATTGGAATTTCCCATAAGTACCTTACCTCCGCTCCCCTTCCCCGTCGATTTGCAATTGCAATTGTCCTCGGTCCCACTAAAGTTTTCTCCCATCGCATCACAAGTCTATAATCACATTGCTTGATTATAAGATGTTTTCTCCCATTCCTGATTGTGATTGTGATTTCCCATGGGTCCCACCTTAAAACCCTTCTGCCTTTTCAATGAAAAAAAGGTTTTTTCCTTTGTAAAGCACGAAACTCATTTTTATTTGTTTTACAAGGACTTTTCCTCCATCGGAAAGTCTCCGCTCATCGCATTATCATTTGTCTTGCTATGTTCTATCCCCGCACATCGGTTTCCTCTGATGCATTTATTGCATTGCAAATATTTCATTTTGCACAACACTAAACCCGCTTCCTCCTCCCCACTGATGCGATTGATCGCACATTGCCAATCGCAATCGGTGATTTCCTTAATGTTTAAACCCGCTTCGTTTCCTGATTGCGATTGCAATTTGTTGGGATAAATACTGAGAGGTGGGGTGAATCAGTATTTAGGACTTACTAAAAATTTTACTTTTTCATTCTCTAAAAACCCATATGCTACTTTGTTGAAGCCAACTAGAATATACACGTGGATATCCTTCATAAAACTCGCGTATATACAGAGATCTTATTATTCCATTAATTCTTTACTTAGATCTATGCAACATTCGTTCTTCTGATGATTAGTAAGCATGTGCAGTAATAACAGAATAAACCATCACACATAAGCATCACACAAGAACACCGGGATTTAAGGTGGAAACCCAAGTCAGGAGAAAACCACCGCTGCCGTCGTCTCAGTCTTCAATATTTATTATATAAAGAAAACATGTTACAACCATGTACTTGTTGTTAGGAAAATTTACCGCAGACATAAAATATTTAGTGAGAGAATAATTAAACATGAAAAGAACCAGCAACAAATCACATGAACATAAACACAATGTTTATCCGGGAAAACCCCAAATCCGGGGAAAAACCCAACCAATGAAATTTCATTAAACATTGGCCAAAACCCTGGCCAATCCGGCCAAGTGAGCCTTCAGCGCTCACCTCCAGGCCTACATTACAATGAAGTCTTTCCAGCCCTTTTATAGGCTCCATCACATGCAATACCATGGGTCAAAACCATGGGTGCACAAAACCATGTGCCCCAAAACCACCACTGTTTACCCTAGTCCACATTGACTCTACCCCGAGTCATGTTTACCTAACAATTCCCCCCTTAAAATTGACTTGGGGCTTCCTGACTAAATCCAGCCAAACCTGCTAACTGAGACAACCCCGCTCACTCTAGCTCCTCCCCCCTCAAATTTTTACCCAAGGTAATTGTTAATTTGACATCCCCCCTATCACCTAGGTCTAACCCAGACTTTACCAGTGATTACCCAGGGGTACGCATTCCATACCAGGTATTACAGCAATATGCCCATTTACATGTAAAAAATTAACTCCATTATAATAATTTTTTTTTTGTTTCATTGTTGCTGCCTTTATACATATGAAATCAATGTCCATATAAAAAGAATCCATCTACCGGATTACATGGGTCACCAGCCTCTGTAACCGCCAGTTCTCTAGGAATTCTCTTCCGATACATGATTCATCAATTTTAATTAATTCTCCTACAAATATCCTCTCTCATTTTCTACATGATGTCCTCTCCAAAGAGGACATCATAGTTGTACATAAATCTGCCCTCTACGCTTTTGCTGGTCCATTCTAATTTTCTGCTTGGTTGCTTGGTGAAGCTCCTCTTCTCCACCCTCGACCACAATTTTCTGGATTAACACCACCAACTAGTAACAACAGCAATTAATTTTTAATTGGCTTTTCCAGTGCCTATGCAGTGGATCTCTTCAGCGCTATGATTTCCAAATCCTTTCTTATATTTCAAATTCACACAACATCGCTTCCATGCCTTTTGTTGATCTCATAAGAAAATGAGCCATCAAATATTAAAACAATGTAGAGATTTAAGCAAGCCCCGCTGCCCAAAATAAATATCAGAGAGAGTCCACGTATGGCCTTGGAAAATCGTAGCTCTATCGCATGGCTTTGCTTTCTTCAAAACACTGAAAAGAAGTATCTCCTTGTCAAATTCAACTCAGAACGGCGTTTTGACTATTGTCAGCACCCGTCTCTCCCCTCGTAACAAAAATGGCCTAGCAGCTTTTCCTTCTCGCAGAGCTGTCAAGCTCCTGCATGCCAGTAAAACCGATGCAAAAAATTACTCGATTCATCTTGTGTCTTCTGCGCTGGCGGACCTCTGACACTGACTTGCAGCTCTTCGTTCTAAGGTACATTCCCCTCATTGTCAGAATCTATCTTTCTCGTCTTGTATCCGGTATCCACTCCCTCTACGAGCCCCTCACCAGATTCGAGGTCGTCTTGTTGGTTCTCTACGCTAGTGAAATCAAGAGCAGAGGTGGGAAGCCTCTACTTGTCCACATTTCCGACCTAGCCGAGCCCTCTCTCTACCATGCCCCCCGTAAAACCCTTCAACACGATTTCTGTTCCATGCCTTCTGTCGGGAAGCTCTGCGCCCCCCTGGAGCTTCAGGACGCCATCAAATCCACTAAGAAGGCATTTATTGTCGGGGTTGCCCTCGATTTATTTGACGGAAATATTTCCTTCATACCTGTCGGGGCCAATGTCGACTTTTGCTACTTTGTTCAAGGTTGGGCTGGTCAGAATTGTGTCTCTGCCCATAGATTTGATGATCAGGTCCACGAATGGTAGCAGATAGACTTGTTCGATTCTAATTTCCCGGAGAAGGATGAGGCCCTTGCGCCGATATAGAGATTTAAGGTATAAGCATGGGGTGCCATTTTGACTCTCTATCAACGATCGATCCACACCAGATCTGCTAGATCTGTCTTTTGCATGTGCAAAACTATTTGTGCTAAAACGCTACACAACAGATCTAGCTTCTTCACACATAGATTTGTCCAGGAGAAAAAAAAATTTCATGCAGTAGCATCAAAATATAAATATAGCAAAATCACTAAACTAGGGCAGCTCATTCGAGATTTCAGATCTTCATAGCTCTGATGCCAGTTGTTAGGAAAATTTACCGCAGACATAAAATATTTAGTGAGAGAATAATTAAACATGAAAAGAACCAGCAACAAATCACATGAACATAAACACAATGTTTATCCGGGAAAACCCCAAATCTGGGGAAAAACCCAACCAATGAAATTTCATTAAACATTGGCCAAAACTCTGGCCAATCCGGCCAAGTGAGCCTTCACCGCTCACCTCCAGGCCTACATTACAATGAAGTCTTTCCAGCCCTTTTATAGGCTCCATCACATGCAATACCATGGGTCAAAACCATGGGTGCACAAAACCATGTGCCCCAAAACCACCACTGTTTACCCTAGTCCACATTAACTCTACCCCGAGTCATGTTTACCTAACAGTACTAGCACAGACTCATACCAGCATGCAGGCACCCACCTGCAGAAGGCTACAACCTTCTCTCATTTACCAGCCTCTCCTGGAAGGGAGCTACAACCCCCTGCTCTCATTTACCAGCCTCTCCTGGAAGGGAGCTATGACCCCCTGCTCTCGTTTACCAGCCTCTCCTGGAAGGGAGATACAACCCCCTGACTGAAGGCTACAACCCTTAGCACCACCATGGACCACATTTCATCAATTTTCATACTGGATCCGATAGCTTCAATAGATCACAACTTGCAGGCCACTTTTCATCATATTTTCAGACTGGACCCACTCCACACATTTAAGCTCAATCATACATCAAACTGAAACTTATACCCTTATCAATTCATTCAATGAATCATCAACCAATCAATCAACAACTTGATCTTTTCTCAACATATTCAGCAACATAATCAATATTCAGAAAACCCAGATCTGTATGAATACATCATAGATAGATAGCAGTAATACAGCAGAACAGATCAGACATTTCATACCACATACTTCAGTAAAACCCTAGATCACATACGCGCTTTTACTTCATCAAACCTGCGTATGTATGTGCTTTCATGTAGACCAACCAGTGTATACTTCAGTGCATTATTCAGAAAAACCCTTTCTGCCCATACTCGCTTTTCCTTAAGCAGACCCGCGTATACACGCCCTTTTACTGAAGCGAACCTGCGTATACATCTGTAAATTTTCAGGACTGTGCAGCTCTTCAGATCAGATAAACAACTCTGATTTCATCCCTTACTTCAGAAAGTATTTCGCCTCATCACAGATCTAAACAATCCATAAACAGATCTAGAAAATACATATTAGATTCAGAATTTTCAACATGCTTTTCTTGTGTATATTATAATCTTTATCCACTATTCAACTGTTACCTATTCCATTCAGATATACTTCAAAGAGAAGTATTCATTAAAACCCAGACATCTTGCACACACTTGCACTATGAATTTCTTCTCCTTATATAGGTTTAGCTTTTGTCAATATCCATGAGCCAAAACCACACAACTTCTAATGGTATTCTTGGATGGGATCAATTAGATATTCAAGCGCTCAATACAATGGGTCAATACCATGGTAGTAACCCCTGGTTTTACACATTTAGAGTGCAATTGATCATACACGACTTGGCATGTACTTTTCCGCGTGCATACGCACCTTCTCCTTAACAAACCCGCGTATGCCTTGTACCATACACTTTTCATCATTGTTCTAGCACATACTGAAGATTGATTTCTCTGTTCCTTCTGAGATGCTTGTAGGACATTAGATTTACATCATTAATAAACTCATCAAGCATCAAGGACAACTTCATCAAGTAGGTTACCATCATCTTCATCAAGTGGGTTGCCATCAAGGACAACACTCTGCATCATATTGCCAACAATCTCCCCCTTTGGACTTGATGGAAACTACGATGGTGTTTGATCACGATCAAAACAGATAGATACATTAAGCATAATGATATTCTCCCCCTATTCAAACACCATGTCACTCTCCCCCTTTGACATCAAGGGCAAAGGGTGGATCAAAACCAACACAAGGTTTTTCCCCTCATGTAGAAAGAAGAGCATTGTAGAACTGATCTATACTGAAGTTACCATGCTCCCCCTGAGTTCATGTTGAATGTTCAAACATATTTTCCAATGAAGTACATGACTCTATGACCTTCCTATCACCAAGGACTCATACTTACATCAAAGATCCAATCAAGTGGATTTACATATGAGACTCAAGTACCCAACCAAGTGGGTTTACAAAATGGACTCAAGTCCTTACATGATTGAATATTACAATTTTACATTATAGGTCTCAACATGACCTTTTTATCAAATTACAAATATGACCTTTTATCACCAATACCAGAAATACCTCAAGAGAGAGATCATATTTTAGAACCATCATAATGGCAACAATGCATTATACTCAGCAAGGCTAATGCTCCCCCTGAAAATGTGCATCCACGCATCCTTTCCATATGACCAAGGCTCCTCCTTAGCTTGTGCAACCTGAATACTTTCAATAGCATGTCATCAGCAACAATCTCTGTTTGATATGTCCATATCTCTGAATCATAATACTTCCATCTCATTCATGTGTGAAAGCAAGGAATACTCTTCAGCAAAAAGCAAACAGGGCTCATCCATAAACTCATCATAATAAATCATGTCATAATCATTTAGAACTGAGACATAAGCAGATATAATGTCAATAATGCAATCATTAATAGTCAGACTGATGCTCCCCCTGAACCTGTGTTCATGATCTTCAGTTGTCATACTAATTTTCTTATCATAAATGCATACGCGGCTGTCTCCACTGTAACTCGCGTGTATACGCGACTTTAATTCATTAAACCCACGTATGGAAAGTGAAATAATGAAAATTTCACACTCCTTCTTCTCCCCTTGAATTTGTACCACCTATACCTGTCTTCTTCACAACAGATGCACTGTCACAAATAAACATAACCAGAATTACCAAATAAACCATGAGAATCATCATACATTGCTCCCCCTATGATGATACATTACTAATCTCTATAATGTATCTCACATCATTCCTGCAGTCATTATGAGAAGTAAGCTTTAGAAGCGGATGACTGCAGTAGGGTCAATATTCCCTACGTTTCTGACCGGTCCTCCTTTTTCCAGCTTTGCTTGAACTTTCTTATCGTGTGCTAGAAATTGTCCAATTTCTCAGATCTGTTCATCCTGCATTCTTTTTCCACATGTCCATACTTGTTACAAGCATAACATCTTATGTGACCATAAAAGTGAGCATAAGGATCATACTGTGTTCTTCTATTCTTTCTTCTATTGCAAACAGCTACTTTATGACCAAACTTGCTGCATGAAAAACAATATCCCTTAAAGAAACCAGAGTACCTTTTTGTATAGAATCTGTTTTTTTGTGACTGAAACAATCTGCTTCTGCAATTTGCTGCAACATGCCCATAATTATGACATTTAAAGCATTCAACATTATTGAATGATTTCCTTTGAGTGTTCATGATTGTTGGTTGACTTCTTGTTTCTTTCAACTCTTCAAGTTTTGCATTGACATCCTTTGAATCTTTAGCACTTCCTTGTGAACTAGATTCTCCTTTAACAGTTTCATGAAAACCAAGACCAAGTTTAATAGCAGGAGATCTTTGATTACTAAGAATATTGTCCAGAATCTTAGTACTATCTTGAAACCTCAAGAGTTTATCCTTTTCTTATAATTTACCTTTGAGAATGTTTACCTCAACCTCCAATTTTTGGCATTGCTTCTTCATGCTTTCTTCGACCCTTTTTCCTTCTTCTACTTGATCATTTAATTTTAAAATTTCTTCCTTCAACCAATTTTCTTGTTCTTCACATGTTTGTAGCAGTTCTTCATTCTTCTTATTTGATTTTTCCAGATCTTCTTTGAGAGAGATGATTTCTGATTCAAGTCCTTCCTTTTCAAATGGTAGGGGTTCTTCATTCTTCTTATTTGATTTTTCTAGATCTTCTTTGAGAGAGATGATTTCTGCTTCAAGTCTTTCACTTCGATTGGTTGCATAAACATACAAATTTTGATACTTGTCTATCTATCCATTCATTATTTATTTCTGATCATTCATTCTAGAGATCATATATTTGTAGATAGATTCTCTCTTATGAAATTGATTCCAATCATTGCTTTCATCATTGATCTTGAGATTTTCTTCTAGACTTATACTGTTACTTTCATTATCTTCACCATTTCATGCACAAGAAGGTGAATCACAAGAACAACAATCAATACCTGTTTCCTCTTCTTCATTTTCTGCTGCACATGTTTTCTGAGGTATCTCCTTTTGAGTAGCCTTCTTCTTTTGCTTCCTTTCCATGAGCACTTTCAAATCTTGGTCAAAATCTTCTTCATTGTCATCATTATCTTCATTTGTATAATAACTCTTTCTCTTTTCAAATTGTTTCCCTTTATCATGATTTTCTTCATAAGGACATTTAGCAGCATAATGACCAACTCTCCCACAAGTAAAACACTTGAAGGGTAGCTTACCTTTGAATCTTCCAGTACCTGGTTGGAGTCTCCTTACAAAATTTTATTCTTCTTCTTCTGATATATAACTTGATTCCTTGAAAACTTCCTTTTCTTTTCCTTTTTCACACACCTTAAAAACAACTTCTTTGATTTGAGAGGGACCTCCTTGTCTCATTTCATAAGCAGTCAGAATACCATTTAGTTGAACAATAGTAAGAGTTTGCAGATCTTGCCTTTCTTCAATAGCTGACACTTTTGACTCAAATTTTGAAGTTAAAGATCTTAAGACTTTTTCCACCAGAGTAGTATCGGTTATGGTTTCACCCAAACTTCGCATACGATTTACAATATCATCTAGATGTAAAAAGAAACTGGAAATACTCTCATCACTATGCATCCTTAAATTTTCATATTCAATTCTGAGAGTTTGGAGTTTTGCACTTTTTACCTTTGTATCTCCTTCATAACTCAGAATGATTTTGTCCCATATTTCTTTTACTGAATTTAGCTGCATCACTTTAGAAAATTCTAGTTCAGACATGCTTCCTAATAAGACATTGACGGCTTTGGCATTGATTTCATATTTCTTCCTTTCTACTGCATCAGTAGGAATACTTTCCGGATACTAATAGCCTCCTTCCACGATTGCCCATACTTCTGCACCAAGACTTTGCAGATATTCTTTTGTTCATATCTTCCATAATAATAGATTATTTCCATTGAATAGAGGTGGCCTTATAGACATTACCCCTTCATGACTTCCAATTTCGATGAATCTCCTTCAAGCGATCAAGCTTCTGCAGAAGGACCTGCTCTGATACCAATTGTTGGGAAAAATACTGAGAGGGGGGGGGGGGTGAATCAGTATTTAGGACTTACTCAAACTTTTACTTTTTCAATCTCTAAAAACCCATACGCTACTTTTCTGAAGCCAACTAGCGTATACACGCAGATATCCTTCATAAAACTTGCGTATATACATAGATCTTATTATGCTATTAATTCTTTACTTAGACCTATGCAACATTCATTCTTCTGATGATTAGTAAGCATGTGCAGTAATAACAGAATAAACCATCACACATAAGCATCACACAAGAACACCAGGATTTACGGTGGAAACCCAAGTCAAGAGAAAACCACCGCTGTCGTCGTCTCAGTCTTCAATATTTATTATATAAAGAAAACATGTTACAACCATGTACTGGCGCAGACTCATACCAGCAGGCAGACACCCACCTGCAGAAGGCTACAACCTTCTCTCATTTACCAGCCTCTCCTGGAAGGGAGCTACAACCCCTTTCTCTCATTTACCAGCCTCTCCTGGAAGGGAGCTATGACCCCCTGCTCTCGTTTACCAGCCTCTCCTGGAAGGGAGATACAACCCCCTGACTGAAGGCTACAACCCTTAGCACCACCATGGACCACATTTCATCAATTTTCATACTGGATCCGATAGCTTCAATAGATCACAACTTGCAGGCCACTTTTCATCATATTTTCAGACTGGACCCACTCCACACATTTAAGCTCAATCATACATCAAACTGAAACTTATACCCTTATCAATTCATTCAATGAATCATCAACCAATCAATCAACAACTTGATCTTTTCTCAACATATTCAGCAACATAATCAATATTCAGAAAACCCAGATCTGTATGAATACATCATAGATAGATAGCAGTAATACAGCAGAACAGATCAGACATTTCATACCACATACTTCAGTAAAACCCTAGATCACATACGCGCTTTTACTTCATCAAACCTGCGTATGTATGTGCTTTCATGTAGACCAACCAGTGTATACTTCAGTGCATTATTCAGAAAAACCCTTTCTGCCCATACTCGCTTTTCCTTAAGCAGACCCGCGTATACACGCCCTTTTACTGAAGCGAACCTGCGTATACATCTGTAAATTTTCAGGACTGTGCAGCTCTTCAGATCAGATAAACAACTCTGATTTCATCCCTTACTTCAGAAAGTATTTCGCCTCATCACAGATCTAAACAATCCATAAACAGATCTAGAAAATACATATACATTTCATATCTAGAGATCCCTCTTCATCATTTCTTCATAGGTGCATTATGAATTCAGATCTATCATTCAACTGTTACCTATTCCATTCAGATATACTTCAGAGAGAAGTATTCATTAGAACCCAGACATCTCGCACACACTTTCACTATGAATTTCTTCTCCTTATATAGGTTTAGCCTTTGTCAATACCATGAGCCAAAACCACACAACTTCTAATGGTATTCCTGGACGGGATCAATTAGATATTCAAGCGCTTAATACAATGGGTCAATACCATGGTAGTAACCCCTGGTTCTACACATTTAGAGCGCAATTGATCATATGCGAATTGGCACGTACTTTTCCACGTGCATATGAGCCTTCCCCTTAACAAACCCACGTATGCCTTGTACCATACAATTTTCATCATTGTTCTGGCACATACTGAAGATTTCTTTCTCTGGTCATTCTGAGCTGCTTGTATAAGATCATATTTACATCATTAATAAACTCATCAAGAATCAAGGACAAATTCATCAAGTAGGTTGCCATCAAGGACAACACTCTGCATCATATTGCCAACACAA